>CM049843.1:23747284-24269784 GCA_027422415.1 Schizothorax lantsangensis | reverse complement strand
CACATAAACATCTGTAGAAGTCATGCTTATTTATTTGGAAAAAAGTATATTGTACAATAGTCTACCTCGGCCTGGACTAATGGCAGTGAGGAGGGGCTTCCTGTCACTCATCTGCTCCTGTCTGCTAAGCTCCGCCTCCCTCTGTTGGCTCAGTTTTTTCAGCTCAGTGCTAGACGGGAAAAACAGCCCCACTGTCTGCGTCTGTGCATCAGCGCACATGCGCAAACCTGGAGCTGGAGGCTCAGTTGTTGATTCAGGTGCAGGAACTGCCTGCCAGGTGGCTGAAGACTATATGAGAAAGAGCGAAGATGAGGATGATATAATACTGTATGTTTTTAATGAGCGCTAAACAGGCTGTGTACTGTACCTGATCAGCTTCCTGTGCGTCCTGTCCCAGGTTTACATTTGCGGGCATCTTGGGTGGGCCGTCCAGGAAGACACCACAGCCACCGCAGTAATTAGCATAAGGATGGCTGCTAGCTCCACACTGAGAACAAGTCACAGAGCTGGCTTTGTGACCGGGCTGCAAGTATAAACACAAAATTACAAGGCATTCCAGTTTACACAAACATTGCCAAATATATGCATATCTCCATATTATAATTTACACCAAATATACAGTTCCACAAAAACTTTCAGTGACAAAACAGTTTGAAAAGGACATTAAGAACACATGAAACCACTTGATGATTAAGTTTCTTTCCTATATTGATGCATTTCCTATTGAAACAGGAAGTTGAGGTGGTACATATCAAAAAGGCTCTAGTTGGTGCCTCATCAAAAATGATAGAAAATCACTGTTTATGTAGTCTTAAAATGTGGTCACATTTGCGAAATTCTGGCAAAATTTCAAACAAAGCAGCTTTCTGCTGAATCTGTGTAACCAACTTGAACACGTTGCGAAATCCTTCACCCTTACGAGAGATTCCTGATTAAAAGGATTCCTAAAACATTCCTGGATTTCAGCTGTGAAAATCTGATGAACAGTGGTAAATGTTATCGCACCTTTAAAGCCTGTTCACACCAAGATGAATGGTTGGTTGAATTTTTTTTTCCGCCTGGAACGAAAATTCGCCTGCTGAAAGTTTCGTTTTTGCGAGCTAATACAAAAATAGCATACTAACATTAAGTTTGTATTTACAAGTTGGGAAGTCGTAACTACAACATCAGTTGTCAAACCACTTTGGGGGTACCTTTTCTACAAAATTTCAACTCTACTACTCTTTCAGTTCTACAAAATGACGAATAAAGAATATTTTTTTTATTCCATTTCTGATGCTGTTGCTGTAAATTGAATTATATATTCTATCATAACTGCACAGTAAGTATCATATTTCGTACATCTAACCTAGCAAGTTTTTATTAATTTCAACAAATGTATTGTAAATAGAGATGCTATATCCATTATGTGCAACATATTTTCTCATGGACACGCCCCCAACTCGGAAACTTAGGGCTTAAAGGTGCTGTATGTAGGATTTTGACTCTACTAAAGCATAAAAATACCATAATATGCTTGCAGACATTTAGGAAACATGTTAAGTTAACATTAAGTTAGCATTGTTTATCTGAAAAACAATGCTACAGTCAGTTATTCTCCTTTGAAAATGTGCGTCCGGCCCGGAATGTCTGTGTTTGTTATGGTTTGTGAAACCCGCCCACTGCCAGTTTACCCAATTATATCTCGGCACAGTTGCGTATTTCATTTCATTCATCGTCATGTGCGCTCGTTCCTGTTAGTGTCGTTAATCTGGCAGTCAAGTCTGCTGGTGTGAATTTGGACTGTAGGTTTAGGCACCTTTAAAGAAAAATGTTGTGGTGTGTTAAATTCATAAATGTGATCTTTCTGACATGACGATGTATCCTGCCATTGATATGCTTAGTATGCTAACTTATAATTGCTACTCAGAAAAAGATGCTAATGAGGGGGAGGGGCATTCTCATTCTAAATTTGCATAATCCCTTACGAACAAGATGAGTAATCAAAACTTCTGTTCTTTTGCTTCCTGGAGGAAGGCAGTGCTTTTTAAATGTGTTAAAAGTTGCACATAAAACTAGTTGAGCACACTAGCATATACATAACATTTACACCTACATCTGTAGATGACTGCTAACACAAATTAACAGAAATACACTACCAGTCAAAAATTTTGAACAGTAAGATTTTTATTGTTTTTTTAAAGAAGTCTCTTCTGCTCACCAAGCCTGCATTTATTTGATCCAAAATACAGCAAAAGCAGTAATATTGTGAAATATTTTTACTATTTAAAATAACTTTTTCTATTTGAATATATTTTAAAATGTAATTTATTCCTGTGATTTCAAAGCTGAATTTTTAGCATCATTACTCCAGTCACATGATCCTTCAGAAATCATTCTAATATGCTGATTTGCTGTACAAGAAACATTATATATATATATTCCATTTATACATTTATTATGTTTTTTTCGAGCAGCAAATCAGCATATTAGAATGATTTCTGAAGGATCATGTGACACTGAAGACTGGAGTAATGATGCTAAAAATTCAGCTTCGTTTTTTTTTGCTGTACTTTGGATCAAATAAATGCAGGCTTGGTGACTTCTTTAAAAAAAGATGAAAAATCTTACTGTTCAAAAATTTGACTGGTAATGTAGGTCTTCAACGGTTTGGGTTTATCACCTTTGCTCCACACCAGTCGCAGAATCGAGCATCCGAGTGGTTGACTCTATTGCACTTGGAGCAGGAGACCATTTTGCCCTGTGAGCTGGGTACAGGTGCAGCTCTCTGTCCGCTCAAAACCGGCTGTGGAATGATAACACTGTTATAATAGTGTCCAATCCTTATAATGATTCGACAGACAATGCTGATTTCTTGTAGTCGGGGCTCTTACTGTGGTTTGCTGAAGCAGCTGGGATTCACAAGTGACACAGTGTGTGATATGAGCAGGGTTTCCAGTCCCACAAGAGTGACAGATAAGCTTATCCTAGAATAACATGAATATAATATACTTAACTGATCTAATTAAGTACATGTAATAGACTCATAGGAGTGAAACTTTACCTGTAGTCTCAGACTAGCCAGCGGCTGCAGTTGTTGAGTCAGTGGAGACTCGCACACCACACATGTGGCCGTATTGAGAGGCACCATGGCTTTACAATGCACACATAGACCCATCTGTGAAAAATCACAGCACATACTCATACTATTGTGAAATGATCACTGGTTCTCTGAATATCACTGTTTTATTTATAGCAGCAGAATATGTTGTACCTGTCCTCCTTCAGTAGGGGGCAGCCTTTGACCAGGTATTGGAGACACCGGTGCTCCGCAGTGCAGACAGAATCGGGCGAAAGGATCCGAAGGGCGATGACTCAAGCACTTTGAACATCTTCAAAAAGATGAATATTAATATAAACATATTTAAATTACAAATATATTGAATATAAACATATATACTACTGCTGTCAAATGATTAATCGTGATTAATCGCACCCAAAATAAAAGTTTTTGTTTACATAATATATGTGTGTGTACTGTGTATATTTATTATGTACACTGTATATAAATACACACACATACAGAATACATTTTGAAAATATTTACATGTATTTACAGGTCTATATTTATATATATGAACATTACATATTTTTCTGAAATGTATACATGCATGTGTGTGTATTTATATATATATATATATACATAATAAATATACACAGTACACACATATATTATGTAAACAAAAACGTTTATTTTGGATGCGATTAATCGTTTGACAGCACTAATATATACCTCACCTAAGGAAATCCGTCTCTCTCTGGATCCGTGATATCTGAGTGCTCGTCAAGGTTTTTAAGAGGTTTTCCACATCTGTGCTCTGGTTCTGGTGGAATTGAGAAAATAAATTGAGTAAAAAACAGGATGTATTTTGTTTATGGCTTGAGATAACAGTGATCACCATCATAGTGAGGGTTGTTTGAGTGGGTTTTAATGCATGTTGTAAACCGTTACTTGCGTGTTTTGCACCGTCAGCCGTGCAGATGAACCGGGGCCGAGGCGTTGTGACAGGAATCGAGGGCCTTTCAAAGCTTTGCGAGATTCACTACTGGGAATATCTGATGTAAAAGAGTGCAAAATTGGCACAAGACAGTCAAGACAGTGTGTGTGTCAAATCCACACTGTCTAGAACCAAAGGATTTACCTAAATTTTTACTAGAGGAAATGCCAGCTCCATTTTCGCTCCCCTTCAAATTCATTAATGAATCCTGTTCAACGTAAAAGTAATACTTATAATACATATTCTAAAATGCATGCAATATTATTACGTTAAAACCAGAAATGGTTTAAAACTGACCGTTAGAGTGTCATCTTCATCGCCTGTAGTCAGATCCAGCTCATCTGAAGGAGACGGGGCCACTATGAAAACCTTGGTGACGACTGCACTCTGACGGCCATCGCTGCGTTACATTACAAACGGCTTTATTTGAGTCGGTTTGTAGTACAATTTGTTGTTGGGTGTTTCTTCAACTACAGGCACTTTTGACTTTTTGAAATTTAATTATCTTTATATACTCTAGTCTCTATCTATTTAATTGTGTCTACTAACAATACATATGCATGCATCAAATGAGAATTCTGTGATTTTATTTTCTGAATATTTTGAGTATATTTCAAATGATGTATTGGGTTCAATAGCATTTGGTTACGGAAATGGCGGTGATGGAAATTACATTTTAAACATTTTTGGAATAAAATATAAAAAATCTATTTTGCTTTTGCTCTTAATTTGACATTCAGAAATGTATGCATAATAAAAATACATCAAATTAAATGAAATTGTAATGACTGGAAATGATGCACAATAAAAATATTCTGTTCTCAAGTGATATTTTCTATGATTTTTTTGATTTCATGATTGTTTTCACCATCATGTTTTATATTTCATCTCAAGCTCTTCACTGAAAAAAAACTTTATTGGGGTAAAATTTTGGTTGTGGTGGAAATGACATCACAACTATGAAACAGTTTGCAGAAAACTTTCTTCACAATACAAACTGGTAAAAACTTGTTTATTTTTACTCTACTCTAAGTTTGATTATTTTTTATACGTTATTTAAATTTTATAATTTATTTTATATTATGAATATTAATTTAGTATAAAATCTGGGTTTGTACGGAGACCCTAAAGCGATGCGTTGATGGTAAAACTTTTTTTTTTTAAGTTTTTGAGGAAAAATTATATTTCAATGCTTTTGTGTTCTCGTGCATTTTTGCATTCTTCCACAAAAACCAACAACAAAATAGTTTTGCGAGAGAATGCAAAGTTTCTCAGGGGACCCGATGTGCTGCTGTAATTGCTGCAAAGTGTGGACATACCAAATATTAAAGTTAAAAGTGAGGAAGGAAAAAAAATTATATATAAAATATATATATACAGTGAGGAAAATAAGTATTTGAACACCCTGCTATTTTGCAAGTTCTCCCACTTAGAAATCATGGAGGGGTCTGAAATTGTCATCGTAGGTGCATGTCCACTGTGAGAGACATAATCAAAAAAAAAAAATCCAGAAATCACAATGTATGATTTTTTAACTATTTATTTGTATGATACAGCTGCAAATAAGTATTTGAACACCTGTCTATCAGCTAGAATTCTGACCCTCAAAGACCTGTTAGTCTGCCTTTAAAATGTTCCACTCCATTTATTATCCTAAATTAGATGCACCTGTTTGAGGTCGTTAGCTGCATAAAGACACCTGTCCACCCCATACAATCAGTAAGAATCCAACTACTAACATGGCCAAGACCAAAGAGCTGTCCAAAGACACTAGAGACAAAATTGTACACCTCCACAAGGCTGGAAAGGGCTACGGGGAAATTGCCAAGCAGCTTGGTGAAAAAAGGTCCACTGTTGGAGCAATCATTAGAAAATGGAAGAAGCTAAACATGACTGTCAATCTCCCTCGGACCTCCATGCAAGATCTCACCTCGTCTCAATGATCCTAAGAAAGGTGAGAAATCAGCCCAGAACTACACGGGAGGAGCTGGTCAATGACCTGCAAAGAGCTGGGACCACCGTTTCCAAGGTTACTGTTGGTAATACACTAAGACGTCATGGTTTGAAATCATGCATGAAGGTTCCCTGCTTAAAAGCACATGTACTTAAGTTTCAATGACCATTTGGATGATCCAGAGGAGTCATGGGAGAAAGTCATGTGGTCAGATGAGACCAAAATAGAACTTTTTGTCATAATTCCACTAAACGTGTTTGGAGGAAGAAGAATGATGAGTACCATCCCAAGAACACCATCCCTACTGTGAAGCATCATGCTTTGGGGGTGTTTTACTGCACATGGGACAGGGCGACTGCACTGTATTAAGGAGAGGATGACCGGGGCCATGTATTGCGAGATTTTGGGGAACAACCTCCTTCCCTCAGTTAGAGCATTGAAGATGGGTCGAGGCTGGGTCTTCCAACATGACAATGACCCAAAGCACACAGCCAGGATAACCAAGGAGTGGCTCTGTAAGAAGCATATCAAGGTTCTGGCGTGGCCTAGCCAGTCTCCAGACCTAAACCCAATAGAGAATCTTTGGAGGGAGCTCAAACTCCGTGTTTCTCAGCGACAGGCCAGAAACCTGACTGATCTAGAGAAGATCTGTGTGGAGGAGTGGGCCAAAATCCCTCCTGCAGTGTGTGCAAACCTGGTGAAAAACTACAGGAAACGTTTGACCTCTGTAATTGCAAACAAAGGCTACTGTACCAAATATTAACATTGATTTTCTCAGGTGTTTAAATACTTAAGCTGTATCATACAAATAAATAGTTAAAAAATCATACATTGTGATTTCTGGATTTTTTTTTTAGGTTATGTCTCTCACAGTGGACATGCACCTACGATGACAATTTCAGACCCCTCCATGATTTCTAAGTGGGAGAACTTGCAAAATAGCAGGGTGTTCAAATACTTATTTTCCTCACTGTATATATATATATATATATATATATACACAGTATGTGTGTGTGTATGTATATATACTGTGTGTGTGTGTGTGTATATATATATATATATATATATATATATTACAAAAAATCAACCCCTTGGACATAATGATGCCTGTAACCGAAAAAAAACACCCTGCCTATTATAAACAACATAGCATAAATGTACACACGTGCTGACAGCCATGGCTCTCACAGACACTTTCCCCGCAGGTAAGAGGATAGGTTCAGTGTACTTCAGAGTGCTGTCACCAAAACCCGGTCTCTTCATCATCTCCGGCTTTCTGCCGTCCAGCGTGTACAGGACACTCACACCAGAGGAGTCTGGGACATATGCAATATGAAACACATGAAGATCAAATCAAGCGAGGAACAAGCCTGTGTCACGAGCGCTCTGACTCACCGGACTTGATCTCAACAGGAGTGCGGGAGTCAATCTCATGCTTGGCTTTTCCTGGAGGCGGCATGCGAATGGGGATGATCTGAGGTGCTGCCACTGAACCTGCTGTCATGTTTGCGCTCTTGAAGATGCAGTACAGGTGAAAAAATACCAATGATTTTACTACAGATTTGTTTCATTCAACGCATGCATAAAAAGTGCATTAGTTTATAGAAAATATGAACTTACAAATTCTACTGTTCTGAGTATTTGTGTTGATTAAAGTATCTCAAATTTTGAAACACATTTGAACGATATTTCCTAACACAACGCTGTATCCAACGACGCTGTAACAAAACACTCAACACACATCTAGACGCGCTATTGGTTCGTCACGTTTCCCCATAGCAACTGAGCAGTACGCATGCGCAGGACAGCTGTGTGATTCCTATACACTCAAATTTAAAGGCATAATTCATCCCTAAATTAATTTTGTCAGTGTTGTTTACTCGTACTCATGTTGTTCCAAACGCCTATTTCCTTCTTTCTTCTGTGGAACACAAAATTGATACCATGCCTGCGTCCCAATGTGAATACTATCTATCCTAAATTATATGTGATATTAGTCATTTTCAATTCTATTTAGGGCAGATAGGGTGGATTGTATGCACATTGGAAAGCAGGGCATGTAAGTGCTTATTTACATATGAAATATTCTATTGATTGCTAAAACACTGCACTATAATCTCAATGTTTTTGAATATTTCAGTTTGCTGATTTAAAAAAAATCTTATTATGATCAATGTTGAAAACCATTTTTTGCTGCTTAATATTTTTACTCTGTTACACTCCCATTCAGAAGTTTAGGATTCGTAAGAATGAATGAAAGAATTAATGAATTAATACTTTTATTCAGCAATGATGCATTAAATTGACCAAAGGTGAAAGTAAATACATTTATAATGTTACAAATAATTTATATTTCAAATAAATGCTGTTCTTTTGAATTTTAATTTCATTAGATAATCCTGAAAAAAAGACAATGATCAAAAAACAAACAAACACCAAAGTTGCGTAACAATCAAGTAACTTCAAGTAAATATTTTAGGTCAAATAGGTTCAGCTGAAGAAAAAAAAAATCATTATGAACAAATTTATGAAGACTAAGATGTGCTAAATTCACAACACTCAATGTTTTTTTTATTATTATTTCATTCCATCACATATAAGTACAAGACAAAAAGTACAAGGCAATGTCGTACAGTTTAAAGCATGTAAGACAGAATAACAACAACAAAACATAAAATGAACTCTCCCCGCCGATCACAAGAGCACGCATGAGTGCAGCAAACAGAGTGGGTGTATCAAGAAATAATGGTATAAGTAGGAAAGAACAAGTCATTTTAAGCAGAATGGGGCATAAGCAACCTTAAAGGGATAGTTCACTTTGAAATTAAAATTTGGTATCTATCAGCTTACCCCAAGGGCATCCAAGATGTAGGTGTCTTTTTTTCTTCAGTAGATCCAATTTTGATGTTTTTAGGTCAAACCGTACTAGTCTGTCAGTCATATAATGGCAGGTATAGGTCACTGTCTCTATAAGAGGGAAAAAGAACATGCACAGAGAAATCCAAATTAAACAATTCCCCATCGTAACTACACATTGATGGCCTAAGACACGAAACGAGCAGTTTGTGTGAGAAAACGAACCGTATTTATATCGTTTTTTACCTCTTGTACACAACCATGTCCAAGTGATCTGAGTGCGCACACGCTCTGGCTCACGCTGCATTCACACGGGGCGTCGGCGTCAACGCTTGACGGAGGGCGTGTCTGCAGCGTGGTGCTGACGCGCCGTCATAGTTACAACAACCAATCACATACTTCTCTGGCGTTGCATGAACGGGATTGGGTATTTGCATGAGGCGATCTGATTGGCTGTTGGCGCTTGAAAAGTTGCGTCAGCACCACGCTTCAGACACGCCCTCCGTCAAGCGTTGACGCCGACACCCCGTGTGAATGCAGCGTGAGCCAGAGCGCGCGCCCACACACACACACACACACACACACACACACACACACACACACACACACACACACACACACACACACCGGATGTGTGTGCGCACTCAGATCACTTGGACATGGTTGTGTACAAGAGGTAAAAAACGATATAAATACTGTTCGTTTTCTCACACAAACCGCTCGTTTCGTGTCTTAGGCCATCAATGTGTAGTTACGATGGGGAATTGTTTAATTTGGATTTCTCTGTGCATGTTCTTTTTCCCTCTTATAGAGACAGTGACCTATACCTGCCATTATATGACTGACAGACTAGAACGGTTTGACCTAAAAACATCAAAATTGGATCTACTGAAGAAAAAAAGACACCTACATCTTGGATGCCCTTGGGGTAAGCTGATAGATACCAAATTTTAATTTCAAAGTGAACTATCCCTTTAATGGCACTCTTCATATTATGAGAAAACGCCCAACAGGAATGTGCGCCCAGTGTCAGGAGTATGAGACGGTTGAGCATGTTCTAATATCGTGTGGGGAATTTACTCAAGAAGACAAGAAATTATGACCCAATTACAGAGTTTAGGACGAGTAAATGTTCAAAGTATTATAGAATGTGCAGAGAAACAAAAGGGCAGGAAATATTTATTAATTTTTCTTTAAAAGAAACGGGACTGGACAAGAGAATAAGGGAATTTAGTACAGTAGGTGGCAGTAATGCAACAAATTGGATGCCAGCTGCCGTAAAACCCCGAAGAAGAAGAAGAAGCAGACTGAAATTCGACACAGCATTCACCTCAACTTTAAATGTGCGATTATTAATGTTAACATTTGACTTTTTCATCAAGTAATTTCCTTTCTAATGAACAATGACAGAAGTTAAAGTCAAAAAAGAGTCCACGGACCCTGTAGATATCGAGAATAGGTGAGTTCAGTGCAGGTTTAACATCCTCATGCATGGCCTGTTAACAACATACGACAACGTGTGGATGGATTTAGAATCACTTAAAGTTACTATCAAAGCTACTCCGTCTTTCTTGTGTATTACAAGTATTTATAAACCGAAGTTTACAGAGAAACTGACCCATCTCCGATCCAGTTGATGAGCGTCGTGGTTATAATATGCGAATGTTTTCAATGTTAAGAAGGTTTTGTTTTTAATAGCGTATGAGTTTATACATCAACTTAATTATTATGTATTTATCTATAATTTTGTCCAATGTTTATTTTGCTGCATTCAAGACGCACAAGTTCCGTAAGCGTAGTCACGTCAATTACGTCACGTGCGTTCAAATGATTTTGGTATGAATTAAATTTATTCTATGGACAATTTATTTCTAATTTGCACTTACTGACAAAAACAGGAAGCTTTTTATCGCTGCTTCAACACAATGTAGCCATTTTACCACTCTCGTGCTGCTGCAGAGAATGTTGGGAAATGTAGTTGATTTTTAATCTTATTTTTTTCTTCTGTAAAGGATAAAAGAGCTGTGTCTGCAGTTTCCACATGGGATCACAGACCAGGTCATCCAGAATGACATGCCTCACGTTGAGGTGCAGCAGCGGGCCTCGGCTATCAACAGACTACTGTCTGTGGTGAGATGTTCAGCTCCAGCTAACAGTGCAAGAAACATGTGTTCCTGCTTTTATACTCATGTCTGATACATTATTTCTGTTTTCAGGGTCAATTAGACTTGCTTAGAAGCAGCAGTGGCCTTTTATACAGGCTTAAGGATGCTCAGTCTGCAAGGTCTGTCTCTTTAAATGCACTTAAAGCCTATATATAGCATTTAATTTCATATTAATTCGCAATACTCTACCAGTCAAAAGTTTTTGGGCA
Organism: Schizothorax lantsangensis; assembly: GCA_027422415.1. Lineage (NCBI taxonomy): Eukaryota > Metazoa > Chordata > Actinopteri > Cypriniformes > Cyprinidae > Schizothorax > Schizothorax lantsangensis. Next base: position 24,258,563 of record CM049843.1, on the reverse strand, counting down.
GTAAGATATTAATGTTTTTTTTAAAGAGTTCTCTTCTGCTCACCAAACCTGAATTTATTTGATCCAAAATACAGCAACGATGGAATGATTTCTGAAGGATCATGTGACTTGAGTATTGATGCTGAAAATTTAGCTTTGATCACAGGAATAAATTACATTTTAATATATATTCAAATAGAAAGTAGTTATGTTAAATAGTAAAAATATTTCACAATATTACTGCGTTTGCTGTATTTTGGATTAAATAAGTTCAGGCTTGGTGAGCAGAAGAGACTTCTTTAAAAACATAAAAAATGTTGCTGTCCAAACACTTTTGACTGGTAATGTATGTGTGCACATATATATGGACATGCAAAAAAAAATAAAAAATACACGCATATAATATGTATATTAATTTAAATTTGTATTAATAAAAATTATATACTGTTTATTTTTTGACAGTAAAGTTAAAGGCTCTGATAATCAAGAAAAGCTAGTTTACCAGATCATAGAAGATGCTGGGAATAAAGGTACAATTCATTTCGCTTTGTTTTATTTTTCAACAAACCACTTGCTTGTATTGACGAATGCTTGTTTAAATCGTGTTTTCTGATTTCTATAGGGATTTGGAGCAGAGACATCAGATATAAGAGTAACCTTCCACTCACAGAAATCAATAAAATCCTCAAGAATCTTGAGAGTAAGAAACTCATCAAAGCAGTGAAGTCTGTTGCGGTGAGTTGATCTCCAAACGGTGTGTAAACATTGAAAATGTTCAGACTTACTAAAATGTATTTCCCATCCAGGCCTCAAAGAAGAAAGTCTACATGCTGTACAACCTGCAGCCGGACCGATCTGTGACAGGAGGTGCCTGGTATAGCGATCAGGATTTTGAGTCGGAGTTTGTTGAGGTTCTCAACCAACAGTGCTTTAAGTTCCTGCAAAGTAAGGTGAGATTGATATATGATATTTCATATTCTTCTTTATGATCTTGAAGATTTAAGACTTAGAATTTAAAAGAAATGTGTGTATTTTCAGGCTGAAGCAGCGAGAGACAGTAAGCAGAGCCCCATGGTGCAAAGAAACAGCTCGTTCGCCACCTCTCATGAAGTGTGGAAGTACATCTGTGAGCTTGGCATCAGCAAAGTGAGTGTGAATAATATCTATAAAGAATAGTTCAGGCAAAAATGAAAATGCACTCGCCCTCAGGCCATCCAAGATGTAAATGAGTTAGTTTTTTCATTGGAACAGATTTGGAGAAATTTAGCATTTCATCACTTGCTCACCAAATTATCCTCTGCAGTGAATGGGTGCCGTCAGAATGAGAGTCCAAACAGCTTATAAAAACATCACAATAATCCACACCACTCCTGTACATCACTTAATGTCTTGTGAAGTGAAAAGCTGCGTGTTTGTTAGAAACAAATCCACCATGAAGCATTTTACCTTCCAGCTAATATGAGTCCTTTATCCATAAAATGCTTTCTCCAGTGGAAAAAGTTGTCTCGTCTGAATCAGGAGAGAAATATGCGCAGATCGAGCACCAGTTCAAAACCGTTGTAAGCAAATATGTAGGTGGATTTTGACATACGAGGACAACAGGGACTTTTTCACAACAGGGATGGACTGTTTTACTGGAGGAAGCGTTATTATGGAATATGGATTCGTATATTAATCGGAAGCGATGGTTTAAAATGCCTTAATGGATTTGTTTCTTAAAAAAAAACACTTCTTTTGGCTTCACAAGATGTTAATTGATGGACTGGAGTGGTATGGATTACTGTGATGTTTTTATCAGCTGTTTGGACTCTCATTCTGACGGCACCCATTCACTGCAGAGGATCCATTGGTGAGCAAGTGGTGTAATGCTGATTTTTTCCAAATCTGTTCAGATGAAGGAACAAACTTAATCTAACCAATCTTGAATGGCCTGAAGATGAGTATATTTTCAGCATTGTATTTTTTTTTTTTTTTAAGAACTGTACTGTACAAGATTTTTAAACATGAACCAAATAGATTTAATATGTTGTGATTGTAACTGTGTGCAGGTGGATTTGTCCATGGAGGACATTGAGACCATTCTAAACACACTGATCTTTGACGGCAAAGTGGAGATGACCATAATCGCTGCTAAAGAGGGGACGGTGGGGAGTGTAGATGGACAGATGAAGCTCTACAGGGGTGTGAATCCCATAATTCAACCCACTGGCCTGGTTAAAACACCATGTGGAATGTGTCCGGTAAGCTTTTAGGACAGAAGTAGGGCTGCATGATATAAATCAATATTGGGGTATTGCTTAGGGCGATTTAGCATTGTAGATGAGTTTGTTTCTTTATCGGAATAGACCTTCGGGCTATCTTGTATAATTTTTGGGTGAACTATGCCTTTAATGTGCTAAGTTAACCGCAGTAACTCTGTGCTCTGTAGGTGTTTGATGACTGTCACGAAGGGGGCGAGATCTCTCCGTCTAACTGTGTTTACATGGCTGAGTGGCTGGATTTCTGAAAAGCCAACCGGATGTCTTTTGTTTTTCTCTGTGGAGAAAGTATTTTTCGTGCAGCGATTCGATGCAACTGAAGATATCTTTTTATTTAAGTTTTGAACATTAATGGCTTTAATGACTCAAGCAGAACTACATAAAGTGAATAAGCAGCCTCCATCTGGTCGTCGGTGAAATTTGGACACTGATTTTCTTTTTTGTTTGTTTATTGCTTCTCTTCACTCACAGATGTCTTTAAAGATATACCTAAACCATATCAATAAATAAAGGTTTTCATATTTGTTGATAGGTAGTCTGCATATTGAACCATGTGTTTGTGCACTTCTATAATTTTTTAGAAGATTGTTAATGACACTTGTTTTTATAAGAATATTCTATAAATCAATAAATTCATGAAATCCGCGTAGACTATTAGGTAAAAAGACTTTGTGTCTGAAAAGTGTGGAATTTGTGATTTAAAAAAAGAAATACAGACAACACATCAGTATAGACTTAAACTGTGTCCTTGTCATGATTGGCACATTTTGTATATTTAAAAAAAAAATAGTATTTTATAATTTATGATAGCACAAAATCACATTTTAAAGTGCCCCTATTATGGATTTTTGAAAATGACCTTTCATGCAGTGTGTAACACAGCTCTAAGTGAATGAAAACATCGGTGAAAGTGCACCGTGTATAAAATTATTGCCTGCGTCCCAATGTGCACACTAGTTCGTCCTAAATTCTATGTGATATTAGTCATTTTCAATACTATTTAGGGCAGATAGGATGGATAGTATGCACATTGGGATGCAGGGACTGTCTCAAAAGAAAGAGTCGACTCTGAATCATTGAAACGAGTCGTTTTTAAAACGAATCCCAAGCCGTTTCATGTTGACGTCAACATGAAACATTAGCATATTGTCCGCCCACTTGTTGGTCTTTTCATGTTGGTCTGAATGAAAATGCAAATTCATTCTTTGCCACTAGGTGCTGCATTACAGGCATGATGCAATGAAAATGAGACCAATCACCGCACATTAGCGTCACGCAAAGGAGGGGTTTGGAAAAATGAATCATTGAGTGAATCGTTTGGGAGTCGTTGAGCAAATAAGGTAAAAATAAATGCATATAATAAGACAATGAAAGTGTTTTTTGACCTTGCATGCATGTCAACCTGTTGTTGGGGACTCCCAAAACCAAAATATGAACCTTTCATTACCCATCATCAAGAGCTACTTGCTACGTTTCTGGATGTTGATTGTGTTAATTATTGCTGTTTATGGAGGGTCAGAGAGCTCTCAGAATGCATCAAAAATATCTTAAATTGTGTTCCGAAGACGAATGAAGTTTTTACGGGTTTGGAACTACATGGGTACCACAGTGATTAATGACTACATTTTCATTTTGGGGTGGATTAACCCTTTAATTTTGTGTTTGAATGTGAACTACTCTTCAAATATTTGGTCAGTCAGAGAAATTTGTAAGAAATTAATACTTTTATTCAGCAGTGGCACATTAATTTCAGCAAAAGTTACTGTAAAGACTTCTACATTGTTACAAAACAAAACATTTGTATCATGTATCATGGTTTCCACATAAAAAATAAGCAGCACATTGATACACTGGAAAAATTAATCTTCTACTCACAAACGTATTCATTTATTTTTGACTTATTTTAATCAAATAAACGTAAGAGACTTCTTTCAAAAACATTTAAAATTAGTTGTTGTGTTCAAGATACTATATTATTACCTCATATAACCACTGGTTTATGGGATGTTTAAACAGCTGATAATTTATTTAGATGAGCTTAAAGGTCAGAACTGTCATTTCCATATCTGATAAAGTTATGAATTTTTTAATGCATTGAGTGTGAGGTTACATTAATGATGCGCAAAGCATAAATACATTCACACATAAATCAGACATCTTGTCATATCAGTGACACATTCATTATGAAATTATTTTAGATCAAGAATACCTCTGAATCACTAAAAACCAAACCTCGTAATCACTCATGTTCTAAAGTGTGTTTTTCTCTTCAGTAACGCAGTCTGCTCGGAGTATTTATAGATGATGATGATGAAGAGACCAAAAGGTGTTTACATCAATGTGACATATCACGCATTTTTATCACAGTCTCTCGCCACCCTCTACTGCGCGCGGTAGCCATAGAAACCGGCCAGAGGGGCACTTAGCAACAGAAAAAGGAGGAGGCGCAGCATTATCTGCTGCGAGCGGAGGAAAAAACAGCCGATGCGATCGACCATCATTTCATCCAGACCTGCTTCTGATGGTGAAAACTGGTCGTTTGTAAATATTAAACATCGATAAAACTACATCCAGCGGTTTTATTGTAAATCTCAATCGGCGCGATGAAGTTCGTCGTGGTTTTAGTCTCCGCCGGCGTCCTGGCGTTTCTCGGCGCGGTCATCTGCATCATCGCCAGCGTGTATTCACGATCCTCGGCCGCCGCGCCCCAAGCGCTATCCGACAACCGCTCGCTGTCGCTCCTGGAGCCGCTGCCTGGGTCCGTAGCGCACGCCGGGCCGCTCGGAGCTCTCCATGGTGCTGAATCGTATGAAGGCGGCGGATTGGACATCGGCCTGGAGATGCCGTCGCTCAATGAGCTCAGTACCGGGGACGTGACTGGGCCAAGTCCGAAACAGTTCACCCTCAATCGACTCATTTGTACCCCTGTTCCCATCACTGACTGCAAATCCAGGGGTTTGAGAGAACAAGCCGATGACCCGTTTGCAGATGAGGAGGACTGGAGCCTCCGCACCACCGCTGAGGAGCTCCGGCAGATTGTCATGCAACAAAACGACCAGATCCTCATGGACCAGAGGACCATCACGGAACTCACCGGGAAACTCTCGGAGTGTGAGAGCGGACTGGAGGAAAGGAGTCTCCACGAGAGGAGTATGGGGGTTTGGGCAGGCAACCGTCGCCACATGGCTGGGGACGATGTGAGCAGCTCGGTTGCAGTACAGCTGCAGACAGCACGGGCTGTGGAGGAACTGGAGAAAGCGATTCTTCAACTCAAAGATCGCATAGAGAAGTTGGAGGTTGGTATGAGAAACTATAAACACTTTACAAAAAAAAAAAGTCTAAAGGCTTTTTGGAATTTGGTGTCACTGAGGTATTTAAGGGAAACAGTTTTGTCAATAAACTAATAGGCAAGGATGCAAAATTTGTAATGGTTTTACTGGTTATGATGGTAATTGTACTGGTTTTAATGGAAACTGTAATGGATCCTGTGGGTTTCTACTGGTAAGTGGTTGCCTTCTATTGGTGGCTTGTTAAAACCACTAAATGCTAATGGAATATGTCCCAAAACACATTACAGAAAACTTTTTATTTTTTATTTTTATGGTTAAAAGTTGATGGTTTGTAATGTTTAATGTATTTGTAGTGGAAACCATTAGAATTTCTGTGATGGTTTCTATTGTTTTTTCAGCAGGGATTGTTATGTCTTTGTGTGTTTTTCTCACCTGGTGAGAGGTTGCTTTCCCCTCCATCTTGTTCATCTCTTGGGTAGAAAGACATACATAAATCATGACGGAGGAGAGAATAGTTTTGGTTCTCAGCCAGCTGGAACACTGTCAGCAGTCACACCTAAATTGTAGATGTTGTGATATTGACTTATGGACCAGAGTTGTTATTGCTGAAAAAGGTTTCCTGTTCATTAGGGCAAGATTTCATTATTGAAACAAATATTTTCTGTAAAGTTTCTATTGTGAAAAACTATATAAAATAAATGTGAGTTTAATTACTCACCCTCATGTCCTTCCAAACCCATACGACTTTCTTTCTTCTGTGGAGCAGCACTAAAGAAGTAATTTTAAGGAATGTAGTGGTCACTGTTTTCTATGCAATTACAGGGAGCTTTCAAGCTTCAAAAAAACATGTAAAAAGCTTTAATAAAAGCTTTAAAAAGATATTTTGTATAACTCTTGCATAATATTCCAAGTCTTCTGAAACCATATAATAAGTGTTTGAGGAACAGAACGAAATGTAAGTCAATGTTCACTCAAAATCTTGGCATCCATTCTAGCTCTCCTTAAATGAGAATTAATTCGAAAAGTATGTCTGATTCAAGAACAAATCATTTTTTTGAGTTCCTGTAATTTAAATGGATCTAATATAGTCAGGTGCACTTGTTGAACAGGATGTATTAGGTTTTGCGATATTGACTTCTTGCATAATTCTCTCACAGTTGGAGATAGGCCCGGCAGCAATGAACCACACTGAGCATACTGTGAGCACACTGGGGAGTGTAGTGGTGGGAGAGCCTGGCAGGCCTGTGGAGGATCTGGAGGGAGAGCTGGAAAAAAAGATTAGGCTGCTGGAGAAGGAGAGGAAGAACCTCCGGAAAGAGACCCAGAGCCACCACCAGCACATAGACCAGGGAATCAACACCCTGCAAGAGCGTATTACAGAGCTGGAACAGAGTAAGAAGGAAGGTTTGGTCAAATACAGGGGATGAAATGGTCTCTTTATTTTCAACTCACTCTCTCGATCTTTCCTTCCCAGGTCTTGCAGATTACAGTTACCCACAAGGGTATAAACTTTCCTTCCCTGTGCGGACTAACTACATGTACGGGCTTGTCAGGCGGAATATTCCAGAGATGTACGCCTTCACGGTATGTCTGTGGCTCAAGCCTGCTGAGAGTGGAATTGGGACGCCATTTTCCTATGCTGTACCGGAACAACCCAATGAACTTGTCCTGTTGCAGGGCATTCATAATCCAGCAGAACTACTCATCAATGATAAGGTAAGACCTACTACACCAGGGTTCCTCAAATCTGGGCCTGGAGGGTCACTGCTCTGCAGAGTTTAGCTCTAAAAACAGTGGCCCTCCAGGTCCAGATTTGAGGAACCCTGCACTAAACCTTCCTTCCGCAGCAACCTTGTGCAATACAGCTGATGGACTCAACCGTTCCTTCCATTTACAGGTGGCACAGCTGCCTCTATCTTTGCCCCAGGGCATCTGGCAGCACATATGTGTGAGTTGGACCCTACGGGATGGAGTTTGGAAAGCATATCAAAGTGGAAAGTTAAGAGGACGGGGTGAAGGTTTGTCCGCATGGCACCCAATCAAATCCGGGGGCGTCTTGGTGTTGGGACAGGAACAGGTAAGCAAGACAGTGAATCCTTGAAGAGTCTGAATACACCCTTAAAGGTACACCTTCACTCTTGGAAAAAATGTGCAAAACATTGTACCTTCAGTGGTGCAGATCTTGTCACTGGGGCAGTACCCTTAACAGGACATCTTTGCACCTTATTTTGCCCTAAAGGATTCATGGTAGTACCATAAAGCTACATATTTCTACTCCAATATGCACCTTTTAGGGGTAGATAAGGTACAAAGTTGTCCTTTAAAGGTTAGTGCCTCTAAATGTCAAATTTTTGCAAATTTTGTGTGACAATGTTTGCATCCTTCAAGGGTTGTTATGGTAGAAAGGTATACTTTTGATATGTTGGACCCTTCAAGGTACCATTTTTGTAAGTTTTTTTCTGATGCAACGTTATGTTTATCCATTTGTAACCCTTCTGCTCTCCTTGGCTCCTCTGCAGGACACACTTGGCGGGCGGTTTGATGCATCCCAGGCTCTTGTTGGGGAGCTTTCATTGTTTAATCTATGGGACCGGGTGTTGTCGCCAACAGAGGTTGCTGCTTTGGCGGCATGTGCAGAGTCGCCACAGTTGGGGAACATAGTGCCCTGGACAGACCGTGATGTGGACGTGTTTGGAGGGGCCGTCAAGGACCCCGTGGACCCCTGCCTTCAGAGCTCCCATTCCCGGCAGTGAGCAGGGCCATGGGTTGATTCCTTTCTTTTTTTGAGGCGAGGGTAAATGAGACAAAAATGGCCTGAAAGGTATTACAACTGTGCCGTGGTCCCGGTCTGTGTATAGAACATATTTACCGTAGAGCTACACTCTCACTGAGTGTTTGTTTCTGCAGGGAAGGGATTTGTCTATGTGTGTTGTTGTGTTACTTCGGATAGAGCTGCTGCCGAAGGCTTTTAAAGGCCTGTTTGCGTCTCGTGTTGCTTGTGTTATTTCATGCCCTTCTTCTCAAAGCATTACCGCACAATGGTCCCTTCAGGTATAGAGAATGTTTTTCTAATACGATGGATGTGGCTCATTCTCACAGCACTTGTCTTGCTCTTGTTTCATTATTTGTGTAAAGTGGAGCTTTCGCTTTTTCCCAGAGCAGTTTTTCCTTTCTTGTTTTTATTACTGGTCCCTTACACCGTGTCTACTCCGGATGAGAGCGGCACGGCACAACAAAATACTATAGAAATCAATATAATCAGTGATGCTGTCTACACTGGATGCGGCGCGGCACAACAAATCCTCGACAGTAAATAGCTGCCGCATTTTATTTATGCCGTATTGACACAAATTTCAAATGATTTTCAACGGTCGCTTTGTCACGTCCAGTGTAGACAGACTTTAGCTGCTGCGGCGCGACACGAAAACTGTCCCGTCCGGTGTAGACACGGTGTTAGGGTCACTTCACTTGTTATTTCAGTCCGGCAGCACTTAAAAGTGTACAACATCTTATCTTTATCGTAACATGTTTAAAGTTTTAATTTATGTCTTTTGGCATCTGGTCACATGGGTCTTTACCCTGCTGTGTATCTTTTCTCACAGATTCAGCAAGATCCAAAACTTTTTTTAAACCAAAATGTGTTATTCGACGCTTAATATCTTAAACATCACACTAAATTTTGAAGATCTGATGTGCAGACCACACACAATGAAAATATGAATGTAAAACAGTGTTTAGCATCTTGTCGTGTTACCATTGCACTGCATCTAGCCCTACTTGCCCCCTCACAGAGAAAAGCTTATGGGGACGTGCCTGTCTGTTTATTTGACTCTTGCTATTGGTTGATGATCAGCTGTGATGTCAGTATAGTGCTTCTTCATATTTGCACCACCAATGATCTACAATGATATTGTGACAAATGTGGATGAAAATATTAAAACTGTGAAGATAATGAACTATGAGAGTGCATTGTCTTGTTTACTTGAATGTATCTATCTATCTATCTATCTATCTATCTATCTATCTATCTATCTATCTATCTATGGTCTGAAATGTATTACATTATTTTGATCATGACTGTTATAGTATTTATCCACTACTCCTTAAACCAATACAAAACAAAACACTTCAAATATATGCATAAAAAAACACTGTATATGCACATCTCATTGGCTCAAATTCATGCAAATCCTGGTTATTGTCATTCTCATCCTCTCATTGCTTTCTTCACGCTGTTGCTGCTGCTGTTGAATTATAGATGTGTTAATCACCCCCTCCATCACATTGACCCCTGCTGCTTCTCTCACACCAGCAACATCCTCCGTGTGTGTTTGTATTTCCTCTTCTATACAGTCGCTGTATTTGCCATTTGAATCTTTTCAATATTGCAAAATATAATAATCATAAGCCAGTTGGGTATCCTTCATATATCCTTCCCACAATCACCTAAAAATAATATCATGACATAGATGGTGTACAATGGCTGCCTTTATTCCTCACAGCACTTGTTAGACACATTCATAAAGCAACACTTTTCTTGGTTGTAACGCTCTGTAAGTGTAATTATGTTCCAGACTCCCATCTGCAGCAAGTCTCCTCTATTTTCTTCTCCTCCTAAGGTACCATTCTTGCTTATATTCTTGCTCCAATCAGTGGTTAGATTATCCCCTCCCCCTGCTTTTATTGGTAAATCTATCTAGAAACTGAAAATCCCATATAATCCACAAATCAAAACATGGTCTGTCTGGGAAACTCATGGAAAGCTTTTAGATGATCTCAAAATCAGCACCATCCAATGCATTACATACTGTATATCCTAACCTACAAATGGCTAGCTTAATGCTCTCCCTGAATATTAAATTGGGATATATGAGAACATATTTAGCTGTATTGCAGTGTGGTAATGGTATCCTGTTAACATTTAAAGGGATTGTTCATCCAAAAATGAAAATTCTGTCCCTCAGGTTGTTCCAAACCTGTATGAGTTTCCTTTTTCTGTTGAACATAAAAGGAGATATTTTGGAGAGTGTTAGTACTCAAACAGTTGACTTCCATAGTATGGATGAAAACAAATACTAAGTCAGTGGCTACCAGCAACTGATTGGTTATACTCAGAGCAGCATTGCTTCTTGCTGACAGCTCTCAGATCAGTGTGACAGTTATCTGGGGCAAACTCACCAGCTGTGCACAGATGTATCTAGAGCTTAATAGGGTCAGTAAAAAGCAAGAGAGTAAACAACACAGATGGATGTAGTGGGACCAATGCAGCATCTAGACAGCAGGCTTCACCCTGCTCAGACCGCAGAAAGGTTACATGGGGATAAAACACAGCTGGTGTCTGTGGTCATAAAACACTGAGCTTTCAGCCTGAAGTTCATTTTTGGTGAATTATTACATATATATTTTTTTATTTATCTATTTAAAAAAGACCAATAAGACAGTTACATTTCAATGTCATGTGAAGCAAGATATTTTAGCTGAAAGTTATAAACGTCTTGATGGATTTGTTTTTTACTAACATGCAGCTCACTTCACAAGGTGTTAATTAATGGACTGGAGTGGTGTGGATTACTTGTGGGTTATTGTGATGTTTTTATCAGCTGTTTGGACTTTCATTCTGACGGCACCCATTCACTGATGTACAGTAATGCTGCTAAATTTCTCCAAATCTGTTCAGATTAAGTAACAAACTCAGCTAGGCTACATCTTGGTTATCCTCAGTTTTCAGCACATTTTGGTTTTTGGGTGAACTACTCGTTTAAGGATACTTCTTAAATTGGCCTGTTTCAATTATCTGTCCTCATAAATGAAGAAGACCAGAAAAAAAAAATCTTGTTAAAAGACCATAGGAATTCACTAGACACATGCCGGTGTTGTGCCCATTTTCGACCCCCTGCCAAATTATGGATCAGGGGGTGGAGACGGGTAGGTTTAGGTATATGTAAGGTGGGAGAAGTTGGACCTAGATCCAACCACGCCCCCTGGATCTTGGCACAACACCGGTGCATGACGTGTTCTTGAACTAACGAATGAACGACACGCTCACGGACCAATCACGACAAGCGACGCGTTATGAGGGGCGGGGTTACGCACACAGCTGTCGCGCAGGAGTGGTTGCCATGGTGGAGGACATGTATCTCTAGCGATGTCGGTTTAAGCACATTGAACTTCAGTTTTCTTTTATTACGGTACGTAAATGCCTCTTTATACTCCCAAGCTAGTTTATATGCAACGTTAAACACCTAGGTAGATAATATAGTGTTAATGGAAATAAAAACGAGCGACCTAGCCATACAAATTAGCTAAGCAAGCTAGCAAGCTAGCAGTTTTCCTTATAAATTACTGTTCGCTTTTCAAAACAAAGCTAATAATCTCTTCGTAAGCATGCAGGACTATTAGTAACTATTCTAAAATATGCTAAATTATGTTTATATGACATTTACTTCAACAAAAAGTACTATGGTATTAGCATTGTTGTTTGGACATGGAATCATGGTAATGTCATGTTATTGAACCTTAAAATTGAAATTTCATTGTATTCTTTTAAGTAAACTTTGCTGTACTATGATATATCAAAGTACCACGGTGTTACTGATATCACAGTTTCAAATGCTATTAAAATAATATCCTTCTTAGTCATTAAATTTGATTTCTGACATCTTAAACCTGTGCATTTATTCTCATATAGAACTAAACATCATGGCAGAGACAGTCGATGGCAAGAAGGACGAGGCAGACTACAAGAGACTACACAGCTTTCCTCTCATACGGGTAAAAACTGTTGCGTGAATGGACTTCTTCAGTCGTCACTGATTACAAATTATGAAAATTATAAACAGTTGTAACAAGCAATACAAAAAAGGGTGGAAAAGCACGTTTTCGTAGTGCTTTCCTGAACTCAAACAGTCAAGCATGGCATTGGTAACACCAAAAATCATTGGTTTGTTACATGAACTTATAAAAATGTACATCTTCAACACAGTCTTCATTTCTTTGGAGAAAAAAAAGTGACTTTCAGATGCATAAAGAAGGTACACAAATAATTTTTTTTATATTGGGCCTGTCCAGCTGCCTTTAACCATGAAATATTGCTCAAAATGACTCTTAAACATCTCAGTCATAATATGAATTCGGATAATGCAAAGTTTCACAACTCAAAATGAGTCTAAAAGTTTCAAAACGTAAAAAAATACATAAATTGACCGAAACATATATATCCTCCACAGCAGACAGATATGTCTGAGGAGATGCGGGTGGAGGCCATGGAGCTCTGCGTTACGGCATGCGAGAAGTTTGTCACTAATAATGAGGTTAGTTCTCATTGCCATCTAGGAGAAGCAGATGAGATGTTAACGAGGTCTCCTTTGTGATTGTTCATTCCTTTGGGTGCTTCTTTCTCAACAGAGCGCTGCCAAAATGATAAAGGAGTCTATGGATAAGAAGTTTGGGAGCTCTTGGCATGTGGTGATTGGTGAGGGCTTCGGTTTTGAAATTACGCACGAAGTGAAGAACCTGCTTTACATGTTCTTCGGTGGAGGTTTGGCGGTGTGCGTATGGAAGTGTTCCTAACACTAAATGACTGTCTGACAAACACTTTTTCATGTGCTTTCTGACTTTATATTCATTACTGAACAGGTGCATCATTTCATACGGTTTATTTTGAATGTAGCGTTTTGTTTTTTTCTGTTTTAACTGTTCTGTCAAAGCTGGCAGGCCATCTGTTGGTTTTATTGTCCATCTCTGCCACTCTTTCTTCATCTGTCTCTTTTCTGTCTTCTATATGTCCATCCTCAGTTGCGTATAATTTCCAATCCTTTAATTTTTTCTGAAGGGCAAAGTATTTTTATAAGACAAATACTATTTTTAAATTAATATGTGATTTTATATATGATGATATTTTATAGGAGTTGTACATTTTGCACAGCAGTAATGTGTATTTGTTTTATTAATAACTATTGTTATTGTCTTGTGTAATAAAACCTCATTAGAAATTAAACTCTTTTGTACCTGCTATACATAATTTGAAATGACAGAAACATTGATTTAAAAAACAGATACTTAATGGAACAGTTCACCCAATAATTTACTCACCCTCAGGTCATCCAAAATGTAGATGAGTTTATTTGTTCATGGGAACGGTTTTGGAGAAATGTAGCATTACATCACTTGCTCACCAGTGGATGCTCTGCAGTGAATGGGTGCCGTCAGAATGAGAGTCCAAACAGCTGATGAAAACATCACCGTAATGCACAAGTAATCCAGTCCATCAATTAACATCTTGTGAATTGTCCTCTATCGTAATATTGCTTTCTTCAGTGAAAAAGCCATTGAAGGGACTCAAGTCATGTTCATCACTTGTTAGATGGCTGTGATGCTTTTATCAGCTGTTTGGACTCTCCTTCTGATGAAAAATGTATACTTTTACATGAGCTGTCAGTGGAGAAAAAACGCCTTTATCCGTAGAATTTAATAGGTATGTATGTATTGAGATTTTTTTTTTTTTTTTTTAAAGTGCCCCATTATGGGTAATGAAAGGTTCCTATTTTGGTTTTGGAAGTCCCCAACAACAGGTTGACATGACTGCAAGGTCAAAAAACACTTTCATTGGGCCTCAATCATGAAACATTCGTAAATATAGGAGTACATTCTGAGTAATTTGCGTGTAAAACGGACCTTCCCGAAAACTCTCCTCTTGATTCACAAACGCTTCATAAACGTCCAGTTTGATAAACGTGAATGAATTCCAATCATTCATAAATATGGCGTGTGTGCACGCTCATTCACAATTAGCATAATCACTGCCTCTGAATTACAGCTACGCAAATTGCGTGTCCAGGAACACAGTGGAATATTCTGGTCTACTTTCTCAGGTTTGGCTCCAGTATATTGCATAAATGCAAAAAAGACTAATAGGCCATATGCCTAAAAATAAATATTCAGTAACGTGTGTCCACCAAAGCGTTTTTAGTAAGTAATTCCAGAGTGCAGTCTGGACGATTGGGGTGGGGCGACACATTGGGGCGGGGTGACACGTGTCGCTCCGCCCACCCCCAATTCCATTGGTTTATAACATGGCAAATCTTATTTGTGTAGACCTGAGCATGCGCATTCCTTTGTGAATGATTTTGTAATTGATTTGGCCATATTACAGAAATATTATGTGCTAACTCTATAGAATAGGCCTATCTTAATTATTATCTGTTTAGTAACCATGGTAATTTTAGTCAGATGAAGTCATTGTTTATAAATAAACTCTTGATGACTAATAATATCTGACTTCATTTAACGTGCAACCCACCTGTTGAGGACCACTAAATATATTTACGTTCATCACACAGAAACATAGCCTAATTAATATTTCTCATAGGTGAGGCTATTTATAGCATATGTAGGACTATATCATGGCCACGAATTAAGAATTTGTTCCCCAGACTTAATTTGTGAGCCGCTCATATTACACAGCTCTGTTCTGCCCGAAGTACTCTGAGATGCCGCACCAAGCGTTTGATAGGAACTTAATCTAACTAATTCGTCATAAGTAAAAAAAACAACACATTTGCTAATTCTAACTAAAATCGCTGTTGTTAGCACTTAATATTTCTGTACAGCCAAACAGTGTAGATTATTCATAAAAACGTATATAAAAGAATGCTCATGCACAAACGTCTACACCAATAAGCTCTGCTGTATCATAAACCAATGAAATTGGGGGTGGGCGGAGCGACACGTGTCGCCCCACCTTAATGTGTCGCCCCGCCCATCGTCCAGGGTGCACTCTGGAGTACTTGTTTTTAGCCAGCTAAAAAAATGACAGGTGCTCTTCTGAAAACGGCCAGCTGGTGGCGCTTGAAAATGCTTTGGTGGCACAACGTTTTTCCAGCTGAGATGCTTTGGTTCCTATAAGGAATATCCACAGCAGTAACGTACTAGTATCTCATTTTGAAGAATATCACTGAATATAAAAATGCAGTAACCAGCAATATTAACTTCTCTATTGTTGTTCAGTTGTTGTCCAAGTAGGATAATTGGTCGGTGTAGTATTTGTCCCGCCCCTCTTCCATTGATTGGACGGCTGGGTAAAAAGTGACAGTGACAAGCGCTGCGTTTTACCCAAAGCTAAATAGTTTATCAACTCTTAGCTACAAAAAAATAATAAAAATAAAATTGAGCAAACGAACTTGTTAAATATTATAATGGCAGTGCATCAAAATTCAGTGTCATCAGTTTGCCAAAAAGAACACAGAACGTTTTACACACCATTTACATCTGGGAGGGAGCAGGTGTAAATTTATTTCATACCAACTAACATTTTGAAAATACGAACATTTTCATGAATTCGAAAGTTTACGTCAGAACAGCTTTATGAACGATTTACACAAAAATTCGTTCTGCTCGTGTTTCATGAATGAGGCCCATTGTCTTTATAATATGCAATTATTTTTACCTTACTTGCTCAACGACTCCCAAACGATTCGCTCAACGATTCATTTTCCAAACCCCTCCTTTGCGTGACGCTAATCTGCGGTGATTGGTCCGATTGGTCTCATTTTCATTTCATCTTGCCTGTAATGCCTGATAAAGCAGCTTGTGAGCGCAGTGCTGCTTTGTGTACAGCGTTACCGGGGAAGCTCCAAAAGCGGCACCTAGTGGCAAAGAATGAATTTGCATTTTCAGTCAGACCAACACGAAAAGACCAGCAAGAGGGCGGGCAATATGCTAATGTTTCATGTTGATGTCAACATGAAACGGCTTGGGATTCGTTTTAAAAACGACTCGTTTCAATAATTCAGTCGACTCTTTCTTTTGAGAGACAATAACTTTATACACGGTGCACTTTCAGATTTAAAACTTTGCAGGATGTTTTCATTCATTTAGAGCTGTGTTACACACGGCATGAAAGGTCATTTTCAAAAATCCATAATAGGGGCACAGTAAAGAGCATGGATTCAAATGCTTTGAGTGTTTGAAGCACATTATATTTACTGATTATTGCACAAGAGAGTGTAGACATCTGGCTCAGAGCATCTGTTTACTCAGACACGCACTGACCTGCTGTCAGGTTACTGTGACCTCCCTACCAATAGACACTCATTAACCTTTCTTTGCACACCTTTTTCACTTTTAAATATTCATTGCGGCAAAAGGACTTGTTCCTGTGTGCCTGGCCTCTCACATTATGCTTAAAATAATACGTCCACTCTACTGTGGAACACAAAAAAAGATGGTTAGCAGAATAAATTGTAAATAACAGCAATTTTAATATAAAATACTGGCAAATGCATGGTTTTGCAAGTAAAAACTAATAATTTACTGAAAAAATTGTGGTAAAAAGCAGTGAAAGGACATTCCCTGAAGTCCTTGCATGACAGTAGTAATAATTAAAGATTGGTATATTAATGAAATACAGTTATGAAACACATGCAGTTATGAAATATACAAATTCACAAGCACCAATAGGCCATCCCGTAATATTGGCCAAACCTTTTAACGATATGTTTTTCCACATCAACTACAGCTGCTGTTTTATTTTTATTGGAGTTTATTGGATTTTTGAAAAAAGAAAAAAAATGCTGGGCGGAGACATGGTTCTATGCATCAGTTGTTGATTGGATGTTGAAATATGGGTGTGGCCTGTGAGCTTGCAGGGGCGGAGTTTAAGCAGACTAACCAATGCTATGTCATGACTAATTCGTATGTATTTTTGGAGGTGGCTAATTCATACAATTTGTATGACCTCACTCGTACAATTTGTGTGAGGGGTAGGTTTAGGGGCGGGGTTAGGTGTGGTCCTTTGTACGAATTCGTACGAATTAGCGACCTTGTAAAATATGTACGAATTGCCGTGAGATCGGGTTAGACTAACTGATTTAAGTCTTGTATACGTCATCAATGGGAAGTCCAGTTATGACACGTTGCTTAACCATTACGTCAAAACATTTTTTAATAATGAAACATCTACAGTCTGCATTTATAAAATAGATTGTCATATATAAAAAATGTCATGTGTGACAAATATGCATTATGGAGAAACGCATCTTTCTGCCTGGCATATTATCAAACCACAGCCAGTCTTTTGGTTTGCTAAAAAAGGCTTTACGCAAACTCCCACACTCTAAACAACTTTGCGTTAATCGTTTGGCCTTTTGGCATCTCCCTTTTGATCAGCTTCATTTCAAAACTGTTACTTAGCAACCTGTACAGACATAATGTTACAGGACGCTGAAGGATAACTAATTATCATGGATGTATACATATCTATCTATCATGACTGGCATAAAGTCATGGCATTCACGTCCCCTTCTGCTGTGTATCTGATCTTAGCAAATGTGCAGATTTGATCACGAAGCACCAGGCGGTGCGAGGTGTCCTCCGGGTTATTCATCTGCTGATGTGTGGTGAATGTGGGTGCATGTTTGCATGAGAGATGCTCATACCAGCCTGTCTCCAAGTTGCCATGGTGAGGAGGTCTCCCATCAAATGTACAGGGTGAGATTATGAGACCCAAAAGAGCATTTTTGCACATGTCTCTCCTGATTTGGAACTGTCTAGCAGACTTACAACAGTTCTCTACATGACAAGTGAAAATATATTTACGTGAAAGTATATTGTAAAGGAGAACATTTTTTTTTTTGCAACCTTTATAAATATATTAATTCCTAAGTTTGTTGGCCCAACCATGTTTATTTATTTATTTATTTTGGTAGCACTAGCAGAACACCAAAATATTGAAAATAATAAAAAAAATTATACACATTCCTATTAAAGTGTCTGGAATGTAACAGTTTTGTTCACAAAAATGGAAAACCAAACTTTTAAAATAAATTAAATATTATTTTGATGTAATGTTTTTTCTTACCTTTTCTTACAATATGAAATTTTTGTTAAAACATTATTTTATTAATTTTATTTTCTTTCATATTAATAATTTATTTTAATTTATATTGACATTGATATTGTTTTGCCAACATTATTATTATTATTATTATTATTATTATTACTGTTATTATTATTTCTGTCAGGTATGTATTTTTTTTGTTTATAAAAATGGAAACCCAAACTGTTGAACTAAAGTAATACACAAATATTGTGATTTTATTAAAATTCCAACATTTTATTGTTGCCTATTCAATTTATTTAGATTCATATTAATTACATTATTTTCATTAATATTCATTATTTTCATTATTAATTCATTCATTGATTAATATTAACATTGTCAATATTACAATACTAATAAAAATATTAAAATTTGATTGCATTTTAGATTGATAGTAATGTTAACCCCCTGCCCCCCGCCACCACAATAGTTTTTGTATTAAATTTAAAATATATTTTAAAAACATTTTCATATAAGCTTTCATGGCCGTGACCCCCAATCATTTGGTTTCACCAGAGAAATTACTAATAAACAATTGTCCTCTACAGAGAATGAAAATGAAAAAGTGTGCTTGGTTGCGCGAGGGTAGAGGACAATTTTGTTAAAAAAAAAAATTGGGAGACATGTGCTTGATATTGCAGGGGGGAAAGTAAACATGTCCATTCAGATCAACCTAACCTGGCACCTCTCCTTTGTAATGTTTGAGAGAAAAAGGGAGTGCAAGAGAGCAAACGGGGAATAAAGGTCTAAAGGACAATCTGAGCTTTCTTTTAGTCCAGACAGACGGAGACAGAAACACCTTCAACTGGAAAACAGGTATGTTTTGCTCTATATTCTTTAACAGGTGACTGTAGAGTTGAACTTTATACTTTTTGCCATCTCATTTCAGTACAATGCGAGTATGTACACGTCGGCGTTCACGGACATTGCGCATATGGCTGTTAATTGTCTTCCTGAGTCTGCACTTGCTCGTGGTTTCACTTGTCCTGTCCATATACCACACTTCCTGCGAGCTCCACTCATACCCTGACATCCAGACCTCCATTAGCTTCTCCGTTCAAAATACATCTGCTTCAACAAGCACAATGGCTGCTGCAGGAAGTGACACCCAGGAAGTGGAAGTGGACGGCACAGCAGGTGATCTTGCCAAACTGGAGGCTCTGTACTCCCACCCGCTGTATAATTTGCCCACTCCACCTCTGCCTGAAGGTGATTGGCTGCTGAAAATCCGAACGAAAAATAAAGAGGAAGAGCGTAGCACACAGCAGTGGTGAGGATGTTATAACATCACTTTTTTATTATTTTGGACTGCATGTGGTTTTGTTTGATTTTCTAATATAATATCCAGGCTAAATATATAAATTCAATAAATTAATAAATAAGTTCCATTATTATTGCTGACAAGTCATAGTGGTCTAACTGGTTCACGAATCAGTCTGAATCAAGATGAATCAAACATTCACTTTTGTGTGATACTTCATCCTGGCCTCTAGGTGTCAGTATTAAGTCCTGCCATATTAGCCATCAAAACAAAAAAAAATACCTTGGTGCACCTTTAATTATGACTACTGTACTGTCAGAAACCCATGAGTGAATCCCATCCTTAGGCTGAGTGCTAATGAGGACGGCTATGATCCTATCCTCTGGAACGCCAGTGCTGAGACACATCCACCTTGGCTCCGGTTTCACCTTGGTATATCTCGCTGGCAGATGTATCAGCAAAAAGACCCCAATCTGTCAGCGCTGACTCAGCAAATGGCATCCCATCGTATCGTCAGTGCAGGTAGGTGACCTTAAATTGTGCAAAGCAAGGCATTTATATGAGAAAGAGAGAGGGAGGGAGGAGGATGAAAAGAGCATGGAAGCCTGTTTCCATCTTAAGAGTGAAAAATTAAACAGGCAAACAGGTTAAAAACAGCTCTATAGTGTATATATAAAGGGATAGTCTATGCAAAAATCTAAATATTGTTATCACTTTCTCACCAAGATGTCATTTCAAACGTGTATGACTTACTTTCTATTGTGTAATACAAAAGATACACTATATTGCCAAAAGTATTGGGTCACCCCCTTCTAATGAACAGGTTTGACTACTTTAGTAATTTCTATGAGTACAAATCTTAATGTTAAAGCATATAATGATATTCTAGGAAATTGTGTGCTTCTAATATTATAGCAACAGTTTGGACTCTTTTCTATTCTAACATGACAATGCCTCTGTGTGTAAGGCAAGGTTCAAAAAGAAAATGATTGATTCTGTCAGTGTGGAAGAACTTGACTGGTCTGCATAAAACCAAGTCCTAATCCCAGTTTAACACCTCTGGTGTGACTGTAAATGCAGACCTTGAGCCAAAAACTCATCACCAAACACCAATGACTTGTACATACACTATATAGACAAAGGTATCGGGACACCCCCTTCTTTAGAACAGAAAAATGCACTTCCAAATCTGTGGCAACAACGATGGGAACATAATTCATGTATTTAAAAATTGTATTTCCATCTCTGTTGCAACAGTTTTGGAAGTGTCTAAAATGACTGTACCCATATGTACAAGTCATTGGTGTTTGGTGATGAGTTTTTGGCTCAATGTCTGCATTTACAGTCACACCAGAGGTGTTAAACTGGGATTAGGACTTGGTTCCCTAGAACATTAAGATTTGTACTCATAGAAATTACTAAAGTAGTCAAACCTGTTCATTAGAAGGGGGCGACCCAATACTTTTGGCAATATAGTGTATTTTGAAGAATGTTAATAACTAAACCTTTTTCATCCTATTGGCTTCCAATTCAATTTTTGGTCCATGCAATAGAAGTCAATCGGAACTGAAACCATTTGGTTATCAGCACTCTTCAAAATATCTTCCTTTACATTCCACAATAGAAAGTAAGTCATACACATTTGAAATGACATATTGAGTAAATGATAACAGAATTTTCATTTCATTTTCATTCTTGGGTGGTCTTTCTCTTTAACAGTATTTTATTGATATGAATAGAGTGTAGGCAGGATTAAATTTGTGGGCTAGATCTGCTGGGTATGAGCAATTATTTTCTTCTTGTAGAATTACATGGATTAGGATACATGGTGCAAGTTTAAGCAGAAAGAACCTCCGTAGTAGATCTAGACAGGTGGTGCTGGGGAGGAGGAGGGCTAAAGAAAATTTGGTAATGCTTGAAGCTTTTATGCATAATGCATTATAAGGTTTTCATAATGTATGTTGTAATGCATTAGATCTTTTAATAAATAATTATAACCTAAGTTAAAATTCATTATAATGCGTTATACGTTCTAAAGATGTAACAATGAGAAGATAAGTATAATAATGTGTTATAACTGTGGTTACAATTATTCATGAGATCATACAATGCATTATAAAGTGCATTACAAGGCATAATTAATGCATCAAAACTATTATATATATATATATATATATATATATATATATATATATATATATATATATATATATATATATACAGGCTTTAAGTAAAATGTTTTCGAAAATTCTCATGTACATGCAGTACCAGCTGGACCAGGTCGAGACGAGAATAAATAAGTCAGCATAGAACTATACATTTGTGAAAACTAAAGTCACAATTATAAGTCAGAATTGTGAGATATAAAATTGCAATTACCAGACATTAAATCACAATTACAACAAATGTTACAAGTAAACTTTTGTGGTGCTTTTCAGTGCAGAAATCAGGTGGGACGCAGCTGAAGTTGGTGATGTCATTTCCTAATTATGGACAGGCGCTCTTCAAACCCATGAAGTGAGACCCAAGCACCATGTGCCTCTTCATACAACAAATTGTTTTCTATGTAAACACGTGAGGTGCTAGACAGACATCTTTGTTGCAAGGGTCTTTTGCAGCATCATGCAAATAACACTGTTCTAAAACACAGTGCTCAGGTTCAAATAGGTTAATTTTTTTAATAAAATGGCTACTAAGACCTTGCAATTTTTTCCACTTCACTGTGAGATGCAGTGCAATGAACAAATAAAGTAAAACAAATAAATGCACGATTTAGAGACACGTTTTTTTAAAGTAATATTTTTCACTTTAGAATGAGCGCAATGGTCAAACACTCGAAAATTCAGTGAAAAACAATGCAAATGTAGTGCCAGAATGGTTTTTACATTGTAAGGGAACAGTGAAGTGGCTCAAATATGTTAATGTAATTCAAGATCTGAATTTTGCTTAAAATTATGATCAGAATTGTTTCGACTTTAGACAGGAACGGCATGAGGAGACCAATGTGAATCTGTATTACTTTTCTGACTTTGAGAGACACAATGCTGAGATCGCAGCCTTCCACCTGGACAGGTAAGAGCACAGACTATATTACATATATAGCCATATGATAAATTGGCTAATCAGTATGAATTCAAATTAAATAAAAAATAATAATGAAAACACTTTCTCTCTCACAATAAGGATACTGGGTTTCAGAAGGGTGCCTCCAGTGGTTGGGAGGCTTGTTAATGTAATGAAAGAGATCAAAGACATCACCACCGACCATAAACTGGTCACAACATTTTTCACTTCTCCAGGTTTGTTCCACTTGGCTCTCATCTTCCTCCATCACTTCCTCTCAAACAGAGAGTTCTTGTACGTCACCATCTGTCTTTCTTTTTTTTGCAGTGGGAAATGCATGTTTTTATGGCCAGTGTTCCTATTACTGTTCTACAGAGCATGCTATCTGTGGCCGTCCCCTCAAGATAGAGGGATCTATGGCTGCTATGTTGCCAGACCTGAGTTTGGCACAACGTCGCTCGTGGAGGAGTCCCTGGAGGCGGTCCTACAGCCGAAGCAAGCTGGCTCAGTGGGTGGAGAGTGTGTTATTTAAAGAGAAAATTACTTAAAGGGATAGTTCACCCAAAAATGAAAATGTTATGTTTATCTGCTTACCCCCAGGGCATCCAAGATGTAGGTGACTTTGTTTCTTCAGTAGAACACAAACGAAGATTTTTAACTCAAACCGTTGCAGTCTGTCAGTCATATAATGGCAGTCAATGGGACCCAAGACTTTGAGAGACAAAAAACATACACAGACGAAACCAAATTAAACCCTGCAGCTCGTGATGATACATTGAGGTCTTAAGACACTAAATAATCGGTCTGTGCAAGAAACTGAACAGTATTTATATAATTTTTTACTTCTGATCCACCGCAATGTCCAACTGTCCTGAGCGCGTTCACAACATCCAGCGCGTGACGCGTCAACGTGCTCTGGCATAGTAGACGCATGCGCAGAAGCGATCTGTCATGCGTATACGTCACTCATTGTTTAGATCGCTTCCGCATTTATTTAGTTTTCTGAGGGACACTGGTGTAGCAAATAGGATATAGAATACAGTTTTGGAAATCATTATTATTAATTAAAGGGGAAGGGGAAGAAGAGAGATGGAAGTCTCCCTTCTAATTATAGTTTATCTCTGTGTAGCTCCAGTACAGTAGGTGGCGGTAATGCACCATTGAAGTTGGATGCCAACCGCCGTTAAACATCAAGGAAGAAGAGGATTGCTTCCACACATGCGTCTACTATGCTAGAGCACGTTGATGCGTCACGCGCCGGATGTTGTGAACGCGCTCAGGACAGTTGGACATTGCGTTGGATCAGAGGTAAAAAAATATATAAATACTGTTCAGTTTCTTGCACAGATCGATTGTTTAGTGTCTTAAGACCTCAATGTATTGCCACGAGCTGCAGGGTTTAATTTGGTTTTGTCTGTGTATGTTTTTTTTTTTTACTCTCAATGCTGTGGGTCCCATTGACTACCATTATAGGACTGACAGACTGCAATGTTTTGAGTTAAAAATCTTTGTTTGTGTTCTACTGAAGAAAACCTACATCTTGGATGCCCTGGGGGTAAGCAGATAAACATAAAATTTTCATTTTTGGGTGAACTATCCCTTTAACCTCATGTCGTTCCAACCTTACATGACCTTCTTTCTTCTGTTGAACACCACAAAATATGTTTTGGAAAAATCTCTTAGTGTTCTTTTGTCTACACGCTGAAAGTCCTCAATCTGGACCTCATTGACTTTCAAAGTATCTGATTTTGGGTTCTTTGTTGTTTTTGTACATATTTACAATGTGTGATTTTACAGTGGAGAATCCAAAGTAAGTAACCGATGATTATTTCTGCAACAGGTGGGAGACAGACACCAACCACTGTGACGCCATAAAAAAGACTCCTCCCTACGACCGAGGCACGCGATTGGTGGATCTGATCGACATGAGCATTCTGGACTTTCTAATGAGTGAGTCATGAATCGGTTCAAATGACTCAAGGGTGTACACTTATTAAAAAAAAAAGTTTGTTTTTTTGACGTGTACCACAGAAATATCCTGTTTTTGGACTCAAACCATGACATTCTTTAAAATAGCTTGGTGTAGCATGTCACTAATATAGTAAATTAAATCAATATGGTAATAATTTAATATGGTAGGCCTATACACCCAAGTGTCACAGTACTTACTCAAAATACACAAAAATGTGTCGTTTCAAGCTGTATGATTTTTTCTTTTGTGGGATACAAAATCATGGCTTTTGCGCTGCTTACTTTCAGGAACTAGCTAGCGTGGTGGTTCCTAGAGTATCAATTTCCACCTCAGGCCGTTTTCCTGGTTGCATTCGCATCGTCAGCAGGAACTCTAAAGCAGCCGTCAGCGACGTCTTTATTCACTGTATTTACAAATGTCAACAACCGGTGCTTGGAGGATGCTGTGATCGGAGCTGTTTTTGTTGTGTCATGGGTTTCGTGATAACGGAGATGGAATGTAAACGCACAATTTACGTGATTGAAAAAACATAAAATTAAAAAAAAAACTAAATCTCCTATGACAACTTGCAGTGTTACATATAATTGTGGCTGAGAAAAGAACACAACATTGCAGACAACAGGTAAATGTCGTTATCGCTGTTTTCCATGTTCGTGGAGTAGATATATAAAAATGCCGGATAGCCAGTGTTTCGTATGTGTTTGGCCAATCAGCATACACTTACAGTACGCCACAGATAGTTCCTATAGAACTGTTTTAGACCCTACTCTGAAGTAGGAGCTAATTTAGTTTAGAACTAAGTATGTTCCTAGTTCTTGTGGTGCGAACATGCCAAAAAGCGGGAACTTCTGCCAATAGTTCTAGGAACTATGAAAAGGTTCCTCCACTGCGAAAGCACCTAATAAGATTTTTTTTTCAAAAGTCACTGGAGTCCAAACTACAACTTTGGACCTGATTATCTTTAATTTAAGCTGATTTAAATTATCAACCCACTCTTTATCTGTCTCTCTTTATTTATTTATTTATTTTATACTTTCCATCTACCATCCTCAGGTAACATGGACAGGCACCACTATGAAACTTTTGAGAAGTTTGGCAATGACACATTTCTCATACACTTAGACAATGGAAGAGCGTGAGTATTCAAAATCGATAGTCAAAGAGGCTTTCTGATGATATTCTGGTTTGGCTCAGTTTGAATGAGCATGATGACTCTTCTATGTTG
Organism: Schizothorax lantsangensis; assembly: GCA_027422415.1. Taxonomy (NCBI): domain Eukaryota; kingdom Metazoa; phylum Chordata; class Actinopteri; order Cypriniformes; family Cyprinidae; genus Schizothorax; species Schizothorax lantsangensis. The sequence goes on along the minus strand of CM049843.1, from coordinate 24,232,638 downwards.
TAGGTTTGGACGTTATTCTAAAGATGAACCATCTATATTGACTCCTCTTGTGCAGTGCTGCAGGTAGAGTGAACATAACTAACAATTTAAGAGTGTTGTATTTTTGATCTGCTTATTATTCCCTCGTTCTTAACTTCAGGGTTCGTCGTTCCACATTGCTTCGTTTACGCCTGCTATCTCTCCAGTCGTATCGGATGAGTGATGTCATGCGTGCATCTTTGTCTCTGGACCCCCTTGCAGCAGTGGCCCCACTCCTCACTGAACAACATCTTTCCGCTTTAGATCGTCGCCTAGAAACAGTCATTCAAACCATTCAGGACTGTCTACAGCAGCATCAACATCACAGTGATGTCATATATGATGACAACACTGATTACCCCGGGGCTTGATGTAATATTAGATTTACATGTTGTGCTGTATTACCAGACTGTAAACAATCTTGCACTACAGTTACACTTTGTTTGATATACGATGCATGATTGATTATTAAATATTGTTAAATACAGTTGCTAATCAACAAAAAGTGGATTATCATCCGCGACCAGTTACTGTTAAAACTGTTAATTTTTTGTTTGTGTATTTAAGACAAAATTGAAGTTGATTTTTTTTTTTTTTGCAAGTAACATATAAATCATATATTATAAATGTGCCAGTATTCTCAGAGACAGCAAATCATTCTCATTTGGCATAACATAAATTAATACTAGATACATTATCCAACTGATATAAAAATTGCTACAAATTTTAACAGCTGTTGCCCATAAAACCAAATATAAAAGTAGCTAAATATTTAATATATTATAGCTGTAAATAGATAGGCCAATGTGTATTGACAAGATATGACACAATGGACTCGATTTTCAATGTACCATTTACTATACCAAGTTATCGCTTGACTAACATCATGCCCATTTTCAGACATGCTGATTGTACCATTTTTAAATTCTGGATTCATCCCAAGGTAACTAGAGATTATGCCAACTCCAGTGAGATGATTTAATTTCTACTGTACTATTGAACTCTGTATAGCACTCTGCACTCTATAGCACTCTGTCGCCCATTAGCTTGATGAATTTGTTGGTTGGTTTTCAATGAGAGATATAAATTAGTTCTTACCCCAGTACTTCCATACATCTGTATGAGTGACTTCAAGAATGGGTTGAATTCACTGCCAAATATTCTACTGGAGCCTCAGAAAGCCAATACCCTCTCTGTCAAATTTGACAACTGTAACAATTATTCGCAAAACTTAAGTCCAATAATTGCATTGTGACTCAAGCTGCTTTTTAGGTTGAGAGTCTATAACTCCATTATCTCTGTTGACGTAATTAAACATAGCCCTTCCATGACTGTCACTAGTCTCATACTCTGTAAAGTGTCTGGTAAGCATGTTTTCCAGTCATTATAGCCAGACTCAAAAAGGCATTGACCATCACCCTTGCCATAAAGATGGCAACGGCAAGCAAATCAAAATACACAACCAGTGTAAGGTGAGTTTAGCAGAGATTCTCTAAGCAAGTACTCACCGAGTTTTGGAAAACAGTCTCTTCTGATGTTCATGGCGCCGTTTAGAGGCCTTGACTTTAGCATCCTTATCTCGACTCTCTGCTTGCACATCAGTCCTCAAAGCAAGCATAAAAAATGTTGAGTTGGGGTTAGGGTTTGCATCAGGAAGAGATGGATCCCTGGGGCATTCAGTGTCTCTTCTGTTGTAATCAGTGATGCTCTTTATGCTGGCCCACATGCTCTGAGGGTCATTTGTAGAGAAGTGACCCTGTATCTTAAGATCATAGTCAGCCTTGGCTCTTTTAATGCCCTTAGTCAAGTTTCTCCTTGCTGCTCTAAGCGCCTCGGTGTCACTGATTCTGAATGTTGAATCTCGTGCTCTCAGAAGAGATCTGACCTCTGCAGTCACAGTTAAATAATGGCGCAAATGCCAATAATTTGATGAGCGCAAACGTTAGTAAAATGCGTTGTGATTCATTTGAATATTCTCCTCCCATAACTTTTGTGTCTGAAAGGGAAACTCCTACAAATGCATATTCAATAAGGTCAGGTGCAAAAATAACTGTCCATGCCTTTTCAGTGCTAATTCTTCACTGCGCGTCTTTAGTAAAACCTGACAGTACTATTTTAACGCCAAAAGACGGTTGGCGCTGGCGCAAGCTGTTAGTAAAACTGGCCCTTAGTGTTTCTGATTTTTGCTCAGATCTATTTTTTTGTATAGCTATTTTGTTTTAAATGTGGCCAATATCAGATTTCCAGTGTGAACAGATCATGGTTATGAACAGACCTGCATGTGCAAAAGAAGGGTTGCCAGGGTTGCCACTTTTGGGCATGTCAGGGTTGCAACAAACTCCGCCCAATTGCTTTTCAGAACTAGTCCAAAACTATCCCAATCACTAGTAATTATAGCGTTAGTGGGGTCGCTTCAACCCACAGAGTTGAAAAACAACCTGTGCCAACAAGTAGCCCATTTCTATGGGAAAACTGTGGACTTGGACTCGGATTTGGGCCACATTTGCAGTGTAAACGTAGCCTAAAAGTACACAGCAGTTTCTCAACTCTTTGCTCACATTCATTTGCAGCCTTAGTAGTCCATTTTGTTTTTTTCCGACGTCCGAACATATTTATGGAATTGTCAAAAGATCATTCAAGGGTTAAGATGAATATTGAATAATCACTTTAGAAACTAAAGTACTCAAGACTCAATATATGGAGGTTACAGATTAGGTTTGGTAAATGTTAACTTGTTTCCACCATATTGTGAACAATCGGGTGAACTGTTTTTTTCTTCCCGTTTTAAAATATTGTCAATCTTCCATCATTCACTTGAACACAAAAATGCCAAAAAGTTTTGTTATCATTTACACTACAATGACATGAGTATCACTCTTTTGTTATGGTTTTTAATTTCTTATATATATTTTTTAAATTAACTATTATTAACTAATATTAACATAATGTATTTAAAAATATTTTTTAGAGATAATGATTAAGATGTTCACTCACTGATATTCAGTGTTTAAATAAAGTAGGGTTTAGAGTCATTAAAACGTTGAACATGGTGTAAAAGTTTTCAAAACCATATGAAATCAACAAATGCATCCCTGCAAATCTGAAACGTGCTTGACACAGGATTTCATAATTTGTCATTGACTCAACTAATTGGAATAAATGAGTCAAAAAATCAACTGGAAGCTATGATGGGTGGTTTTCTGCCATTGCCCAACAACTGGGTTAAAAAAAATGAAAAGGAAGGAAATGGGATCGTATGATTGCCTAGTAAACTTCAGAAAAGAACATCGCTTTTGTAACAGCACTTCATTGTAAGCTGGAGAAATCTTCAAAATGTAAGTATACATGATCATTTAATGTAAATCACTAATTTACTTTCATTTTAACTCTTGTGTTGTGCTGAAATTCCTTTTCCTAATTTGGTGTTCCTAATAAAAATGACCAGCCTTTTAAATATTGATTGTAAATATCTTATGCTATATCATCACCAACTTTTGGATTCTGTCTTTTTGTCAAGCTTTGTCAACAATTTTCTTTCTGTTACCACAGGTTTTATACTTATTTTTGGAACTCATTGAGATGTGTCTGAGGATATGCACCTCAGTTTTTGACAAAAAGACTAAATCTAATATTTGGTAATAATATAAAAGGAATTTATAAGCAATATTTTTGACACAAATGTAACAAGGTGGTGGTGGTGGAGAAAATTGTCTCTGGGCCAAAATGACTGGATCACAACATGAGGGTCAAGAAACAGAACAAATGAACATTTATTTAACCACGTAACACTTTAAACTACAATTAATTTTGGAGCTATTGAGATAAATTATTTGAAATTAATGTGTGTTTTAATATTAGTATTAGACTTGACAAACAAGACTATTAAAGCATGGACTTCAGAATCACATCACTGATCCTGCTTCTACACATTTCAGGTAAGATTATTATTTTAATGTATCAATATCAATTTATTAAAATTCCAACACAAACTAAAGACATTTTAGACAAGAAGAAGAGTTCCGTCACTGCTCTTATAGTGACTTGTTTTTTTCATCAAAGCAAATGTTATGGTCTCATTGTTTCTTTCTTTCTTTCTTTTTCTTTTTTTCTAATCAGACTCTCTAACATTGAAGCACATCTCTGTGATCTGTAAAGACATTTGTGCTCTGAGGGAAACCGATGTGCGGTTGAACTGCTCTTACGACAACATACACACCAAAACTGCATTCTGGTTCAGTGAGAAACAAAGCAAAAACTGGAGAAAAAACAATGAACCTGAAGATTTGACTTTAGACTCAGACTACTCTGGACGAGTGAAACAGATCATCGGTAAATATGAAGCAGAACTCATAATATCAGACGTGAGAGAGAGAGACTCTGGAGAATATCAGCTCATGTTCATCATGAAGGATGGAGTTAAACATCTCAGCTCAGCAGCCGTCAGTCTAACAGTCACAGGTGAAACTGAGTCCAGGTTCTGGTCAGTTCAGATGTTTTTATTTGACAAGTTTTATTCATTTTCACACTAATTCAGACCTGCAGGTGAGGAAGAATTATGCATCTACAGGTGCCAGAGATCAGAGAGTAATACTGACCTGTGATACTTCCTGTGATTTGACATCCAGACCTCAGAATTACTACTGGAAAGGAAATGGACAATATTTAAAAGATATAAATTCCAGGAGCGTTGCAGTTCCACCTGAAGCTGCTGGCAGTTACTCCTGTTTTCTTACTGTTGATCTTCTAAAAACCTCCTCTCCTGTGTGTGAGTGACACTTGATATATTTATTTAACGATCATTAATATAGTATCAGTATAAGTGTAAGTGGACATACTTAAAGGTAATTTTCACACCAAGATGAATGTTCAGCGCAAAAATTTGGACTCCATCGTGGAGCACCACGATGTCAATGTCCATAGACCACTGGTTCTCTGATAAGATGTAAGGATCACTGTTGAGTCCAAATACCTTTAATTGAAACAGATTCCCCTACTAGTGCCAGACAATTTTCAAGGCATTTTGTGACTCAATATGAGTGGTTCTGCCACAAAAGTGATTTCAATTGTTCCAAAGCAGTATTATATATGGATTTAGTGTGCATTAAGGTCACTGAGCTTTGGCTTTTTCCTGATCGGGGATGGTGTGCTTACTCCCTGTGCACTTTCAAGTGGCCAGTGCCGATAATGTGAGTATTGGCCCAGGCCCAGCAAAATCTGTGTATGAGTTTATGTGACCAAAAGCACAAATCTTACTGGTTGGACAATTTACTTCAGAGTGCGATGGGCAGGAAAGAGGTCTCCCATTAACTGAACTTTAACTTTCAATTAACTTAACTGAGTCAAATTAAAATGTTCATCACACTGATTTTTCATGACAAACATTCATCTTGGTGTGAACAGACCTTAATAGTTTCTCAGCAGTTATCTGTATCTCTTTCAGGTTTTTCTCAGAGCGGCTGCTGGGATGTGACTTACACCTCTAGAAGAGTCTGTGCTTTGGTGGGCTCAACAGTAGACATTTCCAGCACATACTCACATCCCTCTGATTATACTGTAAATAAATCATTCTGGCATTACGTTCCATCTGGGGGCTTCAAGGATCTGAGTGAGGAGCATCAGTTTGCTGGTCGTGTGGAGTATGTGGGGAACAAACTGAGAATCAAAGAGCTCAAGATCAGTGACTCTGGAGAATATCGATTCAGGATCATCACTGACTTAAACGGCCAATACTCTGCATCACCTGGAGTCATTCTTACTGTTACAGGTAACTGATCATAAACTGATTGTTCAAAATGTTTATTGTATAATTTCTCATACGCTTTTGTTTTTCAGGTACACAGATGAAAAGAAGCCCAGTCTTTGTATCAGAGGGACAGGAAGTGATATTAAGCTGTTCAACCAACTGCACTCTGAACAAAAACACCTCTTACATCTGGTACAAGAACGTACGAAAGGTAACAGATGGATTCACTAAAGACAACAAGCTGTACCTGGACTCAGTCAGCAATGAAGAGCTTCAACAGTATTCCTGTGCTGTAGGAGGTAACATCTCTCATGATACATGTGCTTCAGTGTGAAATGTTTGCAGCGTTCAAGTGGTTTCTCTGATAGTCATGATTCACTTCTTTGTGTTGTGAAGATCCAGTGAACAGCACAGCGTACAGCCATTATACAGTCACTCTGCCGGTGTTTTTACCTCAGTTTCTCATAATAGCAGCTCTGTGGATGTGGTGAGTAAAATATCTAATTGCATGACATGAAATTAATTGCAAATATAATATAAGAGTGTGCATTATAATTCAACAGGTTTTTCATCAGAATGCATCTCATTTCAAAACAAAACTGAAAACAAACGTTAAGGTAAGAAATTAAGTATATCCAAAATTCTGGCAAGAAACTCTAGATGGCGCAGACTGATAGGTCTAACTCAGTCTGACATAATGACATCATTATCACATGGCACAGCTGATTGGTTCTCCCCTGTATCGGTAGCCAATGAGCTCGCTGCTCAACATTCAAATACTTGGCTAGTTCTTGCTGTAGCAGTTGCAGTGCACTTCAGAAACCCTCCACCTTCCCCAGCTCCACCTGTATAGATCTGCTACGGGGTGATTCACGTATGCTATGGGGGGTTATTTCATGTATGTTACATGTGCAGCAGCAGTATTTCTTACATGCTCACAGCAGCATGTTGTGGATGTATTGGCAGTAGCAAGTCTCGGTACTTGCTCTGCCGCAGCAACAGCGTAGCAGATCTATTCCGCCAAGACCAAATAACATTGTCCCGTACATTACCATGCCAATCCCTCCGAGAGTCGTCATGACAGAAATATTATATTGAAATATGATATAAGAGATACAATGTAAATGTGTGTAATGTCTTTGTATTTGTCTGTCTCAGAGTCTGATGTTCCACATCTGTACATCTGCTGGAGTGATGTCATTGTGTTCTTCCATTGTGACATCATCACCTAGCAACAGTCAGCAGCATAAACAAACAAAACAAAACTAAACTATTGTCAAGGGTTTAGCTATATATATATATTTTTCCAATTTCTACATGTAAAAATAAACTTTTTATTCTCTAAATATCTTTTAAGAATCCACTTTAATAAAGTGGTGTAACTTTTGTGTTCTGTGTAACTTATCTTATGATTTCTTTATTTCTGTATATGTACACGTTATTTTATATTTCAACGGCACAGAAAAATCAATAAAGCTATTTAATAAGCAGACAAACTGGTTATTAATGAGGATTTGTGTTCTAATATTCTAGGCCCAAGCAACTCTGTATCCTGTTTTAATTAATACATTTATTAAAAAGGAAAATTTGCTTTTTTCCTGGTATTGGTAAGGTTTTTGGGTTTTCCTATGTTTTTACAAAAGTATTATTATGGGGATAGGTGCATATAAGATGTAAACTTCATTTTTGGGAAGAAACTGCAGTGTTCTGGTCTACATAATAATCAAATAAAGTTTCCTTGTAGCCTCTGTGTGTGTGTGTGTGTGTGTGTTTTCTTAACCTGTATTGATGAAACTGTCTTATATTTACTCTTAAAAATCATTCAAGGACTAAGATGAATATTAAATAATCACTTTTAGTAACTAAAGTGGGCAAATGTCTAGTAAATTTTAGCTGGTTTCCATCATATTGTAGACAATCAGGTGAACTGTTTTTTCTTCTTCCTGTTTTATAATATTATGTCAATCTTCCATCATTCACTTGAACACAAAAATGCCAAAAAGTATTGTTATCACTTACACTACATTGACATGAGCATACTTCTTTTGTTATATGTTTTAAATTTCTGATTTTTTTTATATTAACTACCTGATATTATACAAGTGCAAAAGCAATTCCAAAAGTAGCTTTGATATCCTTTACTGCTATATCTTTAAAAAATACTATTCTCAAAACTGCTTCACTGCTTATTAACATTTAAGGAAAAAATAATAATAATTGAGAGGACCCTGGCAGACACTAATGACTGTGTACGATGTCAATAAGTCACTTCAGATAGCAGAAAGATATTTTTATGAAAAAGCAAGTTTGTTTTAGATTGTAAAATGTCATTTGGTGTGACTACCCCAAAATATATTTATATTTATGAATGAATCGTTCATGAAAAAAGCTTGATAATGATTAAGATGTTCACTCACTGATATTCAGTGTTTAAATAAAGTAGTTTTTTTTTATTGTTACAGTTACATCACGCTTTAGAGTCATTACTTTCAATGAAAATGGTGTAAAAGTTATCAAAACCATATGAAATTAACAAATGCATTTCTGTACATTTGAAACTTTTCATAATTCGTCATTGACTCAACTAATTGACAAATTGAGTAAAAAAAATAACTGGAAACTATGATGCTCATGCAGTGGGTGGATATCTGTCATCGCCCAAAAAGTAGGTAAAAAAAGGAAAGAAATGGGTCAGACTACTCTGGACGAGTGAAACAGATCATCGGTAAATACGAAGCAGAACTCATAATATCAGACGTGAGAGAGAGAGAGACTCTGGAGAATATCAGCTCATGTTCGTGGATGATTCAGTTAAACGTCTCAGCTCAGCAGCCGTCAGTCTAACAGTCACAGGTGAAACTGAGTCCAGATTCTGGTCATTTCAGCTGTTTATTTATTGTGTTTACTTAATCTTTACTCTATTCAGACCTGCAGGTGAGGATCAATCCTGCATCTACAGACCCAAGAAATGAGACAGTAGAACTGACCTGTGAGACTTCTGAGAACTCAGAATTACTACTGGAAGAAAAGTGCAGTGTTTGTTTACACATGTATGTCGACACGTTTAAAAGTATTTTCATACCAAGACTAATGTTCATCATGAAAATTCATGTGATTTGTTTGTTTAAATCAAAGTGGCATTATGAAAGCACGGACTCGGAGGAAGACCACAAGCACTTATTGTGCAATTTCAGGTTGTCTTTGCACTTGACCACAAGTCTACGAAGTGTTGAAATGGGTGTGAAGACCTCAAGTGTGTGTAAAACTTTTGATTACACAATGGGATACACTTACATCATATTGTTGTAAAATTGCAAGTTTGCAAGTTAACTTTTTACAGAGCTTTATTTACACACAAAAAAATTATAATAAAGGCACATTAGTTCTTGAACATTATTAATGTTATTCTCAAATACCACTCTGAAGAGATCATGTGGAGACGAGGAGACCCCCCCCCCCCCTCACAATGTAGAGCGCTTTGAGTGCTTAGAAAAAAGAAGAAAAGCGCTATATAAATGTAATAAATTATTATTATTATTATGTGCATTTAGTGTGTGTTACAGGGCACAGAGCTTCTGCATTTTCCCAACCTTGGACAGTTTTGACAGCTACGTCCTGTTGCGCACAAATGCTCTTTCAAGTTGCCCAGGCCGCAAATGTGAGTATCAGCCCAGGGCCAGTAAAATAGTCTGTGTGTGATCAGCTCTAGGTTGTAGTTTTATGTACCAGCAGCAGCTCAGTTAATGTGACCAAAAGCGCAAATCTTTTTGGTTGGACAAAAAGAACCAGAACCAGGTTCCCATTAACATCCATTGAGTCAAATTAAAATGTTTATCACACTGACTTTTTATGACAAACATTTGTCTTGGTGTGAACAGGCCTTGATTGTGATTTTCACTTGAAGTAATCTGTCTCTTTCAGATCCTTTTCAGAGCAGCTGCTGGAATGTGACTTACACATTAATTCTCTGTGGATGTGGTGAGTAAAATATCTAATTGCACGATGTACAATTAATATAATGAAATGTATTTAGATAATAAGAAAAGGAGTGTGAAGTATGATTTAACAGGTTTTTCATCAGAATGTATCGCATTTCAAAACCAAACTGAAAACAAAATAATGGACTACTTGCACAACTGCTTTTGCAGTTTACGTAGGACAGCTTGGGAGTTTCCTGTCAGTGTTTAGCGCACCTACATGCAGAGAGTTTCTCACGAGAACGCAGATAACTACGTTTTAGGACTGACAATTTAAAAAAATGCATTCTGCATTAACATGAATTATCTTCAAGCTGCTGAAATGTTCCTATAAATATATGTCCCTTCCAAATGTGCATTCTGGATAATAAATCAATACATTTCCCCACTAACCTGCCACATCAGTGCTCGTCTTCCCATTAACAGTATTTTTCTCTTACTGATCATATTTCATACCTATTGATTTTAAATGAATTTGACTGGTTGAAAGGTTTTACTATAGCAAAAGTGTAGTAACGTTTTTTTTTTTTTTTTTTCTTTCAACAAATGCATTTCTGTAAATTTGAAATTGCTTTCCTCATACTTGTGATTTCAGGGCATGAGTTTCTGAACATTATTAATGCTGGGACACACTTAATCTCAAATACCACTTGTTTGGTTCAGTACTTAAGTTCTCCCTTTTCCTGTGTTCAGTGTCTGGTTTCTGGTCTCCTAGCATTGTATTCATACTTCTGTTCTGTTTACTCCTGCATTTTGATCAAAGGCTTTGTGTTTATATCAGATCAGTATCTTAGCCTGTCTGTCTGCAACACTACGTGACAGCAAACCGGACAAAAATGGAATATGTGGCTAAATTTGCTGCTGCTACAATTTATTGGACTATGTGGACTACTTTTGCCGTCTTGCTGTCACCTGCCCCTATAGAATATCAATACAGTAGTTAACATTTGAAGTGGCTCAAAACCTTTCATCAAAGTTGTCCTAAAACATAAAACCAAAATGTGTTCTTGTCTTAGGACAACTTTGATGAACTTTTTTGATCCACTTCAAATGTTGACTACTATATTTCGATTTCAGGATGAACGGGTTGGATGGGGTTCAGAGAGGAGTGGGGTGATTGTGGTGAGGATGGGTGGAGGGAGACTTGCTCTTTTCAGATGGCGCAGGAAGTGACTGCACTATTGGGCCTTCTTGGAGAGTGATGTAGTGTTGGTGGTCCAGGTGAGATGTGAACCCCCAGTAATTTAGTGCTGCTGAGTCTCTCCATAGTCGAGCTGTCGATGGTCAGTGAGGGCCGGTCAACAGAGCTTCTCCCGAAGTTCATCACAACCTCCTTAGTCTTCCCCACATTGAGGGACAGATTGTTTGCGCCACACCATTCAGTCAGTTGTGCCACTTCCTCTCTGTAGGGTGTTTCATCACTGTTACCGATGAGACCTACCACAGTTGTTTTATCTGCAAACTTGATGATGTGGTTGGAGCTAGACTTGGCAGTGCAGTCGTGAGTCAGCAGCGTAAAGAGCAGCGGGCTGAGCACAGATCCATGTGGGGCACCTGTGCTCAGTGTGGTAGTGTTCCGGGTGTTGTGGCCGACATGGACTGACTGAGGTCTTCTGGTTAAAAAGTCCAAGATCCAATTACAGAGGGAGGCGTTAAGGCCTAGTAAGTTTAGCTTGTTTATGACCTGCTGTGGGATTACAACATTTTTCCTCATTTGTCATTGACTCAACTGATTGGGAAATGTAGTATAAATGCAGTGGGTGGAAAATTACCCAACAATTAGTGGGTAAATAAGTGGAAAGAAAAGGAAGGAAATAAGATCATATGACTGCCTGGTAAACTTCAGAAATTAACACCACTTTTGCAACGGCACTTTGTAAGCTGGAAAAATCTTCAAAATGTAAGTATACACAATCTTGATCTTGTACACATGAATCACTAATTTACATTAATTTAACCCTTGTGCTGTGGTGAAATTCCTTTACCTAAATTGGTGTTCCTGGTTAAAAAATAAAATTGAAATTTTAAGTTAAATAAAAAAAGAAAAAGTTACAAATATGTTATGCTATATTATCACCAAATTTTGGATTAAATATTTTTGTCAGCTTATTTTCTTCCAATAAGCACAAGTTTGTATTTCTTTTTTGGAACTCATTGATTTGAGATTATACAAATCAGTTTTTGATAAAAGACTGAATCCAATATTTGGAAGGAGGAGGAAGGAAATTGTCTCTGGGTCAATATGACTAGATCATAACATGAGGGTTAAGAAACATGTCAAATTAACATTTACCTAACTATGTATCACTTTAAACAAATATAGTTCATGTTGGAGCTATTGAGATCAGTTGAGATGTTTATTTATTTTTCTTCTTGACAAGCAAGTGACATATTTTGAAAGGTAAAGCATGGACTTCAAACTCATTTCACTGATCCTACTTCTCCACATTTCAGGTAATATTATTACGAATGTTATGAATGTTAAACATTATGAACATTATGAACGCATAATCTCAAATACCACACAGAAGAGATAATGTGGATTTTGTGTGCGTTAAGGGGCACAGAGCTTCTGCATTTTCCCAACCTGGACATTTTTGCGCACCTTCTTCCTGTTGTGTATACGCATGCTCTCTCAAGGGGCCAAGTCATTGTGTTCTTCCACTGTGACATCATCAGAACTGTCAGCAGCAACATCAGAGCTACAGTGATGTCTTAGACAGTGACATATCACTGACTGTCCAGTCTACATAATCAAACAAATCTAAAACAAAACCGGGTCACAAAGTCTAGGTTTTATTTTTTTCCCCTCCATATCCTAAATGCAAGAAGACATTTTTATTCTCTAAATATCGTACAAGGATCCACATTAATAAACTGGTGGCTCCTCTGTATTTTTGTATAGGTCGTCACCTTATTTTATATTTCAGTGGATGAACTGTAACCACAGTAACGGTTCACAGAAAAAAAATCAATAAAACATTTATTGGTTATTAACCAAGATTTGTGTTCTAATGTTTTGGGCCCAAGCAGGGGGTTGAGTTGAGAAGTAAGTAATTAAAACAAGGTTTAATCTGACCATGAAATTAAGTTTGTTAAAAAGCAATGGATGGCTTTTAATTGGTATTGGTAAGGGTTTTGCAACTTTTCCTATGTTTTTTAAAGAAGTTGTAAACTGTTTTTACAATTTTGAAAAGAAACAACAGTGTTCTGGTCTACAAAATACTCAAATAAAGCCTTATTAATATTAATGCTGCCTTTGCATGCTATGGGAAACTTCCTGCTTCCCACTTCTGAAGTTGAAATTATGAGTTTGTCACGTTCAAGTGCTTTGTTGTCTGAAAGAACAGGAATCACGGTGGATGGCCCATTCATGAGTTCATTCTTGCCTGTTTCTTGGGGAAGTCTTAAACCAAAATGAAACCAAATGAATTCAATGACAACAAATCATGAAAAAATTAGAAAAAAAAAAATGTTTTTATTTTTTGGTCAGAGTTATGTCACATTTTTGAGTCATTAAATTAACTTTTGTTGAAAATGGTGTAAAGGATTTTAAAAACCATAAGAAATCAACCAATACATTTCTGTACATTTGAAACAAGATTTATCCTTATTTGTCATTGTTGGGAAACATAAAATCTAAAAATGAACTGGAAAGTTCCAAATATAGAGATGCTCAAGAAGTGGGTGGTTATGTTTCCCAACAAAAAATGGGTAAAATACTGGAGAGAAAAAGGAAGGAAATAAGATCATCTGATTGCCTGCTAAACTTCAAATATGAACACTACATTTGACACTGCATTTTCATAACCATGTTAACTTTAAACAGTTAATGTAGAATCTATTGCGATAAATGGTTGGAAATGAATGTGTGCCTGTCTCGTTACGTTATTGTTGTTTTTTTTTACTCTAGACAAACAAGTGAATTATTTTGAAAGTTAAACATGGACTTCAGACTCGTACTGATCCTACTTCTACACATTTCAGGTAAGATTATTGTTAGAATGAATTCAGTTGCAGTTTTGCTTTAATGTTTCATAAAAATGTGTTCCAATACAGACTCAATACATTTTAGACTTTAAGGAGAGTTGTGTCACTGCTCTTGGTTTGTCAGATAAGAATCTCTCCTCCAATGCAAACTTTTTGGTCTCAAGAGTGACTTTTTTATTTTATTTTCTTGTTCTTTTTTTTCTTCTTTTTTTTAATCAGGTTCTCTAAATTTGTTATCTAACCTCTCTGCCACCTGTAAGAATATTTGTGCTCTCAGGGAAACCAATGTGCAGCTGGAGTGCTCTTATGACAGCAACAGCAACATCACAACTGTGTTCTGGTTCAGCGAGAAACAAAGTACAAACTGGAGAAACAACAATGAACCTGAAGATTTGACTTTAGACTCGGACTACTCAGGACGAGTGAAACATCAGATCTCAAACAGCTCTTCAACACTCACAATATCAGACGTGAGAGAGAGAGACTCTGGAGAATATCAGCTCATGTTCATCATGAAGGATGGAGTTAAACATCTCAGCTCAGCAGCCGTCAGTCTAACAGTCACAGGTGAAACTGAGTCCAGATTCTGGTCAGTTCAGATGTTTTTATTTGACAAGTTTTATTCATTTTCACACTAATTCAGACCTGCAGGTGAGGAAGAATTCTACATCTACAGGCACCAGAGATCAGAGAGTAATACTGACCTGTGATACTTCCTGTGATTTGACATCCAGACCTCAGAATTACTACTGGAAAAGAAATGGCCAATATTTAATAAATATAAATTCCAGGAGCGTTGAAGTTCAACCTAAAGCTGCTGGCAGTTACTCCTGTTTTCTTACTGCAGATCTTAGGAATTCCTCATCTCCAGTGTGTGAGTGACACTTGATATATTTATTTAATGATCATTAATATAATATCAGTGTTTGTTTATACATGAGTATAAGTGGACATAATGAAAGGTCATTTTCACACCAAGATGAATGTTCATCACAAAAATTCTGTGATTTCCACATTTTTCTGTTCAAATCAAAGTGCTGTTACGTCACAAAAAATATGGATTCGGAGGAAGACTGTGATGACTTTGCACTTGACCAATCGTTACATGATGTACTAAAGATTTCATGAGTTTGGCACAAGTGTTCAACTAGCTGTTAAGACCTCAAGTGTGTGTAATACTTTTGATAGTACGCACATCGTAGTGTTATAAATTGTAAATTTAGTAATTGTGATGCTTCTACATAAGTGATTTAAAAAGCAGTTGCAAACATTCTACAAAAATACACGAACTGATCTCTTCACCAGTATAATATGCAACACTTCATGTTTTACTACAAAATTATTTGTAATGTTTAACTTACAATAAAAAGTTTTCCTCATTCTCGTAACTTCGGGGCACATGAGCAGTGTTGGGAGCTGTTACTTTGGAAATGTAATAGTTACAGATGACAAGTTACTTTATTTAAAATGTAATAAGTAATGTAATTATTTCAATTATTTTATTAAAACAATGTAACTGATTCACACAGTTACAAGTAATGTAATATGTATGAGCAGCTGCTCCGTTTATGTGACCAAAAGCACAAATCTTATTGGTTGGGCAGTTTATTTCTCAGTGCGATCGGTGAGGAAAAAGCTCAGAACACCTCTCATGTTAACAGCCATTGAATCAAATTAAAATGTCTATCACACTGAATTTTATGACAAACATTAATCTTGGAGTGAACGGGCCTTAGTTGTGAGTTTACAG
Source organism: Schizothorax lantsangensis (assembly GCA_027422415.1). Taxonomy (NCBI): domain Eukaryota; kingdom Metazoa; phylum Chordata; class Actinopteri; order Cypriniformes; family Cyprinidae; genus Schizothorax; species Schizothorax lantsangensis. The sequence goes on along the minus strand of CM049843.1, from coordinate 24,217,160 downwards.
CAGTAATCTGTGTCTTTTTTCAGGTCTTTTTCAGAGCGGCTGCTGGGATGTGACTTACACCTCTAGAAGAGTCTGTGCTTTGGTGGGCTCAACAGTAGACATTTCCAGCACATACTCACATCCCTCTTATTATACTGTATATAAAACATTCTGGCATTACGTTCCATCTGGGGGCTTCAAGGATCTGCGTGAGGAGCATCAGTTTGCTGGTCGTGTGGAGTATGTGGGGAACAAACTGAGAATCAAAGATCTCAAGATCAGTGACTCTGGAGAATATCGATTCAGGATCATCACTGACTTAAATGGCCAATACTCTGGATCACCTGGAGTCATTCTTACTGTTACAGGTAACTGATCACGATAAACTGATTATGTTCAAAATGTTTACTGTATAAATTCTAATAGACTTTAATTATGTTAGGTACACAGATGAAAAGAAGCCCAGTCTTTGTATCAGAGGGACAGAAAGCGATATTAAGCTGTTCAACCAACTGCACTCTGAACAAAAACACCTCTTACATCTGGTACAGGAACGAACGACAGGTAACAGATGGATTCACTAAAGACAACAAGCTGTACCTGGACTCAGTCAGCAATGAAGAGCTTCAACAGTATTCCTGTGCTGTAGGAGGTAACATCTCTCATGATACATGTGCTTCAGTGTGAAATGTTTGCAGCCTTCAAATAAAGTGCTTAATATTTGGTTAGTGTTTTAATATCATAAGTATATTTCTCTTTTACTTTGAGTGTATCTGAGTGTGCTTCTTGTTCTTAAAGACTCAGAAATCCAGATACCAGAGGTGAACACAGCTTTACTGAGCACTGTGATCATACTGTCCGTGTTTCTGATTCTTGCAATCATAGGAGTCCTGTGGTACAGGTAAAATTTATCTATTGTGGTTTTCCCTGACATCCACTTATGTTTGTCAAGGATAACCATTTTCCACCTTCTTTCTGACTCTTGGAAAAACATTTTTTATATATATATTTTTTGCTGCTGTGCCTTTAAGGCTTCTGTGCAAACATCATCTTTGCATATGAAACAAGCAAATATGCTTTCTCATTTGCTGTGTGAATGCTGCTGGGTCTAGTTGTTACAGTCAGATTGAAATAATCAGGGACCATGTGAACTCTTTCCAACAATTGAGATCATTTAAAATCTGCAGAGCCGTAGGAGCTACACACAGAAGAAACAGCACAAGTTTTGACAAGACTTTTCACTATTCTACCCTTATTTCTTCCATTTTTAATGTCCCCCTGTAGTGAAACTCAAGTTTTGGACATTGTTTACATGTCTGTCTGGTGTTTTTAATATGCTTAAAGTCAACCCATGTCCGCTCCCGAACGCTCCCGAATCCTCTCAGTATAACAATCAAGGTGGAAACACGATGTAAATAAGAGATTAACTGCATAGTGTCGAGCTTCTTTGATTACAACGGAATGAGATTGCGATGAACTAAGACGAGTGACAGCTTAAATACATTCACTCGTGAATACGTTCTGGAAACTGCAATCAGTGACATAGTGATAACCATTAATCCAAGAGTGCCACTGCCGTTCTGTAGCATTTACTACAGTGTTTACTTCTCAGTGAAAGTGGAGCAGATCCGAGCTAGTGCGACTGAGTAAAGGCCGGGACTAGGTACTTAGCATATTCATGGCTCCACGTATAGGCCTACTTAATGAAGTAATGGTGTATAGTTACATTCATGTCATTTTAAGACAATTAAGTTAATGGTAAAAAAATGTAATATGTCATTTTGATTCTTAAAGATGAGTTTTAAGGGATAAAATGAATGACTGCAGGGGAACTAATACCATCTTTCTTGCTTTCTCCTTGTTAGTTTACCATAAATGTGTGGGTCATGTTGCTGAACTTCGGAAAGTTGTCACTGCTGTGTAAATGTGGGTGGTTATGGTTAATGGGTTGCAGTTTAGGAACAAGCTCTTTACAGTGGGTAAAAAAATTATTTGATCCCCTGCTGATTTTGTACGTTTGCCCACCGACAAAGAAATGATCAGTCTATAATTTTAATGGTGGTTTTATTTGAACAGTGAGAGACAGAATAACAACAAAAAAATCCAGAAAAACGCATTTCAAAAAACTTCTAAATTGATTTGCATTTTAATGAGTGAAATAAGTATTTGACCCCGTCGCAAAACATGACTTAGTACTTGGTGGCAAAACCCTTGCTGGCAATCACAGAGTTCAGACATTTCTTGTAGTTGGCCACCAGGTTTGCACACATCTCAGGAAGGATTTTGTCCCACTCCACTTTGCAGATCCTCACCAAGTCATTAAGGTTTCGAGGCTGACGTTTGGTAACTCGAACCTTCAGCTCCCTCCACAGATTTTCTATGGGATTAAGGTCTGGAGACTGGCTAGGCCACTCCAGGACCTTAATGTGCTTCTTCTTGAGCCACTCATTTGTTGCTTTGGCCGTGTGTTTTGGGTCAATGTCATGCTGGAATACCCATCCACGACCCATTTTCAATGCCCTGGCTGGCTTCAATGCCCTGGCCCTGACGGTACACGGCCCCGTCCATCGTCCCTTTGATGCGGTACAGTTGTCCTGTCCCCTTAGCAGAAAAACACCCCCAAAGCATAATGTTTCCACCTCCATGTTTGACGGTGGGGATGGTGCTCTTGGGGTCATAGGCAGCGTTTCTCCTCCTCCAAACATGACGAGTTGATGCCAAAGAGCTGGATTTTGGTCTCATCTGACCACAACACTTTCACCCAGTTCTCCTCTGAATAAATGGCAAACTTTAGATGGGCCTGTACATGTGCTTTCTTGAGCAGGGGGACCTTGCGGGCGCTGCAGGATTTCAGTCCTTCACGGCGTAGTGTGTTACCAATTGTTTTCTTGGTGACTATAGTCCCAGCTGCCTTGAGATCATTGACAAGATCCTCCCGTGTAGTTCTGGGCTGATTCCTCACCGTTCTCATGATCATTGAAACTCCACGAGGTGAGATCTTGCATGGAGCCCCAGACAGAGGGAGATTGACAGTTATTTTGTGTTTCTTCCATTTGCGAATAATCACACCAACTGTTGTCACCTTCTCACCAAGCTGCTTGGCGATGGTCTTGTAGCCCATTCCAGCCTTGTGTAGGTCTACAATCTGGTCCCTGACATCCTTGGACAGCTCTTTGGTCTTGGCCATGGTGGAGAGTTTGGAATCTGATTGATTGATTGCTTCTGTGGACAGGTTGTCTTTTATACAGGCAACAAACTGAGATTAGGATCACTCCCTTTAACCCGTTTAATCCCAATTTTTTCCCAGACATGAAAATATCCAAATGATGTGTCATTAGTAACCCTGAAAAATAATCAATAATTATTTTTTGATTTTTTTTTGGAAAAGTGTTTGAAAAATTGTGTTTTATGGTCAGTCACAATTGTGACCGGTGGGATAAGGTGAGTACTGAATTAACATATTTCTGAAGTCATAAAAATTGTTATATATCTTAGCCCAGTTATTTTAAACTGTTTGATCACATTCCAGGGTTACTATTATGCATATAAAAACCTTATGCAACATTGATAGGAACACTGAGATAAAAAGACAAAAAAATTCAGCCATCAACGCATTTCAAAATTGTTACTTTTTTTGTAAAATATAACATCACATTTTTATATTAATGCTACCACTATTACAACATCATTATTGTAACATTTTTGTAACAGTTGAATTTTTAATTTAGTGCAATATTTTGTCATTGCAACATTTTTTTTGTCATTTTCACTAACAACTGCCATTGTATTATATTGCATACCTAAATTCACTGTTATCCCAATATTGCACTATTGTGACCATCAACATGTTTACTCATTCAATGACCACACTCAACAAAACTGAATATATGTGAATTCATATATTAATACTATACACCTTAAAGATAATGTGTACCAAAAATCTTTGTCATATCTTTATGTTAACATACTTTACTAGCCTTTCGTTTTGGAGCTTTGATGCAGTTATCATCTTCTCAAGGTGCAAACAGGAAGTAAACTGCTCTGGTCATGTGACAATTTGCACTAATTATGTGAAACTGCACATATTTAAATGAGACCCTTTATTTTTTCCATATTTGCAGGAAGTGCACTAAAACATCAGTCAGTAAGGTTTTTAGAGCTTTACAAATGAAAAACTTTTTTAGCAGGGGATCAAATAGTTTTTTTCCCCCACTGTATTTGCAGCTTAGTTTTAGTAGATGGTCTGTTTGAGAAGAACTCACTCAATCTCTTAGATCAATGAAAAAAAATCTCTTTTGACATGATGCCTTTTAAACAGGAGGAGAAAGAATAATTCATCTCAACAACATGAGGACAGTAAGGGGAGTGTGCAGGTGAGAGGATAACAAGCAGATTTAATTTCACTCACACATGCTGAGATATGTTTTGTGTTCTGTCACTGATATTTTTGTTTTCTTTTCCGGCCAAACTCTCAGTCGGATTCAGCTGCGCTGTATGATAATGCTGCAGCCTTGTCTACGGTCTGCACACAGCAAGTTCACATGAAGGATCAGGATGTTCATTATTCATCTATTATTTTCAAGCAGTCTGACACAAAGAACACATCATTATCTCCTACTGCTGTACAGTCAACCACAGATGATGTTCCTTATGCTGCTGTAAAGTTCTGCAGAACCTTATCAAAGCCCTAGCTTAAAATACACCTACAGGACTGAACAAGCCAACTGTTGCTGTCTGCAGTATTGTGACCAAGCTTTTGCTCATGTCAAATATCTGTGAATGTCCTGTATATTTACGTAGTTTTACAGAATTTTATAGAATTTATGGACAAAATGTTGAAGTGAGTAACTCAATTGGTGCCCGTAGATTATATGTCGTTTTTTCTTTTCCATTTTTTTAAATAAATGTTCTTCAACCTTTCTGTTCATTAAAGAATAGAGAAAAAACTATCATGGTTTCCATATATATATATATATATATATATATATATATTATAAACTATATAAAATGTAATGTTTTGATCAAATGAATGCAGCTTGGTTAGTATAATCTGACCCCAAATATTTGAGTGGTAGTTTATATGTCATAGACAGTGCCTTTTTTATTTATTTATTTATTTATTGCATTACAGGTAATTTAACATTATAAAATAGGAATAGTTTTAATAAATAAAATAATAAAACAAGTATTTCAGCTGCACTAATGATTAGGCAAGCCAAGGCAAAGTTGATTTATATAGCACATTTAATACACAATGGTAATTCAAATTGCTTTATATATAAGTAATTAAATATAATCACAACAATAAAACAAGGAATGTAAACATTTTAAAATGATTTAAAATTGTATTTAAAATGAATTTAAAACAGTTAAGAATAAAAAATGATTATACATAAAATACAGTGCAATCTGTCGGACGTAGCACAGAGCTCATTCAACAAATGCACAGCTAAACAGATGAGTTTTGAGTCTGGATTTAAATGTGGCTAATGTTTTAGCACATCTGATCTCTTCTGGAAGCTGGTTCCAGCTGCGGGCGGCATAATAGCAATGAGCGGATTCCCCCTGTTTTGAGTGAACCCTTGGTATGTTTTACTGATTTGATCCTAATGATCTGAGTGGTCTGTTTGGTTTATATTCAGTGAGCATATGTGCAATGCATTTAGGTCCTCGGCCATTGAGTGATTTATAAAGTAAAAGTACTTTCAAATCAATCCTAAATGTAACTGGAAGCCAGTGTAAGGACCTGAGGACTGGTGTGATATGCTTTGCGACTTAACTAAATCTTTTCCATCTGTGACAGTTAGTCAGTCTACACTGGACAGGATTTATTGTGGCACAACAAAATGTAGTTTTTAACATTTTAGTTTAGTTAAGTTTAATAACACAAATAAGTGTATTACATTATCTTTCAGAATTGCATACATTTTTTAATGTCACAGATACATGGCTTTCAAAGTCGTCAGATACTGTTCTTTTAACACAACACATGGCAATTCGTAACTTTTTTACACTAAGGTGAATTGGTAGCTAATTTTAATTCATTCATACAATCTCATGCTTACATTTTCATACAATGTGCTTATGTGCTTCTTAAGTTTTTTCTAAAAAAAAAATCATACAAAATAATCTATCCAACATTATTTCATGAAAAAACATATGTCCATCAAAAGTTATTATAAAATTAAACACTTATATTTAAAGAATTGGGTTGAAAAAAATACTACATTTTTAAATACAAAGTACATCTGCATTTAAGATTTGTTAAACACTAATTTCATATTGTAATTTTACCATATTAATACATATTTTCCCAAATTTAATACAATTCAGAATGGTTTTCTAAAATAAAGATTTTGGAGGAGCTAGTTCATTTACTTCTGTCAATTAATATGCAAGAGTATATAAACCGGTATGGCTGGGGATACCATATCCCTCGGTAGAAATCGCGATTGCCTTCCCCAGCCCGTCTTTTTTTCCCCTTCTCCCAAATCAGATTATACTGTTTCAGCTATTAAAATTGTTCAGTTTTGTTTGTAATGGCAAAGTGATAATATTTCGTTTTGGTTTTTTATAAAGTTAATTTAGAAAAACATTTTTTTGTTAGTTAAATATTTTTTTTCTTTCTTAAAGTAACGACCAAGCGGCCAGCGGCAGACAGGTTGCAAATATTTTTTTTTTGTTGATACATTTGATTAATGCATGCTGATGAACTTTTATCATAGTTTATAGTTATATGTAACGAAAGTGTTCAACATTCAACCCGTTCTTTTTCATCAGTATTATTTGTGATTTCAATTTTGTGACAGGAATTCCTCTTTTTGCTTTCACTTTCACGATCTTGAAAGTGAAAAGAAGATCACTTTCGCTTTACCAGAAAAGAAAAGTTGTCTGTTTTGCTTATATCTATACACCTTTCACTTTTTAAGACTAAAACAAAAGATGGATTCATTGTTATTCTTAATTAAAAAGCACAACAACAATAAAACAGTAGGTTACAATAAACTAGCTTACATAACATTTATTAACAAAAACTAATAAGACGAGGTATGGCATAGGACACATCACATGCTGTATTATACTGACTAATACATAACAGAATGTTTAGCAAACACTGAGGAATCAAATAATAATAATATAAAAAAATAAGGAAAGCCTCCATAGGGTAAACAGCAAAGATAACAAGCTTTTCAAAACGAAAACAAAAAGAAAAGTAAAACTAAACTTGCTGTCGCTGACAGGACTTGCATGTTTTCTCTACAAGAATACCAACATGTTCACCTTCTCTGGTTTAAGAAGCGGTCTTTTACTTTAGTTTGAAAACCAAATCCAAATGCGCGCACCTTCGCGCTTGTGCTGACATGCCGAGTGAAAGCACAATGGGCGCGCGCTACTCCCGCTCTGCGCTGCCTCTGCTCTGCTTACGAGTGCGGTGTGAAACCAGGCTCTACTGAAGCGCTTGCACCTGATCAGTGAAATCTTTCTCCTGCTACAATGTGCTGCGGCTGGCAGCGCACGCGCTTTCGAGCAGGCAGACCATGCACTAGCACAACTGCGACCACATCAAATTTTTACTAGCACACTCTCAAAAAATGGTCGCATTTTGGTCGCAGTCTAGAGCCCTGAATATATAAAATAATTTTAAGAAAACAATGATGTGCCGTCTTGTCTTGAACAGGAGCACTTCACAAAAATGAACCGAAAGTCAGAGAATACATGCCTCACAGACATGATAAATATATCTATAGAAAGCTTTAAATTACTACTTAACGAAATAAATCAAATCGAAAACAAAAACTCTTTCATTATAATCCGTGAAGATGCACTTCTCTCTAAAGGCGAGTCTAATGAGGAGATGGCGAGCCAGGATCTTCATCTGATTCTTCATCTTTGCGACACTGACACAGAAAACACTAGTTTATTAGTAAATAATTCAAATATCTCCTTACTATTTCCCCCTGACACATTCATGGTAATTACTTTTGCTGGGGCTTTATGGCAAGCTTTATTGAGTGTATTTGAAGCAGAACTCTTCAGCTGCGCTGACGGCTCTCTGCTGCTGCGGGACACTAGACACCATCGAGACGCTCTTGACAGCCGCAGCAGCACGGTCTGGTGTTGTTTCCACCAGTGCGCAATTTTTTTCATCACTAATTGATGGATGTCTAAAATATAAACATAAGGAGAAGCCTAAAACAGGCCCGAGGCCCGGCCCGCGTCTGAACTATGACGTGAAAATTGGCCCGATCGAAGCCCGGTCGGGGTCGGGCTGAAATGCAGGGCTCTAGCGTTCCCCTCGGTAGAAATCATGTTTCTCCCTCGGGGGCCCCCTCCCATCGTCGGGCCCTTAGAATCGTCCTAACTTTTCCCCCCCTTACGGCGCCCTTGTCTCTCATGATACATGTGCTTCAGTGTGAAATGTTTGCAGTGTTCAGGTGGTTTCTCTGATAGTCATGATTCACTTCTTTGTGTTGTGAAGATCCAGTGAACAGCACAGCGTTCAGTCATTATACAGTCACTCTGCTACATTGTGTTCTTCCATTGTGACATCATCACCTAGCAACAGTCAGAACTGTCAGCAGCATAAACAAACAAAACTAAAAGAAAACAAACAATAATACAGGTTTTAGCAATCCATTTTTCCCTCCTTATGCTAAGTTTAAGAAGTACTTCCGATAAGAAACAATTTTTATTCTATAAAGATTGTATATGGCCCGTGTTTAGCCCGTGTTCTGTTTATCCTTATGTTATAATTTCCTTATTCTTGTATTAGCACACTCTTTCATATTTTATATTTCAATAGATAAACTGTAACCAGTGCCGGCCCATAGGGTTTTGGGGCCCTATAGGCAAGATAATGAAAATGGGCCCCAATAGTGCAAAAACTGTCATAGCATTTTGACAAGTGAAGAGAGAGCACATAAAATGACAACTTCAATAATTAAGCGTAAATGTGTATTAAGTGTAACACATCCAACATTTATATGTAAAAATATTTAAACAGATTCTAAAAAATGGAGTGCAAGTGAGCTTGAAAAAATGAATGTAAATAGATAAACATGAAACACAAATAAATGAAATAAAATATAAATGAATTATTCACAAAAACTGAATAAAATAAACAAAATAAACAGATGAATATGCATAAATTACTAAAAATGCAATGTCACTTTATGAGATTGTGATGAAATGAGTGACAACTTTTTAGTGATTATAAAGAAGCACTCTTTGTGTCATAGCAATGAACGGCACAAAAATATTATATATATAATATTAAGGTTAGATCACCCTAACTAATTTCAGAAGCGACTTCAGTGATTTGATTCTGGAGCCAGGTCTGTAATTATTTATCATAACATGCTGAATGTGGCTCAATTTTCCCTCATATGACAGGTTTGTCTGTGGTCATGGGCATCATTGCATTTATAAAACAAGTATGAATACTACAGCAATAAATATAATGCATAGCATTCAGAACAGTGAATAACAAAATCTGAACGGTAACAACAAAATCTGCACACAAAATCTGAACCGTACTAGAACATTTTTCTGATTAACTTTTTCTTTATTTGCCAAAAATTATAAAGACCACTAAGTTTATTTTGCCTGTTTTGTATGGCTGCACAATTTGGCCAGAAATATTAATATGCTTACTAATAATACTGATTATAGTTATTACTAAATAAAAACATTAAACAAAATAATAATTATTGATAATGATTATTATCACTATATTTTACAGAAAACTGCAGCATGACCTGTTAACATGCAGGAGGCCTTTAACTTTAGAAAGGTCAAATAATTTATTATAAATTATTATGATTAAAAATCTGTAACAGTATTTTTTTTTTTTTCAGGAAATATTATGCATCCACTGAGAGAGAGAGAGAGAGAGAGAGAGAGAGAGAGAGAGAGAGAGAGAGAGAGAGAGAGAAACTCCTCTACACTGGAGTGCAATGCAGTGTCTGTTTCATTCATACTGATAGCCAGAGGGTGCCCTCGTGCAGTAAATCCAAAAGTTAAACTCAAAGTCATAAATCATATGCCTTTCCAGAAAATCCCTAATATGGACAAAGGCATATGCTATTGCTGTAGCTGAATAAAATGCAGATAGAGACCTTTTAACTAATACAACATGAAGACAATAAATATATGATTGCAACTAAGTGGTTTATCTCTGTTCTTCAAGCCATGTCAGGTATTTTATATGAATAAATTATATTTATAATGCAATGCTAATCGACATAGTCTTTATCTCTCCAAATTGGCGCCCTAGGGTGATGTGGAGGAAAATAATTGTTGAATAAATTTGCTATTTTAGTTTTCTTTGCGCACAAAAAGTATTCTTGTATCTTTATAAAATTACAGTTGAACCACTGATGTCACATGAACCATTTTAACGATGTCCTTACAACCTTTCTGGACCTTGATCATGGTAGTACCCTTGCTGTCTATGGAGGGTCAGAGAACTCTCTGATTTTATCAAAAATATCTTAATTTGTTTTCCGAATTCAAATGAAGGTCTTGTAGGTTTGGAACGACAAGAGGGTCAGTAATTAATGACAGAATATACATTTTTGGGTGAAATATCCCTTTAAGAACAATGCCGTGTCCTGTTTAAACAAGTTTTGGTAACTTTATTGCTCATATGATCTGTGCTTACTTGTGAAGACAGTGTCACCTTTTGATCATAAATAAACATATATAAAACTAGTTAATTTGGTGTAAAGCTATATGGGTTTGTGAGCCATTTTGTTTTCATGTTTTCATAAACTGTCCTGAGAGTATCTTAGCAGTTTGGAGACAGTGACATCTAGTGAGCTGCTTTTATCTGCTACAAAGTTTTAGTTCTACAGAACTTGCCTGATTCTCATCTTGGTGAGTCTCTTTGGCAACAGCTCTAGCAGATTATGGGTAAGTGATTTAAACTCTTTTACGCCAAAGTTTTGTTGAAACCTTACCATGCACAGTCTTAAATATCATACTCCTGTTGATTTTTTTAGTCGTTGCGTTGTGTCTTTAAAACATAAGACCCATAATCCTGTGCCTTCAGTTCAGAAGATTGTGTGTGTGTGTGTGTGTGTAGGGGGGGGGGGGGGGGGGGGGGGGGGGGGGTCTTCTAGTGATGTTAAATGAAATAAATTAATTTACAATTATATAATTTTTTCAGTTTGTGATTCTCTGTTGCTAAACTTAAAGAAGAATATAAAAATAAACAGTATTGTAAATTTATGGGAAATAAAAGGTTCTTAACTACACTCTTAATTAAAAATTAAATATTCTTAATTGGTATTCATGGTTCCTCCATGAAGAACCTTTAACATCCTTGCAATCTTTCCATTGCACAAAAGCTTCTTTGTAGTGGAAAACATTTCTTTAGGTTATTAAAATGTTTATTTTAAGAACTGTTTCCTGTTTTTAAGAACTGGTTCTTCTATGGCATTGCTGTGAAACCCCCATTGTGGAAGCTTTATTTTGAAGATTGTACTCAAGAACATAAAGATAATAATTGACTTCATTTTCCAGAGTTTCTTTTAGATAAAAAGAAGGAAATAAGACCAGCAGTGTCAATGTGTCTTCTAAAACAGGCAGTAGAAACAGGAACTAACATCAGAGAACCTGTAACACAACCGCATATAATGTAAGTAAACCTAATCATTTGATTTAAATTAAGCTTTACATTAAAATATAGTTTTAAGCATCTCTATGAAATGATTGTAGTCCTGATTTTGGTAAAACTTTATTTTACAGTATCATTGTTACAATTATAGTAACAGACATATTAAGTGTCAAGTGTATGAATCTCATTGAGTGTCTTTTGTCTTTTTTTCAAGTCAAGCAGCTCTGTGTCTTTCTTTGTATGTGTGAATTTACACAAAGTGAAGATGATGAACTCCAGACTCTCACCGCTGATCCTGCTGCTGCTCATTCCAGGTTTGAGCATTGTGTATTTGTGGATTATAGTTTTGTTGTTGTCCAAAGTAATTAAGGAAGATTGTAACTTCTAGGCCTGAGTTTTAATGTGACATGTTTTCTGTACTGCAAATGCATTATGATAGAAAGCTTTATTCAGGGATATACAATGCCACGCTTAACATTTAGATTAAAGTACCACACAGTGAAATGCAATATAGCTTTTATTATTATTTTATGCTGGTTAATTGGTCTAATTTAACTAGTTTAGAGGCAGGAATTTCCCCTTTGGGTGTACAGAGTGGGTGTACAGACAAATTGAATATTTACTAAACTGAGCGATGTGGTTTGGGTGGGTGTGAGCAGCAGATTAGTAAGGAGACGTTTGAGAACTATTTGCATTATTTTGTGTGAACACTGGATTGTGGATCTCTCCTCTGTTTATACAGACTTTGTCTCAATAAAATGTTTTCTTGTTCAGACCCTGTAACATTAGACCAGCTCTCTGTGAGCTGTAGTCAAAAGAGTATTTGTGATGTGAAGGGGTCAGAAGTGACACTGTGGTGCTCTTACTACAACATCAACATCACAACTGTGTTCTGGTTCAGTGAGAAACATAGTACAAACTGGAGAAAAAACAATGAACCTGAAGATTTGACGTTAGACTCAGACTACTCAGGACGAGTGAAACATCAGATCTCAAACAGCTCTTCAACACTCATAATATCAGACGTGAGAGAGAGAGACTCTGGAGAATATCAGCTCATGTTCATCATGAAGGATGGAGTTAAACATCTCAGCTCAGCAGCCATCAATCTAACAGTCACAAGTGAAACTGAGTCCAGATTCTGGTCACTTCAGATGTTTTCATTTGACATGTAACATACTAATTTTCCTTTTTTTTTCATTAATTCAGTCCTGCAGGTGAGGATGGACAGTATTTCACATATACATGGCCCCCCAAAATGTTTGTGTCAGTCAGCAGAGATGCCGGCAGCTTTTCCTGTTATCGTAGTCATGGAGACCATAAACATGTTTCCTCTTCTGTCTGTGAGTGTCAAACAATACACTGTTTGATCCATACATGTATATACAGTGGGTACGGAAAGTATTCAGACCCCCTTAAATTTTTCACTCTTTGTTATATTGCAGCCATTTGCTAAAATCATTTAAGTTCATTTTTTTTCCTCATTAATGTACACACAGCACCCCATATTGACAGAAAAACACAGAATTGTTGACATTTTTGCAGATTTATTAAAAAAGAAAAACTAAAATATCACATGGTCCTAAGTATTCAGACCCTTTGCTGTGACACTCATATATTTAACTCTGTCCATTTCTTCTGATCATCCTTGAGATGGTTCTACACCTTCATTTGAGTCCAGCTGTGTTTGATTATACTGATTGGACTTGATTAGGAAAGCCACACACCTGTCTATATAAGACCTTACAGCTCACAGTACATGTCAGAGCAAATTAGAATCATGAGGTCAAAGGAACTGCCTGAAGAGCTCAGAGACAGAATTGTGGCAAGGCACAGATCTGGCCAAGGTTACAAAAAAAATTCTGCTGCACTTAAGGTTCCTAAGAGCACAGTGGCCTCCATAATCCTTAAATGGAAGACGTTTGGGACGACCAGAACCCTTCCTAGAGCTGGCCGTCCGGCCAAACTGAGCTATCGGGGGAGAAGAGCCTTGGTGAGAGAGGTAAAGAAGAACCCAAAGATCACTGTGGCTGAGCTCCAGAGATGCATTCGGGAGATGGGAGAAAGTTGTAGAAAGTCAACCATCACTGCAGCCCTCCACCAGTCGGGGCTTTATAGCAGAGATGGCCCGACGGAAGCCTCTCCTCAGTGCAAGACACATGAAAGCCCGCATGGAGTTTGCTAAAAAACACCTGAAGGATTCTCTGGTCTGATGAGACCAAGATAGAACTTTTTGGCCTTAATTCTAAGCGGTATGTGTGGAGAAAACCAGGCACTGCTCATCACCTGTCCAATACAGTCCCAACAGTGAAGCATGGTGGTGGCAGCATCATGCTGTGGGGGTGTTTTTCAGCTGCAGGGACAGGACGACTGGTTGCAATCGAGGGAAAGATGACATGCGGCCAAGTACAGGGATATCCTGGACGAAAACCTTCTCCAGAGTGCTCAGGACCTCAGACTGGGCCGAAGGTTTACCTTCCAACAAGACAATGACCCTAAGCACACAGCTAAAATAACGAAGGAGTGGCTTCACAACAACTCCGTGACTGTTCTTGAATGGCCCAGCCAGAGCCCTGACTTAAACCCAATTGAGCATCTCTGGAGAGACCTAAAAATGGCTGTCCACCAATGTTTACCATCCAACCTGACAGAACTGGAGAGGATCTGCAAGGAGGAATGGCAGAGGATCTCCAAATCCAGGTGTGAAAAACTTGTTGTATCTTTCCCAAAAAGACTCATGGCTGTATTAAATCAAAAGGGTGCTTCTACTAAATACTGAGCAAAGGGTCTGAATACTTAGGACCATGTGATATTTCAGTTTTTCTTTTTTAATAAATCTGCAAAAATGTCAACAATTCTGTGTTTTTCTGTCAATATGGGGTGCTGTGTGTACATTAATGAGGAAAAAAAAATGAACTTAAATGATTTTAGCAAATGGCTGCAATATAACAAAGAGTGAAAAATTTAAGGGGGTCTGAATACTTTCCGTACCCACTGTATTTAAACAAATGTGTGTGTTTTGCATGTAAATCTCTGTCTCTTTCAGGTGTTTCTCAGAGCGGCTGCTGGGATGTGACTTACACCTCTAGAAGAGTATGTGCTTTGGTGGGCTCAACAGTAGACATTTCCAGCACATACTCACATCCCTCTGATCATACTGTAAATAAAACATTCTGGCATTACGTTCCATCTGGGGGCTTCAAGGATCTGAGTGAGGAGCCATCAGTTTGCTGGTCGTGTGGAGTATGTGGGGAACAAACTGAGAATCAAAGATCTCAAGATCAGTGACTCTGGAGAATATCGATTCAGGATCATCACTGATCTAAACGGCAGATTCTCTGGATCACCTGGAGTCATTCTTACTGTCACAGGTAACTGATCATGATGCTGCATTCACTGTATGAGGTCATAATTATTATAACTGATGGTGGCAAAATGTTCGTAGACAAAGACTACGGTGTCATTGTAGGGCTGGACAATAATTCAATATCAATATGTATCGCGATATAATTTTTTTCAATAACGGTGATATGATTTTTAAACACATTTCCGATATTTCGATATACATTACCTTAATACATTGATTTATTTGTGGCGTTTGACTTCGTTGAATAAACATGAGCAATGCACGTTTCAAAATCAAAACACGTCGCGGGTGATTTATATGAATGTATCTCTGAAGGGACCCGACTGTCTTCAGAATAGTTTTGATGGCATTTTCATTTTATCTGATAAAGTATCGTTCATGAGCGGAGCTGCTTAGATCACAGCCGTTACCGGGGAAACCGCTAGCTCGACCGCTCTCACAGCGCCTCCTACTGGCAGAGATTCAGATTGCATTTATAATAAAAAAAGTCTCCAGCAACATGTTTTTGTTGTTGCTCAATTTTCTTGTTTGTTTTCTGCAGCAACTCATTTGGAACTGTTTTCTTTAGTTTTAGTTTTTTTTGGGGGGGGGGGGATTATAGAAATTAATACTTTTATTTAGCAAGGATGCTTTAAATTGATCAAAAGTGATGATAAAGACATTTATAATGTTACAAAAGATTTATATTTCAGATAGATGCTGTTCTTCTGAACTTTCTATTTATCAAAGAAACCTAAAAAAAAAATACTTCGCTGTTTTCAACATAATAATTAATGTTTTTTGAGCAGCAAATCAGAATATTAGAATGACTTCTGAAGGATCATGTGACTGGAGTAATGATGCTAAAAAATCAGCTTTGAAATCACAGGAATAACTCGTATTTTAAAATAGAAAACAGTTATTTTAAATGGTAAAATATATTTCAAAATGTTACCGTTTTTGCTGTATTTTGGATCAAATAAATGCAGGCTTGGTGAGCAGAAGAAAATTCTTTAAAAAACTAAAACCTTACTGTTCAAAAACTTTTGACTGGTAGTGTATGTTAGCCTATAGTTTGAAGTTAAAGATATGAATATTAATAAGGTGAGTCTGAGATGTTTATTTGACAGTGATTTCATATTTCTTGTTTGTATGAAGGGAGGCTAAATACAAATAAAAGGTGAACATTAATTTATTTGTGCTGTTTCCCCCCCCCCTAAAATATTATATAGTTTAATAGGAGGAGTTCATAGACTTGGCAAGTTCATTTTTCATAAGTTTTTAGGTACAAACATCTGTTGTGGGCATTCTTGGCAGTTTTTATGAGGCTTTTTTTAAGTGTTCATATCGATATCGGAATTATATCGTATCGACCGAAATTAAAAAACATATTGTGATATAAATTTTGGCCATATCGTCCAGCCCTATGTCATTGTATTAAAGGGGTCATGAACTGCATTTTGTAAATTTTATAATGTCTACTTTTTTATAATTTCCGGTAACACTTTATAATAACGTTCGGTTGTAAGTCATTTATAAGTGATTAGTTAATGATTAACTAATCTTTTACAAAACATGACTATGTGTTCATAAATGATTAATAAGTGGTATGTTAATATTTTTATCTGTTTTGTAGATTAAGTTATAAATCATTTACAAGTTATTAGATAATGATGAACTAATCATTTACAAAACATGACTATATGTTCACAATTGATTATTGAGTAATATTCTAACGATTTACAAATCTGTCGTAAGTTATCTTTAAAAAAATAGCGTATCATGAAATAATCAAACAGATCCTTAGTAAATGGTTAATAAGTGACTAGTTAATATATTATTAACAACTTATTATTAATTGAAATGTCAGCATTGTCTCAATAAACATTTGTTAATAAATGATGAACAAATGATGATCAAACCATTAGTAAATGATCGGTATATAATTTATGTGTTTCGTTAAAGTTGTAAGCTGGTCTGTTAAAAAGCACAAAAATGCAATTACGCTAAAACTATTTTTTAAAAGAATAATAAACTATTTGCTGTCTAGTGAATAAACATGTGTAAATGACTTTCCAGTGGGTTGTGTTAAACCCTTTCTCTCATCAGCACAGACTTGTGTTCTGTGTGGAGTGTGTGGGATCTAGAGATAATGTGAACCGGTTTTACCCTCCATTCAAGTGCACAGCGTTAAAATACTCCATGTGTGTCAGAGAAAACATCTATCGATACCCTCACCAGTCAGCCTTTACATTGCAGTACACACTACAAAGTATTCAAAACCTGTTGTGTAAATGCATGAATAAATAATTTACAAAGCTTTCTGCATTCACTAATCTAAAGTGTAAACTACTCATCACTTGTAAATGTGTTACACATCATTTGTAGATTTTTCTTACCTGTTACAAATGATCTGTAGGTGTATACAAGGCATTTACAACACTTTCTGCATCCCCTAAACTAAAGTGTAAAATACTCATCAGTTGTAAATGTTTTACAAACCTTCCGGTTACAGGTTCTATATAGACACCCAGAGAACCTGTAACCGGAAGGTTTGTAAACGTGAACAAATGAACAGTGTCTTATTGACACGATCTGGAACTATAAGAAAAAAGTTCATCCATTCTTACCAATTGTTTCACAGTATTTACACTGGATGCGAGTGGTGCGATGTGACTAAAGATTTCAACATACATGTTAATATTGATTGTGCAGATTGTCACAAACTCATGTCAGTTTTTGAATGTTTCAATCTCGTACAGCATATTGACTTTCCTACACACTTAAAAGGTCACACACTGGATTTGGTCTGTACTACTGGTCTACGTAATGTTTATGTGCTTGGCTCTCAGGACTTTCTGATCACCTCTTCATCGAACTAAACTGTGGAATGCCTCTTCCCCACCTTAGGGTGAAATCTACCATAACTTTCCGTAACCTCAATTCTGTTAATCCATTACTGTTTACTGAATCTGTACAAACATATCTTTCTGACATTACTGAACACACTAGTGCCCTTGATATCCTTGCCAAATATAATTCCTCTATTTCTACTTGTACCTTCTACACATACGTCTCCCTGGTTTACCCCTGCACTTCGCAAACTGAAAACTACTGGTCATCGCCTTGAACAGCTTTACAGGAAAACTGGTTTGAACATGCATTTTATTGCTTACAAGGACCATATTCAGCGATATAAATCTGCTTTAAATACTGCACGCTCCAGTTACTATTCTGCCCTCATTACCTATGCATCCTCCCATCCTAAAACACTGTTTTTCTGTAGTCAACCAACTCACCAACCCTCCTGCACCTGTCATGAGTAACTCAGTAGACCTCTGTGAGTCATTCTTACACTTCCGCCAAAATTAAATAAATCGCATATATAATCTCTTTCCAACAATGAACTCCCCTATCCACTCACATGACTTCCCATCTGATTTTGCACCTGGTACTGTTACTGATTTTGACCCTCCAACCCCTGCTTATATCTCTGAGCCACTCAAAAAATCTAATCCATCTCTCTGTCATCTTGATCCTGCTCCTACTGCTCTATTTAAAAACTCTGCACCTGTTACTTTGCGGCCTATTTCACTTCTCATTTCTCAACTTCTCTGCACTGGTGCTGTTCCTCTTGAATTAAAAACTGCAGCTGTTACACCAGAAACCCGGCCTTGACTCTTCTGATATGGCCAATAACAGACCAATTTCAAATCTTCCGCTTTTTTCAAAGCTACTTGAAAAAGTTGTTGCTGCTCAACTTCAGTCATGTTTGTCATCTCATAACATCTATAAATGTTTCCAGTCCGGCTTTCACACTCTTCACAGCACTGAGACAGTACTTCTTAAAGTTGTCAATGAACTCCTTATGGCCACTGACTCAGGCTCCATTTGCATTTTAATTCTGTTAGATCTTTCTTCTGCTTTTGACACTATCTCTCACAGCATTCTCATCTCACGACTCTCTGTTCTTGGTATTTCTGGAACTGGCCTATCTTGGTTCACTTCTTACCTGTCTGACCGTCAGCATTACATTGCTGTCTGCCAGACTAAATCCTCTACTGCTCCTGTCTCTCATGGTGTTCCTCAGGGTTCTGTTCTTGGGCCTTTACTCTTCATCATCTATATGCTCCCTTTAAGTAACATTATCCGTCATCACGGCTTCAACTTCCATTGCTATGCAGATGACACCCAGCTCTATATCAGTTCTCAACACAACTCTCCTTTTCCCACCAACTCCATATCAGCTTGTATTAATGATATAAATGCTTGGATGACCAGTAACTTTCTCAAACTCAACACTGATAAAACAGATCTACTACTTTTCGGTTCACCAAAAAATGTTGCTCCTTTCTGTGCTAACAATGTTAACATTGCTGGGATCTTGGTTCGACCTTCCACCACCATTAAAAACCTGGGTATAATCTTTGACTCCTCTCTCTCCTTCCTACCTCACATTTCTTCACTCACTAAATCTGCCTTCTTTCACCTCCGTAATATCACTTGTTTACATCCCTTCGTAAATATCAATGATGCTGAGACACTGGTTCATGCCTTCATTACTTCTCGACTCGACTAATGTAATTCTCTTTTCTATGGTCTACCAAACACATAGAAAACAAACACCTAGCTGCAGAGTTCTGGATATATTGGAACTTATTTAATGTTCTCATTTTTTCAAAGAAATCTTCTCACATTACTCCCATCCTACACAGACTTCATTGGCTACCCATTCGTTTTCATATTCAATACAAGATTCTCCTCATCACCTTCAAAGCACTTCATGGTCTCGCCCCCCCCCCATATATTTCTGATCTCATTCATACTTACTCCCCAGTTCGCACACTACGCTCTTCAGATACTGATCTACTGTTAATTTCACGCCACAGGTTAGCATCGTTTGGTAGACGAGCGTTTTGTATCTCTGCCCTCACACTCTGGAATTCTATTCCCAAACACATTCGTGATCTTTCTTCATTACAGGATTTCAAAGCCCACCTTAAAACATATTTTCCTTTCTTGTTTCTCTGATCTCTGACTGTATGATTTGATTCATGCCATGGAGTTCATGTTTATCTGTATTTTGTTTTTGTTTTTTGTCTGCTGTCATGTTTATCTGTTTTGATATTGCAAAGCGACTTTGAGTTTGCAGAAAGGCACTATATAAAATAAACATTATTATTATTATTTCTTACTAATCTTTACAGTTTGGCTCTTCAGAATATTTGTTTTAATATATTTGTATGAAATATAAGTTTGTTAAATATTGGGTATTTATGTAATTTTAAGATAAATAACAAAATGATGTGCAAACAAATTACAAGGAGGTGGTTGCTTTGCAACAAGGTTTTTGTACAGTAGCCCTGCTGGTGAAGAAGTGACAGGTACAAGTAAAAAAATACACACGCATACACAAGGGAGAGACAGAGATATTAGGAAAATTAAGAAAAGGAAAAAGGAAGTGGAGGTGCAGCTCAAGAGAGAACCTTTAATTATTTTTCATGGCCCCAGCCTAAGGATTTAGACCTTTTTTATGAGATGGCCATACAAATAATAGGGTTATCTGTGGTTTCATAATTTGCTGTGGACGTGTAGGATGACTTGGATGAGTGTGTGATATCCTGGCCTGAAACTGCGTCCCAGTCCGCCCCTGGATGTGGCGTGGTTTATTGTGTCAAAACCCAAGCGGGGCTAAAGAGGCAATGATTTAGAAGTAGGTGATGATCTTCTTCCACAGAGCCAGTCTTTCGTCACAAATGAACCGTTAGAGCAGCTTGTTTTTTTTAAATAAAAGCTGTTTTTGGACCTATGAGGAAGTTTTGAGTTCTGAAACTTACAAGATTATTAATATATTTTTTTAATAGTACAATGACCTCTTATATGTCAAAAGGAAATTTGATTTCTTAATTCATGGCCCCTTTAAGTTTTGGTTTCCCATGTCAGTCAAATTCAGTGTTAGGCTCAGCTTGAAGTACTTAAATTGTGTTTTTCAGATACGCAGGTGACAAGCAGCACAGCTGTTGTATCAGGAGGAGAAGAAGTGATATTAAGCTGTTTAACTAAATGCACTCTGAACATCAAACATACTTACATCTGGCACAAGAACGAACGACAGGAAACAGATGGATTCACTAAAGTCAACAAGCTGTACCTGGACTCAGTCAACAGTGAAGAGCTTCAACAGTATTCCTGTGCTGTAGGAGGTAACATCTCTCATGATACATGTGCTTCAGTGTGAAATGTTTGCAGCGTTCAAGTGGTTTCTCTGATAGTCATGATTCACTTCTTTGTGTTGTGAAGATCCAGTGAACAGCACAGCGTTCAGTCGTTATACAGTCACTCTGCTGGTGTTTTTACCTCAGTTTCTCATAATAGCGGCGCTGTGGATGTGGTGAGTAAAATATCTAATTGTATGACGTTTAATGAAATTGTCACAGTCTGTGTCTTATTATTGTCTTAGTCTTCCCTGTGTGACCTAGTTTCTGTCTCCCTTCTGATTTTGTTAGTTGTTCCACCTGTGTCTCATTAATTGTCCTCATTTGCCATTCTATTTAAGTTCATGTCTATTCAATTTCTCGTTGTCCGGTATTAAACGTCCATTGTTTATTTGTGTCACTTACATTTACATTACATTTACGTTTATTAATTTAGCAGATGCTTTTATCCAAAGCGACTTACAATTGAGGAATACAATAAGTGATTCATCATAAAGAGCCAAATAATCGCAGGAAGTGCTTGCAATACCTGCCTGTGGATATACCTCTATGTGGATTATTAAAGACTTATTGAATTCATCATCTACTTCGTCTGTGTTTACTAGACACCGTTAGTGTGA
The DNA here is from genome assembly GCA_027422415.1 of Schizothorax lantsangensis. Taxonomy (NCBI): domain Eukaryota; kingdom Metazoa; phylum Chordata; class Actinopteri; order Cypriniformes; family Cyprinidae; genus Schizothorax; species Schizothorax lantsangensis. Next base: position 24,195,380 of record CM049843.1, on the reverse strand, counting down.
ATTCAGATTATAAGAATGTGAATTATGATTCAACAGGTATTTCATCAGAATCTCCTTTCATTAGCAAACTGAAAACAAAAACGAAGAGGTGAGAAATAATTGATATACAAAATCTGCTATAATATTTGAAATGCAATAGCTACAAAAAAGTTTTTAAATCTGTTTTATCATCTTTTTGTCTCAGATTCTGATGTTTCAGATGTCTTCATCTCCGTCTGCTGTCTGTCCATCAGCGCTTCCATTGTGACATCATCACCTAGCAACAGTCAGAAATGTCAACAGCATCATCAGAGATACAGTGATGCCATAGACATATAAATGACTGTCCAGTCTGCATAAATGAACAAAACTAAACTAAAACAAAACAAAACAAACGATTGTGCAGGTTTAAACTTCAGTATTAACTGTAACCATAGTGATGGCTATTATTGTGGGAAAAGAATTCAAGGTAACACTTTAGAATACTGTTTCATCATTAATGAATAACTACACAGGAACACACGAGTAATGCAATATTAGCACTCTAGTAACTACTATTAACTAACAAGAAACTCTGGTTCATGTATTAGTAAGTATAGTGCTTAACCGACTGTGTTCACTATTAGCTAATCAGTATAACTACTGGATTGGATCAGTATTAGCTAATACTGAACTGCTGCTTTCAACTGAGTGCTATCACAATACGTAAAGGCAAAGACAATAAGCGACTTTGTTTTAAAGAGTTACTTTTAGACAAAAAGAAGGAAATAACACCAGCAGTGTCAACGTATCTTTTAAAACAGGCAGTAGAAATGACAACTAACATCAGAGAGCCTGTAACAACAGCATGTAATGTGTGTACAGTATATCTAATCTTTTCATTTCAATTATGCTTTACATTAAAATGACACATCAATGACTGTCCATTTTGCATAATCTAATGCTCAGATTTATTTATAGTACAAGTCTTTCTTCAGAACTCATACTGTGTAGTAGCAAAGTTTTGTTTTTTTAACCATTGAAATGAGAAGCACTATTTTCATTCTATTTTTATTCTTTAAAGATTATGTAAGGATCCAACTTAAATGAAGGGGTGAAACCTGTACTGATTATAATTATATTATTGGTTCTTTATTTTGGTATTATTGCACACTCTCGTATTTTATAATTCAATAGAATTAACCACCAGTGCTTGTCTGTAGTCAAATGGATGTTGATTGGTTTTTACAATTTTATGGTTACAATTGTTATTTTTGGTGTGAACAGGCCTTTTGTGTGAAAAAACAAACAAACAAAAAAACAGCACCATCAATAAAAACAGTTTTTAATAAGCAGAAAAACACCTTTTGTGTTTTTATAGTTTGGGACCAAGCAGGGCTGTGATCTGTGTTAACTGCTTTGTAGACTTGGTAGAGTTACTCCCTGGATCTGTGATTTCCTGAAAAGGCAGCACCGCCTATTGGTCAAGAAAAAAATCATATATTAATCTGTTAATAACAACAGTATAATAAATAACATGTTCTGAAAGTGTTCTGGGAGTTAGGAGACAGAGACATCTAGTGAACTGTTTTTGTTTGCTACAAATTTCTCTCTTTTGCCCGACACTCTCATCTTGGTTTGTCTGTTCGGCTGCAGGTCCAGCTGAATGTAGCACAGTGAATAAAGCTGCTGACTTCCATAAACTGTGTGTTGAACCCCAGCTAGAGCAGTCTTAGATATGTACTTCTGTTGACATTTGACTCTGAGGCTTTGTGTTGTGCTACTGAAATACAACACATTTTATTACATTTTAGCTTTTAATATTTACTGTGGGTCAGAGAAAAACAACATAATGAAGCATCCTGTCTTCTAAGATTTATTTGTTGGTTATTGAAGACATGTCTGTTGCTGCCTGTGATATCCCATAATCATACGCCTATACAAATAAATGAAATGGCATCTTACGGTGCAGTTGAAATTAAATTAATAAATAAATGTGTGTGTGTGTGTGTGTGTTTCCTTGAACTTATATTTTCCATTTACCAAAGTTTTTGCATGAAAAATGATCAAACGTAATGTTTGCATAAAAGCAGACTCTGGTAAGTCCCCTGCTCAGAAGCCAACACTTAAAGTAATAGTTCACCCAAAAATAAAAATCTGCTGAAAATGTCTGTTTAGATTTTTATCTGAAATTACTTATAGAAAATAACAAATTACTAACAAGGAAATATCTCAAGGTTTAAAGAGATCTAAAGAGCTCATGTAACATAACAGCTCATATTGAATTCTTGAGTTTGACGGTAAACATTTTCTAAAGAGTAAGCATTCTCTCTGATTAAAAAAATAACTTAACCCCCCCCCATGTTTCAGTAAGAAACGGGAAGGAAACAAGATCAGCAGAAAGTCTGCAACAGCTTCCACAACAGACCGTAGAAACAGCAAAAACCATCAGAGAACAACAGCAACATAGAATGTAGGTAAATCTAATTTTTAATTGCATTTAAATTATATATATACTATTATTGTCATAAGTGAAATGCTACTATTTTCAATGATTTTAATGGGGTAGCATGAATGATGATATGAGACTAATGAACTGCAATGACCCTTCAAGTGTGCCATACTGAAACTGTAAGTGTCTTTTTTTCAGCAAAAGCAGCTCTGTGTCTTTGTATGTGTGAATTTACACAAAGTGAAGATGATGAACTCCAGACTCTCGCCGCTGATCCTGCTGCTGCTCATTCCAGGTTTGACCATTACTGTGTTTTTCTCCTTTGTAATGTTTTCATTTAAATGTGGCTCTAATTATCTTTGACATGTTCCAAGACTGATTATCTTGATTTATTTTAATCATTATTGCTCTGTATTTTAAAGCTGTTAAAATAATTTAAGATCAGTTGAACCATCCAGTTGAGCTGAACGTTGGTCTCACTGGATTTTCTGTTCATACATTTAAATATGAGTCATATATCGGCCTATATATACATTTAAAACAGACTTTTTGACAGTATTTAAAATTTAACTAAATTAAGCAACATGGTTGAATGGGTGCGAGCAGCAGATTCGACTGGATGCACTGCTATTTTAGCCATATTTGCTGGTATGAACACTGGATTGTTGCAGTAGAGGATCTATACACTATACCATCTCTATAATGAAATGTTTTCTTCTTCAGTCCCTGTAACATTAGTCCAGCTCTATGTGAGCTGTAGTCAAAAGAGTATTTGTGCTGTGAAGGAGTCAGAAGTGACAATGGAGTGCTCTTACTACAACATCAACATCAAAACTGTGTTCTGGTTCAGCGAGAAACAAAGTACAAACTGGAGAAAAAAGCAATGAACCTGAAGATTTGACTTTAGACTCAGACTACACAGGACGAGTGAAACATCAGATCTCAAGCAGCTCTTCAACACTCACAATATCAGACGTGAGAGAGAGAGACTCTGGAGAATATCAGCTCATGTTCATCATGAAGGATGGAGTTAAACATCTCAGCTCAGCAGCCGTCAGTCTAACAGTCACAGGTGAAACTGAGTCCAGATTCTGGTGTCTTCAGCTGTTTTCATTTGACTTGTGATGACAATTTCATAATTTTTTACTTTAATTCAGTCCTGCAGGTGAGGATGAATCCTGCATCTACAGACCTGACAGATCAGAGAGTTGAACTGAGCTGTGATACTTCCTGTGATTTGACCTCTAGAGTTTATTACAACTGGATGAAGGACGGACAGTATTTCACATATACACGGTGGCCCCCCAACATGTTTGTGTCAGTCAGCAGAGATGCCGGCAGCTTTTCCTGTTATCGTAGTCATGGAGACCATAAACATGTTTCCTCTTCTGTCTGTGAGTGTCAAACAATACACTGTTTGATCCATACATGTATATATTTAAACAAATGTGTGTGTTTTGCATGTAAATCTCTGTCTCTTTCAGGTGTTTCTCAGAGCGGCTGCTGGGATGTGACTTACACCTCTAGAAGAGTCTGTGCTTTGGTGGGCTCAACAGTAGACATTTCCAGCACATACTCACATCCCTCTGATCATACTGTAAATAAAACTTTCTGGCATTACGTTCCATCTGGGGGCTTGATGGATCTGCGTGAGGAGCATCAGTTTGCTGGTCGTGTGGAGTATGTGGGGAACAAACTGAGAATCAAAGATCTCAAGATCAGTGACTCTGGAGAATATCGATTCAGGATCATCACTGATCTAAATGGCAGATACTCTGGATCACCTGGAGTCATTCTTACTGTCACAGGTAAGATCATGATGAATGAGTTTTGTTTTCTATGTCAGTCAAATTCAATGTTAGACAATGCTTGAAGTACTTCTGTTTTTCAGATACACAGATGACAAGCAGCCCAGCCAGTGTATCAGGAGAAGAAAAGGTCATATTAAGCTGTTTAACTAAATGCACTCTGAACAACAAACATACTTACATCTGGTACAAGAACGAACGACAGGTAACAGATGGATTCACTAAAGCCAACAAGCTGTACCTGGACTCAGTCAGCAAAGAAGAGGTTCATCAGTATTCCTGTGCTGTAGGAGGTAACACATCTCTCATGCTACATGTGGTTTAATGCAAAATGATTGTTGCAGTCTGTTTGAGTGCAACTGATCTTGAATTCAGATATTATTAATTTCTGTGTTGTACAGACCATAAGGAGAGCACAGCGCTACGAAACACTGCAGTCATACTGTGTGTGTGTTTGACTCTTGCACTCATAGGTGTCCTGTGGTATAGGTCAGTAAATTGTATCTTAGGTTTTGGGATTAAAAAATAATAAAAACAGTAAATTATGCAATAAAACAAAGAACTATTTAAGATTTTGCACTATTTATGTTACAAATGAAATTAAATTTTAAAATATAATTTGATAAATATAATCTGATAATATAAAATGTAACACAAAAATGTATTACATTTAGAAAATCTAAAATAGTGGAGTCAGACTCAGACCACATATTATACTATATACTGTATTTAAATAGCTGTGTTTCTTTAAGGAGGAGAAGGTGTACCTTGTCTAAAACCCACAGGATTGAAAAGGGGGAGGAGGAGGTTCAGGTAAAGATGGCTGACACTAAATTTAATTTTACATACACTTATTTAAAAATGCTGACTTTTCTCTTACTGTCTCTCCCCCACCAGTATGACTCAGTGCATAATAACACTGCACCCTCTGACTTCACGCAGAAAGCAGATGCCGACAATCAAGACATTCATTATTCCAGCATTAGTTTTAAATCAAAACATGCATCTTCAATCCCCACTGATGAATATCCAACAGACACCACAGAAACAGAGTCTGTCCACTATGCCACTGTAAGGTTCAAATAACACACTGTTGCCTCTGGTGAGCTAATCATGTTATTGCATTTAGTATATTAAAATAGTATAACTGACCATTGCCCTTGGCAGCTGATTTCCTACACTGTGGTTTTCTCGTGTCACTCGTTCTAATTGTACAATAAAATAATTACAGCACAAATCAATATTTGATATCCATTCATTTATTTTTTGGTAAGTAAACATCCAACAGGCAGGGTAATGTAAGTCAGCTGGTCATTGTTGCATTTTTTAAAAAAAAATAATTAAAATGAAAATTAATATTTAATAACATCTGATTGTTTTTTTTTTAGTTGTTAGTATTAGCACTAAAGTCCAGGTTACCCTGGATAGTCATGTTATATCAATGAGCTGGCAGGAGCAGGAACACATCCGGGTGGTTCTGCTAAACAACTGGTTAATCATACATTTTGAGATCAGTATTTGGCCAGCAAAAGCTTGACTTTAAAACAGACATGGTGTTTTTGCACAACCGCTGACCATGAGAACAGTTGTCGTGGCCTTGACTATAGCCCTTGTGGGTAAGTAACCCGCAATGCTGTTTTAAATGTCACCATTTGCATATCGTAATTTGACAAAATAGACACAACAGAATTTTATATTAAATTACTGTTAAACTATCTATTAAACTATCTCTGATATTTCAGCAAGTCAACATGTGAATCTTGGTAAGCAAAGTGGTTAATTCTATTTTACTAGTGTGTTCAACAATGACAAAATAAGATTTTACTATGTGACTTATCTAAAATGCTATTTTGCACTTTTAGTCCCTGAGTTGGCAGGCACTCAGACTTATGTGTACAAATATGAGGCTTTGCTCTTCAGTGGTCTTCACCAGGAAGGTCTGGCCAAAGCTGGCATTAAGATCAACAGCAAGGTTTCCATCAGTGCTGTAACTGAAAATACATTCCTTCTTAAGGTACCAGAATAGTTTAATGCCAACATGGAGCTTTGCTCTGTTACTGACCCGAGATATAATTGAAAAGAAGCACATAATTATTCAAAGTTTGCCTATTTGTTTCAGCTTTCGAATCCTCGGCTGTTTGAATATAGTGGTATATGGCCCACAGATACGTTTGTTGCTACTAAACTCACCTCAGAACTGACTGCTCAGCTTCAGATTCCTATTAAGTTTGAGTACACCAATGGTGTGGTTGGAAAGATTTTCGCACCTTCTTTGGTCCCAACTACCGTTATCAACCTGCACAGGGGAATTCTGAACATCTTTCAGCTCAACCTCAAGAAGACCCAGAACATCTATGAGGTTCAAGAGGTGATACTTGTTGAAATTAAGTTTGATTATCAATAAAATGAATCTAGATCTTAAATCTGAATCTTTATTCTGATGTAGGATGGAGTTCAGGGCATTTGCGAGACCCAGTATCTGATCAGTGAAGATGAAGACCTCACCACCATCACCAAGTCTAGGGATCTTACACTTTGCCATGAGAGGATAATGAAGGATGTTGGCTTGACTTACACTGAAAAGTGCATTGAATGTCAACAGGTCAGGTCAAAATGTCTTATTAATGCTTTTGTTTCCAGGGTTTCAACTGGGGGTTCATAAAGGTACTGCAGAGGGTCTGTGACCTTAAAAAAAAACTAAAATATTCAATAAAATATATAATCCAACAGAAGGTAAAAAGTCTCTCTGGAGCTGCAACCTACAGCTACATCATGAAGCCAACTCCAACTGGTGTTATGATTACTGAAGCAACAGTCCAAGAGTTTCATCAGTTTACACCTCTATATGAGATTCGTGATGCTACCCAGATGGAAACTAGGCAAGATATTTGCTTATTCACTATCGAATGGAATTAATTATATCTGTGTTAATTTTGTGTGTGTGTGTGTGTGTGTGATAACCCAAGTATATTTTCAATATTTTAGACAAACTTTGACCTTTCTGGACAAAACAGTATCTCCCATAATTCCAATCAGTGCTGAATATTTAGCTCGTGGGGCTTTACACTATGAATTTAGCACTGAGACTCTTTGGAGTCCAATTCAGCTCATAAGAATCAGTGATCCACAGGCTCAAGTAAGGACATATTTCATATTATTATTAATATACATTTAATATAGTTATATTTTAACTGTTTTTGTTTTACTGGTATTCATTAAGATAGTAGATGCTCTGGGTCATCTGGCTACAAAAAAATTGGAAGAAGTCCATGAGGATGTTCCTCTGAAATTTATTCAGCTCATCCAGCTTTTGCGTTTTGCAAGAATGGATGCTATTGAAGGAATCTGGTCTCAATTTAAAACCAGACCAAATTTCAGGTACACAATATTCACTTTAACAGTCTGAAACAGCTATTTGCAGATTGTCATTCATTCTTTACTCTTCTAAGGAAATGGATCTTAGACGCTGTTCCTGCAGTTGGCACCTTAGCTGCATTAAAATTCATCAAGAAGACCTTCTTGGCAGGCGAACTTTCAATCCCTGAGTTCACTCAGGTCCTTCTGTCCACTGTGCACATGGTCACTGCTAATTTGGACACAATTAAGATGTACTCTGTGCGTATTTGATGATTGACACAAAGCTTAAACGACTTATCTAGCATGCCAAATATCTTCTGAACCTGTTTTGTAAATGTTGTAATCACCAAAGGGTCTGGCTTTGAGTCACAAAGTTCAAGAAACACCCGTTCTACGTAAGGTTGCAATGCTTGGCTATGGAACAATGATTGCCAGGTACTGCAGTGGATCTCTTGAATGCCCATTGGAGCTTTTGAAGGTAAAGAAGATCATTCAATAATTGCTTTGCTTGACTATGTGTGGAGTGTGGACAACTTCCTCTTTTTTTTCAAGCCCTTCCATGAGACTGTTATTGAGGTGACTGCTAAGGCTGACATTGCAGAGATCATCTTGATTCTGAAAGTACTGGGCAACGCTGGTCACCCTGCTAGCATTAAATACATCACAAAGTTTCTACCAATATTTGGGAACCAAATACCTCTGTTTCCCATGAGAGTTCAAGTGGGTGCAGTTTTGGCTCTGAAGGCTATTGCCAAAAAGGAACCCAAACTGGTTAGTCAGATATTTTTTAGTCATGCTTTGCTTTGTCATACTGATTGTGAGTTACTTCAACTTTTGTTTCTCAGCTCCAGTCCTTAGGACCCACCTCCCAGTTTAACAAAACAACAAATCGATGAGTTGAATCATGTGTTTTAATTAGTGAGACATCTAAAATGTTCTGGTATATAGGTCCCAAGGACTGGAGTTAAGAAACACTGGTTTACAATATGCATTTAATTTTGCATTTCAGGTCCAGAATGTAGTTCTGCAGATTTTTGCAAACAAAGATCTCCACCCAGAGCTGCGCATGGTTTCATGGATTGTGCTTTTTGAGACAAAGCCAAGCATGGGTTTGGTTATTACTCTTGCACGTGCTCTACAAAAGGAACCAAATCTACAGGTGGCCAGTCTTGTGTACTCACACATGAAAGCCTTGACAAGGAGCACACACCTTGAGTTTGCTCTAATGTGAGTTTACGCTAACAAATGCGTAAATGTTCTTTGCAACATATAGATGTTTAAAACTTCAATGTTGACAATCTATCTTGGTCTTTTCAGTGCCTCGGCCAGTAGGGTTGCCATCAATATATTAAGCCCAAAACTGGACAAACTTAGCTTTCGTTACAGCAAAGCATTTCTCTTAGATGGTTATGAAGGTGAGAAAGTTCTGTTGATCTCCAATGGTGTTGCAGGAGTTGGTTTCTTCTGAAAACTTACCCATTAGTTTCACTATTTAGCTCCTCTCATGGTTGGAGCTGCTGGTAGTGCCTTCATTATCAATGATGCTGCCACCATCCTGCCCAGAGCTGTTGTAGCTAAAGCACGTGCTTACCTGGCTGGAGCTGCTGCTGATGTTCTTGAGGTGAGTAAATAATATACAGGAAAAGATGGAGTACTCAGTAATTGTATTAATTTCTTAAATTCCTACCCGACCTCACTGAAATACTTTCTTTCAGGTTGGCATTAGATCTGACGGAATTCAGGAGGCTCTTCTGAAATCTCCTTTTCTGAATGAGGACAGGCTGCCCAGGATGAAACAAATTCTTAAGGCTGTAAGTGTGGCATATTATAAACGTAATTTATTGAGTGTTTCTTAACAGTTACATATTTTTGAAGTTTATTTGGCATATTGCAGCTTAAAACATTCAAAGCCATGCCAAAGAAGCAGCCCCTGGGCTCGATCTATGTGAAAGTTCTTGGACAAGAGATTGCTTTTGCAGTTGTTGACAATGCAGTTCTTGAACAGGCAACACAGGTATGTTGTGGTAATATCACTTCATATGAACCAAAAAACTAATTAATTTGCATTGTCCCCCTAAACTTTCGAGAAGTATGTTCAAAATGAAGCTAACCATCAAATTTTATCTATAGCTTACTACTGGAGGCTATATACCTGAGCTGGCAGGGGAAGCTCTTAAAGCAATGCAGAATGGCATTGCCTTTCAGTATGCCAAACCCCTGCTGGTGACAGAAGTGCGTCACATCTTTCCATCCGTAGCTGGTGTACCCATGGAATTTAGTTTGTATACTGCTGCAGTGGCTGCTGCTAATTTGAAGGGTAAGAGTCTCAAAAGTATAGCAGTCTCTTTAAAGATTGATTGGAAATAGGGAATGGTATTTATACAAATGCATAATATTTAATTGAGAATGCACTTCAATATTTATATATTTTTCTTATTTGTCATCATATCCAGTCCAGGCTCTTATTACACCACCTCTAACTGAAACCATCAGTGTTGCTCATCTGATGAAGACAGACGTGAGGTTAACCGCTGAAGTTTCAACAAGCATTGCCTTACAGACTTTTGCTGTAATGGGACTGAATACTGGATTTGTTCAAGCTGCATCCATGGCCAAAGGAAAGATCCATGCATTTTTGCCTCTAAAAGTGGAGGCAAAGTTTGACATCACAAATACTAATTTCAAGATAGAGGCTTTTCCTGTTGTACTTCCAGTGCATGCTTTGACAGCACGGTACAGACTATTTTGAACAGAGTCATTGTTAATATTTTCACCACGGTCTGCCTCATTACTAATGTGGCATTTTGTGATTCTTGTCTCACACTAGTTTTGAAACTTTGGCAGCAGCTGGAAATATCAAAGAGGCCAGTGCGGAGAGAGTTACACCAGTGGTACCAGAGACAGTAGTTGTGAAACATTCCCAAGAAACACTTACTTCAATGATTTCACCTGGAGATTTGGTAAGATAAGAAGAAATTTGTTGGCTTTAATGTTAAAAAATGAATTTATAATAAATCTAATTTGCTTTATTCATAGTCATCTGAAACCGGTGAAACTGTTATGGCACCTGCCGAGGAACCTGAACTGAAGACTAGCGTTCCAGTTCACAAAACTCTTTGTTCTGTTGTACCTCACATTGGAGTTAATGTATGCATGGAGGTTATGTCCTGTGATGCCACCTTCATAAAAAACACCACCCTTTACAACATGATTGGACAGCATGGAGTACATATTAACATAGTTCGCGGCAAGTGTCTGAAATCAAATCTACACATCATCATAATTTTGCTTTTTATTGGTATTGAAAAATTGTTATTGAAAAATGTGTTATTTATTGACAGCTGATGGTCCTGCTGTTGAGGGACTAAAGCTAGAGGTCCAACTAGGCCTAAGAGCTGCTAAAAAGCTCCTTAAAGAAATCAGCTTTGCCGATTCGAACACTCCCAAGGTAAAGGTCATCCTGCAGAAAATGAGGAAAATCTTGGAGGGTGAACAGAGGAACAGCAACTCCAGTTTTTTCAGCTATAATAAACTATTTTCTCCTCAAAGCACCAGCAGCCACAGCTTAAGTTCCAGCAGTTCTGTTTACTCTTCCAACTCACATCTGTCTAGAGTGAGTCAAAAAGTTGATCTGTCGAAAGTTGTTGGATTGCTGTTTTCACACTACACAACTGTCTGTCCTATCATAACAAAGGCATTTCAATCTCCAAAAAATGCTGGCAAGTGGAAAATCTGTGGAAAATTGTGTAGTGTGTGCGTGGTATTAAATAAAATTATTATTTTTTTTATTATTTTGGATCTCTAGGAACTCTCCAGTGGACATAGCCGTGAAAATTTCAAGCCCATTCAGGTATAGTGTAGTTTCAATCAGCAATTTTTTTATAAACCCTTTAATTCTATTTTTTATTTGATTTTTAATTAAGTGGTAATTGTCTTTACGTGACTGCAGTCTAGATTCCTTGGGGACTTGGTTCCTCCAGTGGTTTCTATCATTGCACGTGTTGTGCGAGTTGATCGCAAGTTGTTGGGGTACCAGCTCACTGCTTACCTGGACAGGCCCACCTCAAGGGTGCAGATCATTGTGGTCTCCATTGCAGTGAAGGACAACTGGAAGATGTGCGCTGATGGTGTCTTGTTGAGCAAGCACAACGTTGGTGTAAGAAATTTGATGAAATTAATTTCAGTTATCGTTTTCTGTTATTTCAGGGGTGTCCAATCCTGTTTCTGGAAGGCCAATAACCTGCAGAGTTTATCTCCAACCTGCCCCAACACACTTGCCTAAAAGTTTCTAGTAATCCCGAAGACCTTGACTAGCTGGTTCAGATGTGTTAATTCTCTGCATGATAGTGACTCTACAGGAGCAGGATTGGACACTGTGTTAGGATAAAGCATTCAAAATGTACTTCTATCTAGGCAAGGATTGCTTGGGGTGCAGAGTGCCAACACTATGCAATTACTATCAATGCAGAGACTGGCCACCAAGGTCCAAGCCCTATGGCCTATCTTAAAGTCAAGTGTGAGAAGTTGCCCCCAATTATCACCACCTATGCCAAGAGGTTTGGTTACTCTTCATTTCGCCAATGTTCCACTTCATAAATGTCAACATATTAACAAATTTTTCTTTCCCTTTCCTATTCAAGTGTGGCTGAATACATTCCTGGTGCAGCTCAAATGACTGGATTGGCTATTAGCAATGAAAAAAACATTGAGAGGCAGATTGAACTGATCATACTTGTCCCAACGGAAAGGACCCTGGACATCATTATTAAGACCCCAACAGTGAGCAACAATCTAATGATTGGTTTACTACACTATTTTGAAAACACTTTCTAAGATTTGTGAATTTGCAGATGACCTTGTCAATGTCGAACGTGGTTCTTCCAATTGCTTTGCCGTTTGAGGCTATCCAGGCCTATCCAGAAAATGATGTCACAAACATAATTCGAAACCTTTATATAGAGGCTAGTTCAGGTTAGTAAAGTGTGATAAGATGCCCTTTTGTTTTTCATGAATTGATCTTTTTTTCACTAAATGTTTTGTTTGTCTCACTATTTAGCTAAATGCAGTAAGATCAGAAACACCTTGACTACATTCAACCATAAGAAGTACAACTATGAATTTCCTCTTTCCTGCTTCCAAGTTTTAGTTCAAGACTGCACTTCAGAGCATAAATTCATAGTCCTAATGAAAAAGGATGATGTCTTTGAGCATGAAGACCTAAACATTAAGGTGGCAGACATGTAAGTCCAGCTTACCGATTTTACTAGTACCATTATACAAAAGTAGCCTCACTACAAAATTCAGTTTTCTTCCACAACAGTGATGTTGACATATACCACCACAAGAGTGCAGTGAAGGTTAAAATGAATGGAATTGAAATACCAACCAACAACATTTCATACCAGCACCCAACAGGTTGAAGTTCTCTCCACATTATTTTGGTATAAAAGTCTGTTTCTTGCGTCAGCAATTTTCCTTTTTTAGTCTTGACACGCTTTTTGAAATATTTTAATTAAATATGACTTTACTGGGATGCTGGTCTTTGCCTTGGGAAGGGAGTCTTGGAGTGTTTATATGTACATTTATTAGACTTTTTTAATGTAGGTACCATACGAATTGAGCAGAAAGGTCAAGGCATCGCTCTCTATGCCCCAGGCCATGGTCTTCAAGAGGTCTATTATGCCAGTGACCAGTGGATGGTAAGTCAAAAAATGAAAAGTTTGCCAAATAATGGCAAATAATGTAAGTACAATTGTTAGGGTATAAGAAGGTTAACAGTTTTACATTTTCATTTGATGTTACAAACACTGTGCTAAAGATGTTAAAACTACTATGTGCTTCTTTGAGAATTTAATGCTGATATTTCTAAAAATATCTATTTTCCCTGGATTTTTCAGGTTTATGTTGTGGACTGGATGAAGGGGCAGACATGTGGACTCTGTGGAAAAGCTGATGGGGAAATCAGACAGGAGTATCGCACACCCACTGGATACCTGACCAAAAGTTCAGTCAGCTTTGCCCATTCATGGGTGCTTCCTGCTGAGAGCTGCCACGATGCCAGCCGTAAGTGTTTTACTGCTCATTCTATGACAATAAGTCACTCCAGTAAAACACTTTTATTGTATACCGTCTTCCCCAGAGTGTTACATGAGGTTTGAAACTGTGAAACTGGAGAAGCAAAGGTCAGATAGGCAAGCGTCCAAATGCTACTCTGTTGAGCCTGTGTTGCGTTGTCTGCCTGGCTGTCTGCCAAACAGGACTAGTCATATCACTGTTGGATACTACTGCCTGCCTTCTAGTAAGACCTCCGTCCACCACATTTTCAGATAATATTTCACCAGTGTGTTCAATAGCTACAGTATAATTTTGATGCTTTTGTTTTAGACTTAAGACTGAACCCTTCTGCAAATATGAGCAGCAATTATGAGAAGACTGAAGATCTGAGAGAAACAGCAGAAGCTCACATAGCCTGTCACTGTACAGAGTGTGTTTAACTGCTGTTGCAAAATTGCAGCATATACAGTATATAAAGATTCTAAATCTGTGAAAATATATGTGTGTGTGTGTTTTTTTTTTTTTTTCATTTTAATAAATATTTTCTTTAGTAACAATTGTTGTATTCTTTGGAAACAACAATATCAGACGTCTATGCATTATCATACACATGAAAGTATTTGTTAAAATTAGTTAATACATTATGAAGTAACAATGAAAAATAATACATTTATAAATTAACATTAACCAATATTAATTAAGAATATTGTTAATTGTTAATTCTGATTCCTAATACATTAACTAATGTTAACATACAGAGCTCAATTGTAAATGGCTACCTTTGTAACTAATATTGCTCTGCAATAAATAAATAAAACACTACCAAAATGCCACAAATTTGTATTTTTTTCCCTCTGAAGCATTGCTAAATCTATAAAATTCTTTAAATGTATCAGTTATTTTCTCTTATAACAGTTACATTTTTGAAGTCTAACAGGTCAAGTGCATTAAAGAAAATTTATTAAAAATGTTATTGTATTTTATTTTATTTTTTTACGTGCTGTGCATTCTGCAAAGGTATATATTATTTTGGTTGTTTAAGTTTGCTTAACATGCATCAACCACTGCACCATGGCTTCTACACCTGAACATCATGTAATAATTCTAATAATAATAATAATAATGATGATGATGTCTATGGGTCCATATACTTCTAGTGTTTCATGAATAATGCCCTTCCAAGCATTTTTCTTCTTACATGCATGAAAATTAGATGACAATCATGTGATTTTGATGTTAATCAATATTAAAAACAATGACCATGACTTCTTGATTTGTTTGCTGCTCCAAGTCAAAATTGCATGATGCACATCATGACATTGCCCTTTCACCTTTTATCTATTTACAACTATGTACTACTAAACATAATTTTAATTTATTGAAAACTTTATTGAACAGGGTTAAAAATTGGATTGCCTCAATGAGTGTGAGCATACAGTATATAGATAAATGACCATTTAAATTGACCTTGAAAATATATCTAGGGGCTATTGTATTTTATTCACTATTAGTGACAGCCAGTTATTCAATAAAACTTGATAAAACCGAAATATTTGTATTGGACATTGTTATAAATGAAATAATGAAATTGTTAAACAAAATGATTAAGGCAGCGGCTATTTGCACTCAGTGTAAATAGCGATAGATGCTATTTACACTAAGTGCAATTAGCAATGGATTCTATTTACACCAAGTGAAAATAGTAGTATTTTTTAAATATATGCTATTTACACTAAGTGCAAATAGCTATAGATTCTATTTACACTGTTAAAATAGCAAGATTTTCTGCTATTTATACTACTTATTGCAAATAGTGGCAATTATCTGCACCTTAGTATTGTCGTACATTATAAAACAGTACGCAATAATAACGTATTGAGTGCAAATTATAGTTTTAATTCAAATTATTAAATGCATGCCACCTTATTGGGACAATAAAGCCCTCCCTACACCTACCCTAACCCTACCCGATACTCTTATTTTCAACTTTTTGATTATTTCCTTCATTTTTATTTAAAATAAATGCCTTTCTGATGCAATATGAGATTTGAAAAGGCAGAAAAAAGTTCGGCAAAAGGCGGGCTCCAACCTGGGTGGATCGCATCAAAAAGCATGTGTCTTATCAGCTGCGCCACTGAAACTGATGCTGAAATGATGCCTTTGTTTTAGTGTTGACTAACTCAATCACAGGTTAGTGGGCGGAGTTAGTGTAACCTTTGCCAACAAGATGGACTATTTGCACTTAGTGTAAATAGACACTCTGAATAATTAAATATTTAATTAGAAAAAGAATGCTATGTTTCACTGTGGACTTTAGCCTAAGGATGACATGATGAGAGACCAGGGTAACCTAACCTCTAATTGATATCTATTTGTCAACTAACCAAATAAAGCGTAGTCTCAGTTCTAAGATGCAATCATAGAAACATTTGTTAATCATTATTTTAGAATTATTATGTGGTCAGCAAAAACAAAAACTATAAAGGTCTGCCATTTTCTTACATTCCTCACAAACCACCAGCCATGAGAGCTGTTGTGCTTGCCTTGACTCTAGCCTTTGTGGGTAAGTCTGATTTTTGAGAACTCAATGTTAAAAAAAAAATTATTATATGCAAATACTTTATTTTCAGGGTTTTGTCTCATTAACTTATTTGTTTCTTGTAGCGAGTCAACAAATTAACCTTGGTAAGTGTTGATTTGGTTTTCTTTTAAGCAACAAATTAATTATACATCTACAACACAATAAATGTCTTAAAACAGAATAAAATATAGTCAATAAAAATTATGTTTCAGTTCCAGAGTTTGCCCTTGATAAGACCTATGTGTACAAGTATGAGGCTCTACTCTTGGGCGGTCTTCCTCAAGAAGGTCTGGTCAGAGCAGGTATAAAAGTCAACAGCAAAGTTCACCTCAGTGCTGTCACTGAGAACACCACCTTGATGAAGGTAATGACTGTTAAAACACACACAAAAAAGTCCCTGCTAGCCACTTCTACAAGCAATTGTAGCGGAGGGGAATATGCCACCGCCTTGTGGGGGATACTTTGCACTTAATCTAAGGAAGACTGAGTGAGAAACAGGATCCTAGTCCCCCCACCCAATGCTTTTAGTCTTTGTACAAGTGTCGCTTGTATGTTGTGCCTGTCGTGTTGCAATATGTGAATACTCAAGATGTGGCGAGGTGGGCTTCAGGATTCATTTAGTACACGGCAGCCACCTGAAGTGCATGTGTGTGCAGAAACTCAGGAATAAATGTAACTGTCTGCAAAAACCCACCCTCCCCAGATCTAACAGGACAGGTAAGATGCCCCCACTCCTTAGTATAAGTGACTCAAAGCAACAAACACTTTTGACTTAACTAATAAAATGTTTATGTAAACTGAATTTCAATTGGTTTTGTTGTTTTCTTTTACAAAAGGAGATATTCAATTACAAGCTCAGTCAACTCTGAATGAAATAAATGCAAAAAATAAAAAGTACAAAATCAACAAATTTGTGTCAGTTTCAATTCAGTCTCAACCAACAAAATCACAATCAGTGTCTTCTTTTTAACCACACAGTTCTACACTGTAAATTTACGTGGACATTTCAAAGTAGGTTCACTTCAACTCTGTTCAAAAAGTTCAAAGTCCAATTCACAAAAAGTAATCCAGGGAAAATGAAGGAAAAAGTTAGACTCTGTCCATTCTTGTGCTCTGGTATCAAAAAGTTCACGAATGCACACAGAAGAAAGTCTATGAACCCCTTTTCAGGAAAGTTCACTACTCACAGTTCCATGAACGATAGTTGTATTATTCAACAGTTCAGTTCTGATTACTCACTGAGAGAAAACAACAGTTTGCTTACCAGTGTTCAAGTAGAAAAAGAGAAAAATAATGCATGTCACCACTCTTAGTTTGTGAACAAGATGTTGAATGACGTCCTGTGGATGGCAGGGTAATGTCTCTTTACTCAATGACTCTCAGCGATTGTCCCCGAGATCCTGACGACGGCAGTTTGATCTCACGAGGCCACAATCCCAACTGACGAAGGCGTATTGAGAAGACGAACAATACACGGCCCTATCCGACGACTCAGCGAATCCTCTTCACACGATCAGTAACAGCACTCACTGTGTTTCAAGTTCGTTTGAACAAATGAAACAAAAACTGAATGTAAATACAAAGGAAACACGTGAGTATTCAACTCCTACGGCGAATCACTTGCAGGCCTTTTGCACAGCCTCACGTGCAAACACGGAGAAAACTCGTTCTGTTGTATTCAATAACTGTCTCGTTAGCACAATCAGCCACTTTAAAACAGCATCACACAATTTCGATGTCTCTCACGGGTCTAAACGTAACTTTTTTCGTTATAAACTACCCGAAGACCAACACATTCTTCAGCGCGTCACAGCCTTTTTTCCTGTCTGCTTCTCTCGTGCGAACACACAATGGCGGCGCCCTTAACACCAGTCAAAATAAAAGTCTCCACGTAATAGAATTTGTAGATCCCCTACATTCCCCCCTGCTAAACCCTGCCATACCACCGGACTTCCATTCAGCAACTCAGTCCTGAAAAATAAAATACAGAGAATAGCAGGTAAACATTCTTCACAAAAGAAAACATCAGTACAATGATGAAAAACTTTAAATTAGTAAGATTGAGAAACATACACTTTACAAGAAAATTCCAAAACCTTTAGGTTTGCATAAGCTTATTTCAAGACATAGTCAGTCCTGTACCTAACAGGTAAAGTACCTCTGTTCGAACGCTGTGAACGTCTAGGTTCAGGAATACTTTCATTTTCACTTTCAGCTTCAGAACCACCTGAATTTACGGACTGACCTACTGAATCATCACCTGACATTTCGTTGTCATGGTCCCTGATACCTGTGTCTGATTCATCCCCACCTTCCCTTCCACCTTGTGTGTTTGTGGGTGTAGCAGGTGCAAATGTAACAATAGGGACAGCAAGAACATCGGGATCTTCTGAATCAGTGTGTCCCTGACCTGTGTGCGCTCTAGATTCATGTCTAGATGTACGAGGTGGTAGGGGTGACTGAAAAGTGCAATGCCTGAGTTGATCCCTGTGTACAACTTTGCATGGGCCCCCTTTCTCTGGGCGAATTGTGTAAACTGGAGTGTCTGCGTGATTCTGTTTCACTACAATGTAAGGCAAGGGTTCCCAATGATCTTGTATCTTATTCCTTCCCCTATGTGAATGTAACAGAACAGAACAGAACAGAACACCGTAACAGAACACGGTCGCCAGGTCTCATAAGTGCGCCATGCGATCTACGATCATAGGCTCTTTTTCTTCGTCTCGAAGCCTCCTGTGCTGCAGAGTTAGCTACTTCAACAGCGGTCTTCAATCTGTCATGATGGTTTTTCACCCAGTCATCGAGATTGTCAACTCCTCTGTCCTCCAAGTCTCTCCTGTCAAGGAGGTCCATCGGCATTCGGCATCTCTACCGAACATCAAGTAGAATGGCGAATAGCCAGTTGAAGCGTGGATTCGGCTATTGTATGCCATAACCAACTCGGGTAGATACTGTTTCCAATTCCTTTTCTTTTCCGGGGGTAATGTCCTTAGCATGTCGTGCATGGTTCTAATAAATCTTTCGCACTGGGAGTTACCCTGCGGGTGATACGGAGTTGTGCGACTCTTTCCGATTCCATAGACTTTACACAGTTCTTTGATGACATTGGCTTCAAAACATCGACCTTGGTCGGAATGTAGTCGTGCAGGACAGCCATAGTGGACAAACCAATGCTGCACGAGGGCTTTTGCCGTGGTGTGGGCAGTCTGATTTCTGGTTGGCACTGCCACCGTGAAACGAGTGAACATGTCAGTTAAGACGAGAACATTTTCATATCCTCCCACAGATTCCTCTAAGACAGTATAATCCATAGCGAGGACTTCCAGCGGTGCAGTTACGTTGGTGCACATCATTGGGGCTCTAATTTTAGGAAAAACATCCTTCGCGAGGGCACATCTCTTGCATTCCTGAATCCAGCTTTGAACGTCTTTACTCATTGTCGGCCAGTAATAGCTCCGTCTCATGCGCTCCAGCGTGCTTCTTTCTCCAAAATGGCCACAATGATCATGCTGACTCTCGTACACTTTGTAACGCAATGGATCTGGAACCACTAGTTGACAAATTTCTTCTCCGTCCCGAGGGTCAAAGATAGTACGGAACATCACTCCTTTTTTAAGCTTGAGTCGTATGAACTGTCTAGCAAGCTTTTTTAACCCAACATCCATGTTTCGCTGCTCAACTGGACTCAGATTCTTGTTGGTTACTACGGCACAGTAGATTGGAGCTATATGAGGGTCGATCATTTGTTGTTCTTCTATATCACTCCAGCTATATCCAGGGACTTTTCTTGTCACTGAAACCTGGACCGATGCTTGTACTTTCTGCTGCTGTTTGGCAACTGGCCATAAACATGCACGCACTTCATCTGAATTCATCTTAATGAAGTCTTTAGCAGAGTCCTCTTGCTCAGGCTCCTCACATGATGGAATCCTTGATAGCACATCTGCATTTGTGTTTTGTCGTCCTGGTTTGTAGTACACCTCAAAATCAAATTCCGACAACTGAGCCATCCACCGCTGTTCGACTGCTCCTAGATTTGCTGTCTCCAAGTAGCGCAAAGGGTTGTGATCTGTTATCACAGAGAACTTGGAGTAAATCAAGTATTCTTTGAACTTTTCGTTACAGCCCATTTTAAGGCAAGTAGCTCTAGCTTGAAAGCACTGTAATTTTGGTCGTTCTTTTCTGACCCACGGAGACCTAGTCAAAGTCCTCAGCTTTATTGTCAATTCTCACATGTACCGTACATACCGCATTACTCTCTTACTGGTGCATACAGCTAACAGTAGAACGCACCGACTAGATAAAGTGACATAAGGCACTGCTACACAGACAGTGCTATGAATGGTGTAGTGCAAAGAGCTTATTGTCTGTTCTATTAAAGTGACAAGTATGCTGTACAAAGTGAAAGGTGTGTGTCAGAGATGCTGTTATCACAGAGAACTTCAGCTTCCTGACAGCCTGGTATGAAGCTGTCCTTCAAGTCCGCAGTCTCCTCTTGGAAGCAGACTGAAGAAGCTGTGTTCGGGTGGGTTCACCTGCAATGCTGAGGGCTTTGCATGTAGATGTAAGCTGCTCTCACTATCCGTTGAAGACTTCTAGGCGCCATACCACACTTGAAAGCTCTCGACTGTAGAAGGTGCACATGATTTGGCTCTTCGTTTTCTGCTTTCTGACTAGTGCCCACCTGGCAAGACCTCGACTTGCATACGCGATCACACGCTCAGCTCCTTCTTGTCGTTGACTTAACACGGCCCCAAGACCATGCAGGCTCCCATCGGTTGTGAGTACGAACGACTGACTGAAATCTGGGTATGCGAGGACTGGCGGAGACATTAAACACTGCTTGAGTTCGTCAAATGCAGTTTGACACTCTGTTGTCCAGTTAACAATTTTCCCTTTCCCTCCTTTACCAACCAGGGCATTAAGAGGCCGGGCTAACTGAGCAAAACCAGGAACAAATCTCCTGTAATAACTCATGAATGCAAGGACCTGTCTCAGCTCTTTGACATTCTTGGGTGCAGGCCAGGATTCCAATGCCTGAGTTTTCTCTCCATCCACCTTTATTCCCTGGGAGGAAATTAGGTGACCCAAGAATTTCACTTCGGGTTTCAAAAGGAAGCACTTGCTGGGTTTTAATTTCAAACCATGTTGTTTCAATCGGTTGAACACAATTTCAAGCCTTTGACAATGGCTTTCGAAGTCTTTCGAAAAGATGATAATGTCATCAAGGTAGATGAGCAATATGTCAAACGTTAGATCACCGAGCACCACCCCCATCAGGCTCTGAAATGTCGCAGGAGCATTGCAAAGTCCGAATGCATCCTGGTCCATTCAAACAGTCCAAAGGGAGTGGTGACCGCTGTCTTTGCTCTATCCTCCTCACTCATCGCCACTTGGAAATACCCAGAGGTAAGATCAAGGGTGGAGAACAGCTGCGCATTTCCCAAGGCATTCGGCGATTCCTCCACGCGAGGGAGAGGATAAGCATCTTTGCAGGTCACTTTATTCAGCTTTCTGTAGTCGCAGCAAAAGCGTACCCTGCCATCCTTCTTAATCACAATCACAGCTGGAGATGACCACGGACTACAGCTTTCTCTGAGAATACCTTGAGACACCAAATCTTGAACATGTTTTTTTACTTCCTGAAACACCTGAGGTGGAATTCTACGATGTCTTTGCTTAATAGGAGGAGCATCACCTGTTGGGACACTATGTGTGACGGCAGTCGTATAACCAAAGTCACAATCTTTCTTCAAAAACACATCATTGTGTTTAACCAGTAGGTCCTGAAGTTTGCGACGTTGAGTTTCTGTGAGGGTCTCTAAATTAATGTGCACTGGAACTGGCAACTGCTCTGTGGTGCCTAACTCCACTTTCACCTGACGTTGCTGCACAGCCTTAACATGCAAAGCACCCTCCTTCTCCTCAAACTCGACAAGCTCTTTTGGAACAACTTCCTGTGGCTTGGACAGTGCAGCGATCCTATATCGTGGTGGGAGTTTTACGGGCTTTTCACTAGAATTCAACACTCTGACTGGGACTTTACCATCGGCTGTCTTGGCGAGTACATTAGCGATCAGAACACTCTTAGGCAAGCTGACATCTGACGAGGCCTCCACCAATACTTGACAACTCACTTTTGGTGGTATTCTGCAGCGTCCTTCCAAAACACGTTCACTAAATGGAGGAATAGTGATTGCTTGCTTCCCAGCAACCTTCACGAAGCCAATCTTTTCACTACAGCTCAGTGCCTCAGTCTGCATCTTAATGTTAGCCAACACTCGCTGGACCTTTGCCTCCTTGAAACCATGACTATACCTATTCATCTTCTTCATGTCTTCAGTGGTCATGAATAGATCCTTAAGATCGCTCAACACATTCATCCCAACAATGCCAGGCAATCCTTTCAACTCTGTCGCGTCGGATTCACTCTCTTTGATCACAAACACGCATTTTCCATGCAACGTCTTCCCCATACACTCTATGTCAGCCTCCAGACATCCTATGATGGGAATGTCTAGGCCATTTGCTGCTGTAAGACGTACCCAGTTGGCGGACAACAGCACAACTTCTCCAAAGTGATTCTTAAAATGTGACTCGGTGATAGTAGTCACTTCTGACCCTGTGTCCAAGAGGCAGATAGTCCTGATACCCGCAATTTTCACTTCAATGGTCAAACATGCAGGTTTTGTGTAGGCAGCCCTGTAGTGTAACTAGGAGTATACAAACAACATTGACCTCTATTCTGTAGTGGAATGAATCAAACCAAAAGAGACCTTTACAGAACCTGTTGATTCATATAGGCCAGGGATCCTGGAATGGATCAAACTCACCCACCTGTGATTTTCTAATGATCCTGAAGACATGCTCAGGTGTGTTTGATTAAGGTTAGAACTAAACTCTGCAGGAAAGTGGATCTCACAAGCCATATTTGAGGTGTAACAGACATAAGCCTGTTACAGTTTTTTTTTCAACTGCTTACACACAAAATCTTTACTTGTCACACAATTTCTGAAAGCTGACACTCAAACACCAGAATCACACACCAAATCTTCAAAACCATACACTAATTATTGGCCTATGACTCAGTTTTCAATTTCATAAAACACCTTTTGCAAAACACAACACACAATTATCTATGTAACACAAAAATCTAACAGGAATTAATATTAGGGCAAAGGTGTTTGCAAATGTTTGCTTTTGAGATATGTTTGTGATATTTTGAATGCAGTGCTTCATTTTGCAAGAGATGTGAGGCATTTTGCATTTTGTGTGTGCAATTCTTGGATTTGTGTGTAAAGCTTTGAAAAAGAAAGGCAAAGTTTTGAAAATGTGTGTAAGCAGTTCAAAAACACTGTAATACTAATTGTGTGGGCAGTTTTCTTCCTTACCACTAGGGGTGCTAGGGTGTTTTAGGTTTCCTTAAGTAAAGCCATGTGGGTAGAGGGAGTTAGCACCACACTCCAGTATAGTAGGTGGCGGTAATGCACCTTAACGTTGGATGCCACCCACCATAGAATAAGAAGAAGAAGTTAGCAATAGCAACTATCAAGCAGCAGTAGCCAGCATGGCTCACCTGCTGAACATTGTGCTGTGTCTTTGTTGGGAAATGTGTCATTTCAAGCCAAGTCTAAAGGATTATTTTTTTTTCCTATTTAAAAGTGTACATTGCTGATTTTTTTTTTTGCAGAGATGTTACATGTATGTATGGCCTATGTTTGGATTAATGCTAAGAGTTTAAGACAGTGTATGTATGCATTTTAGAAGGACTCTTCATTGGTGAGGTTACCACATCATGGTCCAGTTTGAATATGGATTTAAAGTTATTTTCGACGTGAGACCATAGTCTGGACTATTTTTTACTGTTCCTGGTTAGGAAGAGTCTGGTGTTTGAGAGCTGTGGGGTGTTTTCATTACAAGAGGTTGGATTATTCATTTGCTATCAGCCAACTTCAGCTATGGACAGTGTTTGGAAATTGATGCACTACAGATAAGACCTTCACACACATCAACTTTCACATGGCGAAATCCTACAATCTTACATTGTTTTGTTTACTTTCTTTTACATTTTTGGCTATATGTAGCTGTATTAACCTGAATTGAATGTTTTCTATTTTGTATTTAATAAATCCATTGATTTGAAATCCCTTTGACTACTGTACATTTTTGAAAATATAGACATTAGTTATGTGGTGACTGCATTCATTTCAGATGTATAATAACTGTTTTCCCCAAAGACTTAAGTTATAATATCTGAAAAGTATTTAAACAGATGTATTGTTGTGTGTTTATATGTATATGTATATGTGTATATGTATGTATATGTTTATGTTTTTATATGAATATGTATGTATACAGAGCTGGGTAGTAACTGGTTACATGTAATCTGGATTACGTAATCAGATTCCAAAAATTAAGTACTTGTAATTAGAGTAAATTACATTTTAAAATACTCGTAATCAGACTACAGTTACTTTTTTATGGATTACATGATTACATATTATTCACACAATAGCAATAAATTATTCATAATTCATTGATTCTCCCTAATTTCTCTTTTTCATCTTTTAAATTTTCCTTTCTAAAATAGCCTAGATTATATACATATTATATTTGTATATATAGTCCAGTTTTGTGGACATTCACACAAAGATAAGTTGTCAGGTGGCGAAAGAATTTGACCACTGGATTTACAAAAATCATTTCAGGTTTAAGAAGAGTTTAAACATTGCATCAATTACTGATGAACACATTCATTTTTATTTGAATTATTACTCAGTATTTTTTTTTAACCATGTATTATTAATTATAACTAATTAAAATGCACATATTCACGTTATTTCTTAGTTGCATGTAATGCAGGCATTCCAAAACTTTTTGTCATCTAAATCTTATTCACCAAATTTATTTGCTTTAAGTACACCTGAGAATTTAAAATAAATATTTCAATAATTAAGTATCACATTTGCATGTTCACGGTTTCTTTGATGTTGATTAATGATCACATGGCATGCAGGAAAATACAAATATTTCATCTTTTTTAGTAAGTGTTTTATTTAAAACAATGACTATAGAAATACAAAGACGGATCACTCCTATACTTGTGAATGGGAGAAACTGCAATGCACAATATGGAGGAATATTCCCACCTTCTAAATGAAAAAGCCAAATTTCCCATAGAAACCTGGGCCACATTCAGCCCCGACAAAACGGTGCAAAACGTTTATTAAACGGAAACGGTGGTGCGTTGAACACCCTGTTCTGATGACGCAAGTGCTGCAACTATGGCAGCTGAGAAGGCCATTCTTTGTGAATAAAATATTTTTCTTATATTGAAGAATAAAAGAGAACACCCCAATCGAGTGGTGATTTGTGGAAACTGTGGTTCTTGTGTTCCAATATTTGCCTCGCAAACTTCAGGTGAAGGATAATCCACTTCTTACCTGTGGATAGACTGTTATGATCTACAGTATGACCTTATTATTTTTATTGTGAGTATTAGGCTTATCATTATTGCTGATCACTGTTGTTGTGCTATGATATTGTAATATTTCCCATTATATAATCAGAGGAGCATAGAAAAGTTTATGAAAGTGTCACTCCACAATGCAATAGCAAAATATATAAATATGTATAGTATTTTTATGTTACATTAATCAGTGTCTATCACACCTTCCTAAAGAAAGGATATGGACCAGAAGACATTGCAATTACTACATGATATTTAGACAGACTTAAAGAAGTTCCAGATCTATACTTGTGCTCTTATTATTTCAGTTATTTTGCCTTTAATGTAAATAAACATGTGCAAACAATATACTTGCTCTTGTAAATTTATTTTGATGTTAATTACATTTACATACAAATTCATCATCATCAAAGTCAAAAGTCAAAGTCTAAGTCTGCTTTATTGTCAGTTCTGCCACATGTACCGTACATACATGCAGAGAATTGAAATTGCGTTACTCTCAGACCCTTGGTGCATACACATAACACTAAACGTAAATATAGAACGTAAAAATACAGATAAATACAAATCATATATATATATATATATATATATATATATATATATATATATATATATATAAAATGCAACTATTACAAATATACAAATAAGGACATTTAAAAAATATATATATTTTTTTTAAATGGGGGGGGGGGGAGTCAGAGGGTCAGAGTTCAATGGTGTATGGGGCAAAAGAGAGGAGGGGGGGGGGGGCAGTTGAGCTTCCTGACTGCCTGATGTATGAAGCTGTCCTTCAGTCTGCTGCAACATCATCATGTTGATATGCTATATTGTATAAAACTCTCAACTCTCAAACATGTCTTCTAATATCTTCAATTGTTGCATATAAGGAGCTGCAGCAGACACATTTGTAAAGGACTTCACTTGGACCCATTGTGCGAGCTGTCTCTTTAATACCGCGTGGTTTATATACATGTTGCTACTGATTGGGCTGACATTTTTTGACACACCCACCAAACAAGAGAAAACGTATCTCAAACCCCGTTGCACACCGTTTCCAGGAAACATGTCGTTCAACCCGGAAACCGTAGCAAAACGTTGTGCACCAGTGTGAACTTGAATGTGGCCCAGACTAGACCAGCCGATGCACATGTATAAGCACGTTATGACTCCGCATGCGCATTGGCTGGTCTAGCCTGAAAAATATGCTTTTTAAATGCTATTTTAGCATAAGAAACAACATTCATGTGGTAATTAATTTCAGATTTTTGTTGCTGATGTGACATATGTAATTTAATTGTGAGTTCAGCGAGCAGTTTTTGAGATTCAGGATTCCCCCATTCATTAAGATAGGACTTGTATGAGCTGCCTGGAGGCGTTGTAAATATGACCACCGAGTGAAGATACTTTCCTCGAAAGGGAGTTTGTTTTTAAATGATTTATTTTCATTTTCATTTTTTTTATGATTTAATTAATTGTCAGGTTTTCATTAAACTCACAACCCCCCTGCAGTTCCTTTACTAACCCTATTGGGAAACCTTAATGTAATATAATGTTTAATGCACTTCATTTTGTAAATTACAATGAATGGAACAAGTTCTTACTCTTTGCATTTTTTACATCATTATGGTACAAGATAATGCTATTTAAATCAATGTGATAAACGAGTTAAATCAAAAGTAATCTAAAAGTAATCCTAAATTAATCTGATTATATTACCTAAAATGTGTAATGTAACGGATTACGTTACTGACTACAATTTTTGTTATGTAATCTGGAATCAGTAATGGATTACAATTTGTAAGTAACCCTTGCGGAAAGAAAATATATTTTATTATATATGAACAGTCAATATATTAAAGAATTTTCGGTATATTGGTAATTATTTAGAATAATACATTGTGGTAATATATTACAATATCAAGTTTCAAGTTTTATTTGTCACATACACGACTATACAGAGATTGTATAACCAGCAGTGAAATGTGAGTCGGGTCCGCTCCATGGACAGTGCAAATATTGTAGAATACAACACAAGGTATATGCATAAAATAAAATGAATAAAAAATAAGATATGAAGAACAAAATATAAAGTATAAAAGAATGTGCATGACAGTATGCTGTAGAATTAAATATTAAGATAAGCATGACTGTACATTACAAGACAGGAATGTGCAAACAGGTTGAACATGGTTGACATGAAGCAGCCAATCACAAAAAAATAAATATAAAAAATAAGATAAGATATCAAGACACAGAAAGTGTTGTGTGCAAATGACACTGTCAGTATGAGGTAGAGAATAATGAGTGTGTGATTAGTGATTATGAAGTAAGTCAGATGATGTTAAGAGGCTGAGTTGAGTTAAGGAGTCTGATGGCCTGGGGAAGAAACTCCTCCTAAGTCTCTCAGTTTTTGCCATCATGCAGCGGAAGCGCTTACCAGATGGCAGCAGAGTGAATAGACAGTTTCCAGGGTGATTTGAGTCTTTGGTGATTTTGACAGCTCTGCTTCTGCATCGTTTGAGGTAGATGTCCTGCAGAGAGGGGAGAGCAGACCCTGAGATGCGCTCAGCTAAGCGCACAACTCTCTGCAAGGCCTTGCAGTCTTGGCTGGAGCTGTTTCCATACCACACTGAGATGCACTGAGTCAATACACTTTCTATGGTCCCTGAATAGAAAGTTTTCAGGATTGTTGGAGAGACCCTGAATTTCCTCAGCTGTCGCAGATGGTACAGCCTTTGCCTGTCTTTCTTAACCTGTGTTTGAATGTGTGTAGTCCAAGTCAGGTCCTCGGAGATGTTTACACCGAGGTACTTGAAGCTGCTCACCCTCTCCACAGGGGTCCCACTGATCATAAGAGGAGTGTAGGGCAGCAGGTGTCTCTTTCTGAAGTCCACAATCAGCTCTTTAGTTTTGCTCACATTCAGAGAGAGACAGTTGTCCTGGCACCATGATGTAAGTCTCTCCACCTCATCCAAGTATGCGGTCTCATCATTGTTGGAAATGAGGCCCAGAACCACAGTATCATCAGCAAATTTGATAATAGATGTGGATCTGTGAGAGGACACGCAGTCATGTGTGTAGAGAGAGTAGAGCAGGGGACTCAGGACACAACCCTGCAGGGCTGCTACGTTCAGGGTGATGGAGTTTGAGGTGTACTGGCCTACCTTCACCACTTGAGGTCTGCCGGTGAGGAAATCTTGAATCCAGTCGCAGAGTGAAGTGTTTAGGCCGAGGCCTGTGAGTTTGGAAGTCAGCTTGATGGGGACTATGGTGTTGAAAGCTGAGCTATAGTCTATGAATAGCAGCCTTGCATAGTTCCCATTGCTGCTGTCAATGTGTGTGAGGGAGGAGTGGAGAATGTGAGAGATGGCATCATCAGTTGATCTATTGGGACGATAAGCAAACTGAAGAGGGTCCAAAGTAACAGGGATGGATGATCTAATGTGGCTCTTAACAAGTCTCTCAAAAACCTTCATGACAATTGATGTGAGGGCCACTGGTCGATAGTCATTCAGGCAAGAGGGTTTATTGTTCTTAGGCACAGGGATGATGATAGATTTTTTAAAGGAGGTGGGAACTACAGAGGTAGCAAGGGACTCGTTGAAGATAGAAGTGAACAAACCAGCAAGCTGATCAGCGCATGACCTCAGAACCCGGCCTGTGATTCCGTCAGGTCCAGCCGCTTTCCTGATGTTCACTCTCTTTAGTGCCCTTCGAACCTCGTCCTCCGACATGGTGATCACATGATTCTCACTTCTCTGCCTGCTGCTTCCTGATGCGCTGCTCGGCAGAGCCGCGCTGCCGGCATTGCATTCAAAGCGGCCGTAGAATGTGTTTAACTCGTCGGCCAGCGACGGATCTGCTCTCACCTCCGCGGAGGATTTGTTTCCAAAGGCACAGATGGTCCTTAGTCCCTGCCACATGCATCGAGAGTCATTGAGCTGAAAATGAGACTCAATTCTCTCTTTGTATCGATGTTTGGCGGCACTTACTGCTCGTCTGAGAGCATAACACGATGCTTTATACACGCTCATATTCCCAGACAAAAGATCCTCGTTGTATGCGGCAGTGCGTTTGTTAACCGCATCACGGATTGTTCTGTCCACCCACGGTTTCTGATTATGGAAGGTCCTTACAGTTATCGTTTCTGTAGCTTGTTCGGTAAGTGTGTTTACAAAGCTCACTGCTACATCCGTGAACTCGCTGACGTCAGATGAGCTTGCCCTGAACATGTCCCAGTCGACGTCATCAAGAGCCGCCTGCAGCATAGCTTCCGAGTGGGAGGACCAACGCGTCACTTCCCTCTTCATCGGGGGTTCCTGTGTGAGCCTTTGTTTATATTCCGGTGTGAGGAAAATGGCGGCGTGGTCCGATTTGCCAAAAGCCGGTAGTGAGCGGGCTTTGTAGGCATTCTTAAACTGAGAGTAGCAATGATCCAGTGTATTCGGTCCTCTAGTTGGACAGGATACATGCTGGTGAAAGTTCGGCATGACCTGCCTGAGGTTGGCTTTGTTAAAATCCCCGCTATGATAAAGGCAGCGTCAGGATGTTTGTTAATGTAGCCGCTGAGCACGTCGTGAAGTTTAGACAAAGCCAAGCCGGTGTCTGCCTGTGGTAGGAGCCCCTACCAAGTATTGAGTACATATACAGTACATAAACATACTTTCCAGAAGGCCAACAAAAAAATGTTTTTTTTATTGGCCTTATGAAGTATTCTAATTTGTTGAGATAGTGAATTGGTGGGTTTTTGATAAATGTGAGCCTAAATCATCACAATTAAAAGAATCAAAGACTTAAACTACTTCAGTCTGTGTGCATTGAATTTATTTAATACACGAGTTTCACAATTTGAGTTGAATTACTGAAATAAATGAACTTTTCCACGGCATTCTAATTTATTGAGATGCACCTGTATTTCGTATATGGATTTAACATCATCTGCTGCTCAATATACAGCATTTAATTAAGATAAATAAAGTTTGGTTCTACACCAAAAAAACAAACTATCTATAATGCTTACAAGAATACATCCTAAAATATAATTAGAGGTACAATTAGCATCAAGCTACACTTGAACATTCATGTAATTATTAATGTATTTGCTTTAGTGCTGTCAATCGATTAAAAAATGTAATCGCGTTAATCACAGTCATGGACTGTGATTAATCATGATTAATCACACATTTAAAATACTAGGATGTACCTGTAAATTTGTTGAAATAAAGAAATGCATGACAAACTAGTTTAAGGAAACATAACCTTTCACACTTCCGCCAGGTATGAGACATAATCCTTATTATTCTTTTATCATTATTCTTTTGTTTTTATTCAGCCATTATCAGTCTTTATACCGGCAATAAAATGTTTACCAAGCCACATCACTTCAATCCCAGTATACATTTACCCAACTATTATCAAAAGTATTTCTAAATAAATACAACAAAACATTTTCTTGCGACCTTACGTGAAGTATTATGACAAAATGCATTATGAAGAAGAACTGGACCTGCTCTGCAGGTGCATTAGAGCTAACATTAGCATCATGCTCCATAAGACAATTTATGAGATTAATAGTACACTTTTACTCAGAACTCACTTTAAACCACCATCGAGTGTTTGTAATAATGTCCTTTTGCGATCACATGTGGAATTTGGTCGTTTACGGTTGTTAAAATATGCTTTTTATAGCCTTTTATATCGCTGCCAAAATGAGTATTTCAGATGTAAGTTACATATTCATCTCAAGTAAATCACATAGAAACCATATCCTATCGTAATCGTGTGTTTATTATCTTCTATAATCTATAGTGGCTGTTGTCATGTTTATTTCTGCTGTGTTGTATGCTCTGGCTGAAACTCACGTTGTTTGTGATGTTACAAGCGCCTCTCCGTTCTGAAGTTGCCAGGTATACATTCCAAGTATGATACACATTAGTAAAAGGATCTATTTTAATTTTTATTTGTCTATATACACTTTGGGCGGCCGCGGTAGATTATAAAAGTAGCCCAAAAAAACGCAACCCTCGGCTCTGTAATTTTTCCCGCGACTGTATTTTCAAAATAGCCCACAGCCGCTACCCTGGCAACACTGTTCGCTGTACCCTCATCACACAATGATAGATAACCTTCCGCGCTGCAATGACGGGAAGAAGTTGGGTCAAACCTTATCAAATGATTAATTTGCATAAAAAAAATATTAACGCGTTAAAAATTTTAGATTAATCACATGCGTTAACGCGTTAAAGTTGACACCCCTAATTTGCTTAAAACCCACTTGAAATTAGTGGTGTTTAGTTCAGGATTTTTGAGGCCGATCGCAGAAAGCAGTATCTGCCGATATGATCACCGATACCGATACCTTATTAAAGCCTTCTTTTTATCATGTAGAATTATTTACAGTGATGATCCAATCAAGATTTTTAGACATTTATTCAGGGCCTGAACTTCATTTTTTTTAAATGAATTCCCCTCTCAGGTAACTCTTGTGAGGGTGATTTTTTTAATTTGAGGGGTGGAGGGGGCTTTTTTTTTTTTATTTTAGACATTTTTCAGAAATATATTTCTCTCACCTAAATGTTTGATCATGCAGTGAATTTTTGTTTTGACAATCGTGAAATTGTTGCACAGTAGCTTACACAGCATTTATTATTTATTATTAGATTTGTTTGCCTCAGACAATCACTGTGCTGTGATTTTCGGCTATACTTGCATGTAAAATTAGAGAAGCAACATAATATCATAATAACTGAAAGCGCTGTTGCTCCTCTCCGCCGCTCACTGAACAATGCAGACGCACAGAGAGAGAAAGGGTGCAAAAATATGCACTGCATACACACTGCAAATGGAGTAATGTAAACCTGGCATTATGATTGTTATTTATACGTGGATGTAGGGTTGTCACGATACCATAAAAATGTCTTACGATACTATACCAGCTGAAGTATCACGATACCAAGTAGTATCACCAGGGCCGGCGCCACGGGGGGGCGTGAGGGGGCGTCGCCCCCTCACTCGGACTATCCCGCCCCCTCACTCAAGATGAGTGTGAAAATAGATTTTATTTATGAAATATAATGGTTTATTTAAAAAGCACAGTTGCCAAACGAATAGGCTTTCTAGCATTATATGATGCTACTATAGCAAACATTTAGGACAGTCTGTTTCACTAAGTCGCATTTTAATTACATCTGACCAGAGCATGTGAGCGGAGCGGAGCGTGGAGCGAGCGCGGAGCGGAGCGTGCGAAATATAGTCGGAGCGTGGAGCGGGTTTTTATCAAAAGGCCGGAGCGATCGCTCTGTCTCGCTCCTGTTCCGCTCCAATACCGCTCACACCACCCAGAATTCACCTGTGCCTTCAACAATTAACAAAACTGTCAGCCTACACTTCAAAAATCGTTCGTTGTGAAGGAGAGATGGAGTTCGTGAAATATTTCCAAAAGCAAACCGACAGGTCATACAGGTGCACAATTCCTGTCAAAAAACTAGATGATAACGATGTTGAACATGATCAGGAATGTGGTGATACGATTTCAGTAAGTAAGGATTTGTATTTTAATCTAAAAAGACACATCATGTGGAAACATGACAGTGTGCTGCGCGAACATGGGGAGGCCAGAGCAAAACGTGAGTATTTTGAATATGGTTGAAATAGGAAATATTGGCTAATAATCAATTAAATAAGTTTTGTCATACGAATATTTTAATGTAGCCTACTTAACCCTGTCCGTGATTTTTTATTTCATAGAGAAAGAGATATAAATATATGTTCTATTTTGACTGATGTTGCTGTGAGTTCTTTATAGGATATAGGATGCGTGGCGGACGCGTCGTGTAATTTGCTGCGTGTTGATTTTCCTTTCCGCGCCTATGTTAACAGATTAGAGCAGCCACACTGCCTGCGGAATATGCGCGTATCAGGTGCGCGGTCCAACCACACCGCAACCGCGGCCCCGCGACAGAATAGAAGTGAAGCGGATTTTTCCGCAGCAGTTATGCAACAAACCCGCTCCACGTCCGTCACGCAGACAGTGTGTCCCAAGGCCATGGGCGGCGCTAGGGGGGGGATAGCAGGTGCTCCAGCACCCCCAAGAAAAACCAAAGCACCCCCATAGCACCCCCATAAAAAAATGAAATAAAATAAAAACATTTGACTCATTAAACACATGCATAAATACTGCAATGCAATAACGTGATTTGCAGTCGCACGTAATTTTAGCATTTTATTTAAAAAATGGATCGGTTCCTTGTACCAAGTACTGTTGGCCTGCCCCCGACTAAATATGTTTCTAGTCAACTATTCGCACGTTTATATTAAGTTGATAGTATAGAAACCATTTAACCATTATTTATTAATAAACTAGTGTTTTCTCAGACTCAACATCTTCACAGTGGACGTGCCTTTAATAGAGAAATGCACCTATACGGACTACATAATCAGAGAAGATTTGTTTTTTTATTTTAATTGGTTTTCAAGCTTTCTGCAGATTTATTTCTTATGTCTGTGAGCTGGTTCAGTGTTGTGACGCCCTCCATTGACGGAGACTGCATGATACGACAGAAAGCACATCCGGGAGTGTAAGCTCTTTCCGCAGGAACAAATAAATAAATAAAAGCGCCCCCATGCAGTAGGCTAAGCGCGATAATACTCCCACATTCCTCATAAACATTTGAAATGCGCCTATATAGTGATTTTATTATTCATATAATAATAATAATAACAACCTGTTTTGGTCATATTTACTATTAATTGCCCAGCTCCCCCTGTCATTGATCTAGCACCCCCTCAGCACCTGCGTTCAACATTCTCTGGCGCCGCCCCTGCCCAAGGCTTCGGTTGAAAACGGCAGGTGTTAGGCATGCAGAGGAATTTTAAATGTGAGCGAGCGTGGAGCGATTTCACCGGAGCGGGATGAAATTGTAGGTGAGCGGGGAGCGGAATTGAGCGGAGCGGTCTGCTGTGACTTTGAGCGGTGGAGCGGGGAGCGGGAATTCTCACCGCTCAGCTCCGCTCACATGCTCTGCATCTGACACAAACTTCCCGCAAGCGGTTCAACTAAATGCAGGCATTATGCAGCACTACTGACTAAGCTAAAGGTATGATGAAATAATTTTTTAATGTTTAATAGAGGGCTAGATTATCGTAGTAGTTAGTTGATTATTTTGCTGTATTGTTTGATGCTGTTCAGTTTGTTAAACTTAAAATGATGCATCTGTTAAATGGGCCGCAATGAATGTGTTATGTCAGGGAATCGGTCACAATAAACTTGTGTTTCATTGTAAAACAGACACAATTGAGTATTTCTGGTGGTTGTGGTGGTGTACCGCCGCTCCCTATAAGCAGAGTACGCAGTTTGCATAGGGCATCATTTAAAAAAAAAAATTAAATTCGTTCTATATTAATATATACATATACATAAATAAAAATATAAACATGAACAGATAGCCTATATATAATGATAAAAAATGAACGCAGTAGCTAAGCACATGTGACGCGCCCTTCCCGCGTCTGCGCTCGCGCCCGCCCTCACGTCATATTTGCGGCTGAATGCAAATTATCATAAATGATCGAAAACTATGCCCGGGAAAAGACATCAGTCCAGGGCCCAGAAAGAAAAAAGCCCAAGATGAAGCCCGTGCATCATTTTCATGTACTGTTCATAATCCTGTGAAACTTTTTTTGGCTGTTGATGTTAATAATGTCTAATAATTTCACCATCAGCATCTGCCTTAATATTCTCTTTGAGTTTCCATGTTCTTGTAGCCATGGTAACCACAAACTAACCGTGGTTTTGTTACTTCAAATAATAATTTACAAATAAGTATTGAGATTTTTTTTTTTTTTTTTTTGTGGTTATAAAAACAGACCTAAGCGAACAATAGCCTTTAAAATGACTTATAAAACATTATATAAAACAATGAGGCAATAATGATCGGTTAATTACTTATAATCATATTGCATAACTGTTAAAATACATAAAGTAATACAAAAGATACAATTTATGTACATTAGGCTACATATTATTACAAATGCCTGCAAAGGGCACCAAAGGCCTGGGAATTGCTGCTGTTACACTTACAGCACGATCAAGTCCTTTAATATCGACCAAATATTTAATTAAAATATCCACTTAATCTTTTATTTTTGGCCACCTTTTTACAATAGAAATGCTACAGCCTCTATAATTTCTTCAAGAAAAACATGTGAACATCACAACCCTTACAAAAATTTTAATTTTACTTAATTTTCTTTTGTGTGATTTCTGAATGCTTTGGACTATTAAATCGATCTGACAGCTGTATTAATAAAATCATAGCCATAGGTGGTAACTGTAATTGTAATTTGTAAATAATTCAATTTAATTACAATTTATTTATTTATTTGTTTACTTTTATATTTTATTAAAGGTCTTTGACCCCTATAGTTTTTTTTTTTTACTTCCATAATATTTTGGGGAGGGGGCACAACAGTACAATTCTGCTTAGGGCACCATTTGGCCAGCAGCGGCCCGTATTTGTGGTAAAACTGCTGCCCTAAGACATGTTATTTCCTGGATGTCAGATTTTCGAATTTGATGCGATTTTGTTTTATTATACTCTGCCATCTGTATTTGCTAAGTAGGCTACCTTTTAGTAGAGTCATTCACTCAGAGCGCATTTTTCATTCCACTGCGGTATTTTCCATTGTATTTCAAGTAAATGCGCTACGGATGTCTTTGAATTTGAATGCTGCTCTCTCGTCTTTTATAGCAGCTTCTCCACGCTTAATACATCATTCTAAAACACTGCACTGAAAAAAAAAAACCTCTTCCACTGACCTGTCTCGCGACCAAAACACGATCTGTGTGTGAACCCAGTATTGTAGTAGTAGCGCGGGCAGGCTTGTTTACGGTCTGACAAATACCTGAATGGGCCACATATGTTTTTATTTATTTATTTATTTTTACTTTGCGCTACGTCATCGCCCCCTTTCGTTACCTCAGTCGCCCCCTCATCAGTGCTGCGCTGGCGCCGGCTCTGATTGTGCACCTGTATGACCTGTCGGTTTGCTTTTGGAAATATTTCACGAACTCCATCTCTCCTTCACAACGAACGATTTTTGAAGTGTAGGCTGACAGTTTTGTTAATTGTTGAAGGCACAGGTGAATTCTGGGTGGTGTGAGCGGTATTGGAGCGGAACAGGAGCGAGACAGAGCGATCGCTCCGGCCTTTTGATAAAAACCCGCTCCACGCTCCGACTATATTTCGCACGCTCCGCTCCGCGCTCGCTCCACGCTCCGCTTCGCTCACATGCTCTGGTCAGATGTAATTAAAATGCGACTTAGTGAAACAGACTGTCCTAAATGTTTGCTATAGTAGCATCATATTAATGCTAGAAAGCCTATTCGTTTGGCAACTGTGCTTTTTAAATAAACCATTATATTTCATAAATAAAATCTATTTTCACACTCATCTTGAGTGAGGGGGCGGGATAGTCCGAGTGAGGGGGCGACGCCCCCTCACGCCCCCCCGTGGCGCCGGCCCTGTGTGTGTGTAGTAACTTTTATGCGTTCTGTGCGATCATCTGCTTATGCCTGTCACTCAGACGTCAAATAAATTAAGTCAAATTAGACAGAAGGCGCGTTTCCATTACAGATTTGCGCATAACTTTGGCGATATTTTATAAATGTCGATAAAAAAGTATTGCGAAATGACGGCGTTTCCATTAACCTATGTTATGCGGCTAAAACGTAACCTTTTGCCTCTCGCGATAAGTCATGGCAACGGATTTTGGCGAGATTTGACGGATTTTTGATATATTTATTCAAAGGAGGCGTATGCGTGTATGTTTAGAGAAGCAGCACGGAGAGCCACTTCAGAAACATGCGTGGCGTGGCTGGAATAAACACAAGCATCGACTAAACTGGCTGCAGTCAGCTTCAGTGGCCGTATCAGAGCCGCACCGCAGACGTGTGCAATGTACATCGTCTAAGCGTTAATGGCAGGGAAAGCCCCTTATATTCGAGAGTGGGCACGTATGAAGTAATTCTTGGAGGTTATGGTACATTGAAGAATGATTATATGACTTTTTACATACGCCATGTGACCTGTAAATGCGAAAAAAACGTTTCCATTGCAGTTTTGCGAATTATTCCTTTTTCGAATTGCCTGAAAAACCGCCTCATGCGAGCATAAAAACTTTTTTGCGATATATGGGAGTTTTTGCGAAATTGACGCATTTCCATTAGGCGTATTTTCAATTCGCAATTTTAATTTGCGCAATTTGAAGGGTAATGGAAACGCACCTAGAGAGTGGAACTAAAGTGCTTCTCCACAGGTGGATGATTGACATCACTGAGTTTATCTGTACTTTGAATCTGATATGTGAATGGTATCTTACTGGGAAAAAGACAGAAAGCCGTTGCTTGTGTGAACAGCACATTTGTGTATTTACCGGTAAAGTTGTTCTGGTAATATACCGGGATTACTGTGTGAAAGGGGCTTTTGATTTGAAATGAATTTATTTTGTAATCTCACTTGTATTTTATCATGACAATATAAAAGTAAGATAGCAAATAACCTCAGATCAATATTTCACGTGTACATATTTATGAGGTGGCTCTCAAAACAAAATGGCACCTAAAAGAGAATGTGGTTAAATATTTTGAGCATTGCATACACTGTAAAGGGATGTTTGTACGGAGAGATCTATGGCATCATTTGAGAAGATATCCCTTAAAACCAGTGGTTGACCGTGAAAACCAAGGGATGACCAGAGTTTTGGGTCTGGCAACTACGGCAGAGTCTTCATTCAGTCAGCAGATATCTCACAGAAAATAGGATGACATTTCTGCCCTTGTGATAAAAATGACCTGAGTATTCTTCAACTTGAACAAAGTAGATTTGACAAAAACTCAGGAAAAGTAGAAGATTGTTGTTGATGTTGCATAGCAAGATTTCTATATACAGGGTAGAAGAAGCTGTGAAACCTGCCAGTTCTCATAGGCTCATTGGAGCGGTCCAGAGTGTGTCTGGATATGATGACGAGAATACTCACGCCTTGCTCTGAAACTGGGCATTCATTGAGCAAAGTTTGTGTAATTCACTGTCAAGCACTGACGTCTGAAGACAAGGAATTGATCACATCAAACAGAGACCTTTAACGGCATCTCCTGAAAGCTATGCAGAACTGGCCAAAGCAACACTTGCCAGAATTATTGTTTTCAATCGTAGACGTGTAAAATGCTGGTCAAAGTCTTCAAAGAAAGGGACAGCATTTCTCTCTATGATAATGTTGCCATGGGCCTGAGCAAGTTTGAACAGAAACTCTAAAGCCATTTAGTCGAGTTGCGATCAGAAGAAAAGGGGAAGAAAGGTTGCCATTCTTCTTTCACCTGATATAGTTGATGCCCTGACACTGCTGGTCAGCAAGAGAAGTGAATGTGGAGTGCTGGACACTAATGAATTCTTGTTTGCTGGACCCAACCTCCAGAGTCACTACAGAGGCCAGGACTCTCTTAGGCTCTATGCACGTGAACATGGAGCTCAAACTCCAGAGTTTTTCAGATAAGCTCATCTGCGCAAACACGTAGCTGCTCTCTCCTAAATCCTAAACCTGAAAAACAATTAAATGGTTCAGATTGCCAATTTGTTAGGACATGAGATCCGCGTCCATCGCGACCAGATACAGGCTGCCTGAAGCCACTCCTCAGCTGGTAAAATATCAAAGTTACTGCTAGCCATGGAAAAGGGCTGTATTCCTAAACTTCAATGCAAATGGCTCGAGACTGAAGGTCTGAAGGTGTAAAAGTATATCTTTTACACTCATAGGGAGGTTTAAGGAAACTCATAAATGATGTGTGATTGTGTGTAAATGACTTGAGGTCATTTCTGAATACAGGTTAAACGGATGTAGATGTTTCTTGTGTTCTAATTTTCACTTTTTCTTCAAGATGAGATCAGTATGACGGATCCTGATGAAAGCGATCCTAAGGGATGATGTTCCTGTTGGAGCTGCAGGTGTCTCCCTGTGATTTTTGGTATATGTCAGCAGTTTGCTTATAAACATATTGGTTTTGTTGTTATTATTTTTATCATTTTTTTATCAAACAGGTATTTTTAAATGTAATTATACCCATAATTATTATAAATGTGTAGATACTTTTTTTTTCAAGTTCTAGCCAAACAGTTTTCCACCATTGCTTTTTTTCTTCTTTTTTTCAATTAGTGCATCATTTTTTAACAGAATATTACAGAAATTAGGGACCAATAGTTTAATTGTGGCTGATACCGATAAGCTGATCATTATTTTCATGTTATGGCTAAAATTTGATAAAATGACAATAGACCATAAGTTTAAAAAGCAGATGTTTAACGGACCAATGTCCAGAATAAGTCCTTTTGAATATCCTAAATGTTGTTTTAAGATATCAGGTAAATAACCAGCTATCATTATTCAATTCTTGACATGTCATTATGGAAGTTTGAGTTGTTTCTGAGTTTGCTGATCAGTATATAACTGATTTCTTACAGGTGTTCAGATGATGCCCATTGAGAAAACCGCTGAAGTTTCTCAAGGTACCAGAGGTTTAAATTAGAATACGACCATCATTGTAAGTACAGTACATGTGCTCTCATATAGTTAGTTTACTAAAGTATGTATTCTTCTGTACAGAGAATGAGAGTGAGACAGAAACTGAAAACCCACAGAAATGACAGAGTGAGCTGGTCAAAAGCCTGTGCTAAAGTTACAGCTGCAATGAAACATTTTAAGACACACATAATCAAAGGAAAACAGGCCACAGTGACTGAATGCCAGCAGTGTAAGATTGCTGAGGATCCTGTTTTGGCAAGATGCAATGGACAAAACATAAGAGCATTTGTAAGAAATCGAAGAATTATCTTGAAAAGGAAAGCCCAATATAAATGATGTTACATCCTGTGTTTCATTTGATGCCATCCTATAGAGATTATTACTTTGTTGTTTTGATTATTTTCTTTTCATTGCATAAAACTGATGTATGGCAGCAGTTCATACTAAGATCTCACTCTAGATATAGAAATCTAGAAGTTTTTTTTAAGGAATAGTTTGTCAAAAATGACAATTGTGTAATTTCCTCACCATTGTTTCAAACCCGTATGACTTTCTGTCTTCAGTGGAGCACAAAAGGAGATGTTTAGCACAATGTTAGTGCCAGCCTCAGCCTCGGACACCTTCATTACACCTTTTGTTCTCCATACAGTAAACGTAATTTTCACTGGAGGAACGTGTTTATAGTTCATATACCTATTGGCATATACCCGCTTTTTGGCATGTTCACACTGCAGGAATGATTTTAGTTATAGGAACACATTTTGGGGGGATATTACTATATTAGCTCCTTCTTCAGAGTAGGATCTAAACCAGCACAAAATAAATAACAGTGACGTAAGTGTGCATTTGTTCCTGTGTAGTTATTCTTTAAACACGGAACAGTATTTTAAAGTGTTACAAGACATAAATATACAGAAAGCTCATGTTAACAGCTTTTACCCATCACCTTTGTCTGTGGTGTAGTTTTTTCTCGGTCTCGATGATATGTAGCACTGCAAATTTTTGTAGATTTAATCTCTTGGCCCTCGTTTTTGCTCTTTCACATAACTTGTACGTATACATTACATTTCAGTTATCACGAAACACAGCTACTATCCTTCAGTTGTTGAAAGCCACGCTTAAATGACGTCGCTGTTGCCAGGCTTATGTCACTTCTGAGTTCCTTCTTCCACTTCCAGATGTGAAAACTCTAACAGTGTCTGAGGCTGAACTAACGTTCTGCTAAGCATCTCCTTCTTTGTTCCACTGAAGACAGAAAGTCATAAGGGTTTGGAACAACATGAGGGTGAGGAAATCCTGACAGGATTGTCTTTTTTTTTGGGGGGTGAACTAAGTAGGGTTGCACCAGTCATTCATAAGTTCTTACTTAAATTAGAACGTTAAGTCCACACTAGAGGCTTAGTAACTACTAGCTAGTTTGTAACTAAATCTATACATTATTCGGTTGCACCAGTGGTTCGGAAGGCAGTACGTATCTAGTAGTTTTGTAAGCTCTCTGTAAAGTAATGCGTATTCGCATAATATGACGCTTACCCAGGGGTGTAGAATTAGGAGGGGACGCTAGGGACGTGTCCCTACCAATATCCAGCCACTACCAAACTGTCCCTAGCAATAATTTTGATCAAACAATCAAATATATGAATGTTTTTGTCATTTCAGACGCATCTAAAACGTCATATCATTGATATTACCTAAGAAATTTAAATAATACATTAGAAATCTTCGCGCTTTCAAGGACGCGCATTTAATACATGGGCGGAATGTAGTCGCACACCGGACGAGCACAGCGCTCACAGGTATTGCACCCAATTCAAGACAGCAGTCCAAAACAGTTAATATAAAAGCCCACTTCAGGAATGAACTAAGTTGCATCGATGAGTTTGAAGTACGGTGTTTGTTTGACAAACAGAGCAAGCGGAAAGAGAAAGCGCAATCTATGGCTATTATTAGCTCCCTATATAAAGCATACGGACAGAAAGACAAACGTTGCACGGAAAGATACACGATCTTTCAGCATAGGATAAAGTCATGAATATCAACAATAATTTGGGACAAATGTAATGTGATTTAAAAAAAAAAAATTGGTAAACTATATAAGTGGCACTCTGTGGTGCAACAGGATTTGGAACAGCGTCCTGAGTCGCCGCGGACAGTCTTTAACGTTAAATTAATGTTGTTCAACTGAATGTACAAATCAAGCTGTTAGCTGAAATATCCACAAAATAAAAAACAACACTGATATAAGAGCGTGCGGTTTATCTGTCAATCAGATAAGCATGAAAGTTTCGTTACTACAGCAACAGCAGAGTATTTTCAGAATCATCCTGAGTCCAATTTGATTGATATTAAAATAAAGTGATGTGTGATTAAGACACCCGGCGCTCTGATGCTGATGTTGTTGGTTCACAAAATCAAAATTTTGTAATTATTGTCTTTTTAAACTTACTATTTAAAAAAAAATGGTTGGGGGGGGGGGGGGGGGGGGGGGGGGGTTATGTCCCCACCAATGTCAAAAGCAAACCTACGCCCTTGCGCTTACCCTAAATGATCCAAGAAGCCTTCAAATACGTGAGCATACAGTAACTTGATCAATATTTTGCAATATTTAAATGCTGTGAATGCCAATTTATCCTTCATTCTGAATCTGTGTTTTTTATTAATTCTCTTTAACTTTTATTTAATTGACAACAGTACAAGTACAAAAGATTTCCTAAGTATTGACTGACCAACTTAAATGTATTTTGTAAATATTCAGGTGCATCTCAATAAATTAGAATGTCGTGGAAAAGTTCATTTATTTCAGTAATTCAACTCGTGTATTAAATAAATTCAGTGCACACAGACTGAAGTAGTTTAAGTCTTTTGTTCTTTTAATTGTGATGATTTAGGCTCACATTTAACAAAAACCCACCTCCAACCATCTCAACAAATTACATTTACATTTACATTTATGCATTTAGCAGACGCTTTTATCCAAAGTGTACAAAGTGTATTCAGACTATACATTTTTTTTCAGTATGTGTGTTCCCTGGGAATTGAACCCACGACCTTTTGCGCTGCTAACGCAATGCTCTACCACTGAGCCACAGACACACTTAGAATTAGAATACTTCATAAGACCAATAAAAAAACATTTTTAGTGAATTGTTGGCCTTCTGGAAAGTATGATCATTTACTGTATATGTACTCAATACTTGGTAGGGGCTCCTATTGCTTTAATTACTGCCTCAATTCAGCGTGGCATGGAGGTGATCAGTTTGTGGCACTGCTGAGGTGGTATGGAAGCCCAGGTTTCTTTGATACCGGCCTTCAGCTCATCTGCATTTTTTGGTCTCTTGTTTCTCATTTTCCTCTTGACAATACCGTTCAGGTCTGGTGAGTTTGCTGGCCAGTCAAGCACACCAACACCATGGTCATTGAACCAGCTTTTGGTGCTTTTGGCAGTGTGGGCAGGTGCCAAGTCCTGTTGGAAAATGAAATCAGCATCTTTAAAAAGCTGGTCAGCAGAAGGAAGCATGAAGTGCTCCAAAATTTCTTGGTAAACGGGAGCAGTGATGTTGGTTTTCAAAAAACACAATGGACCAACACCAGCAGATGACATGGCACCCCAAATCATCACAGACTGTGGAAACTTAACACTGGACTTCATGCAACTTGAGCTATGAGCTTCTCCACCCTTCCTCCAGACTCTAGGACCTTGGTTTCCAAATGAAATACAAAACTTGCTCTCATCTGAAAAGAGGACTTTGGACCACTGGGCAACAGTCCAGTTCTTCTTCTCCTTAGCCCAGATAAGACG
Source organism: Schizothorax lantsangensis (assembly GCA_027422415.1). Classification (NCBI taxonomy): domain Eukaryota; kingdom Metazoa; phylum Chordata; class Actinopteri; order Cypriniformes; family Cyprinidae; genus Schizothorax; species Schizothorax lantsangensis. The sequence goes on along the minus strand of CM049843.1, from coordinate 24,151,328 downwards.
CCTCTGACGTTGTCTGTGGTTCAGGAGTGGCTTAACAAGAGGAATACGACAACTGTAGCCTTGACACGTCTGTGTATGGTGGCTCTTGATGCCTTGACCCCAGCCTCAGTCCATTCCTTGTGAATTTCACACCCAAATTCTTGAATCGATTTTGCTTGACAATCCTCATAAGGCTGCGGTTCTCTCGGTTGGTTGTGCATCTTTTTTCTTCCACACTTTTTCCTTCCACTCAACTTTTCTGTTAACATGCTTGGATACAGCACTCTGTGAACAGTCAGCTTCTTTGGCAATGAATGTTTGTGGCTTACCCTCCTTGTGAAGGGTGTCAATGACTACGTTTACATGGACATCAATACTCAGATTTTAATACGATTAAGAAAATACTCTGATTAAGAGTCTACCATGTAAACATGGATTTTTGATTACCTTAATCCGGCTAAAGTCATAATCGAAGTTAACACAAATCTAATTAAGACATGTGGAGTATTCCTATTTTAGTCGCATTATCGAGGTGCAATATAGACATGTACACACCTTAATCACATTATTACTGTCGTGTAGGACTTTTCGCCGCATTCTGTGACAGGACACACACACGGCAGTGATGATCAACCGTTTGACGGCAAACAAAAGAGTTTCAACACCGCCGTCGTCTGTATGCACGTACAAATAATTAACTGCACTTGAAGCTTTCATACAATTAAAAATGAATCACCCAAAACTGTACATGGCATCATCACGAAGACAAACTATGTTTATACGTGAAATTCTGGAGGGGGGCATCGCGTGGTGACGTAATGACGTGTGCCATTAATCGATCTATGTACTATAACATGTAAAACGGGAACATGAAAGGATTATTCTAAAAGCAACTCATGTAAACACCTGAATCATAATATTGTCTAATTCAGAATAAAGTAAATAATTAGATTACTGATGTCCATGTAAACGTAGTCAGTAGCTACGTTTACATGGACACTTTTTGCTTCCATCCGAATGAATTCATTCTGATTGTCAAATCCGAATGTAGTGTTTACATGAACGCTAAATAAAGTGATCGGGTTGATGTGAGTGTTTATATGTCACAAGCTTCTGATCGGATTTAATCTTTTGACATGCGCACACCTCATGAATATTCAGTTTCCCGCTGTTGTCGCATATTGTTTTAAAAAGCACACTTGATATTTATTTACTTCGGGCCCTAATTAGTCGACGACCAGCACATTAACTATTGTGCAGTGCTGCTTACTTTAGAAAGCAGTAAAAGTGCCCTAAACCAGTCGTCTGTGGATGAGAGTCTTAAACAAGGACTGCTGGGACGCTGTCCTGCTCCACTTCACAGACGCTGATTGAAAGCAGTGTTTTAGAAAGACTGAAACTCATTTATAACTCTTTTATTCACCAGGAAGAACAGCACGATCCGTGCGTCATACGTCATTACGCTATTTTTACGTCACTGCACATGCGCAGTACTTTCCAGTTTCGGTTTTCAATCCGATCAAGTGTTTACATGTCCTCTCGTTTGGATTACAAAAGGAATAAACCACCCCTTACGATCCGATTGAAATTTTAATCAGATCTGGCCAATTCAATCCGATTGACGTGTTTACATGTGATTTTTTTTATTCGGATTGTGCTTCTAGTCCTATTACGATCGGATTATAGGGTCCATGTAAACGCAGCTACTGATTGTCTTCTGGACAACTGTCAGATCAGCAGTCTTCCCCATGATTGTGTAGCCTAGTGAACCAAACTGAGAGACCATTTTGAAGGCTCAGGAAACCTTTGCAGGTGTTCTGAGTTGATTAGCTGATTGGCATGTCACCATATTCTAATTTGTTGAGAGTGAATTGGTGGGTTTTTGTTAAATGTGAGAATAAATCATCACAATTAAAAGAACCAAAGACTTAAACTACTTCAGTCTGTGTGCACTGAATTTATTTAATACACGAGTTTCACAATTTGAGTTGAATTTCTGAAATAAATGAACTTTTCCACGACATTCTAATTTATTGAGATGCACCTGTAAACAAAAAAGAGTTCAGATGCAAAAGCCTGTAAGTGCCATCTGAAATGGTCTTCTAAAATGAGCATTTTTCTCAGGCTCTCGTGCAGGTTCCGTAATTTCACTTTAATGGCAATGAATAGGTTCTTTTCATTGTCATTTAAAGTGAAATAACTGAACAAATACTGGAGCCTGAGAAAAATGTTCATTTTAGAAGACCATTTCAGATGGCAGTGGCATCAGCTTTTATCTGAACTCTTCAAATATTGATTTTGATGGTGCAACACACTCCAAAAAATTTGGGACAGAGGCCAAATAAAAGTGAAAAGGTTATAGAAAATCCAAATTAAACTCTTTTGAAACAGTCCACAATACGCTGGTGAATTGGTAATAGGTGAGGGGATCAGGATTGGGTGTAAAAGGAGCATCTCAGACTTTCAAAATCCTTCATCATTTGAATTAAGATTATAACCATTTAATTTTAAAGCACAGACACCACAAAATCAGACTTACTTTGAGATTGTTCTGAGGTTAAATACAGATTTAAATTCTTAAGTAATAGTTTAATAGCTATTATGCCGTTTCTGAAAACAAATCTTTGCGTTGCAATGACAGAAACACTGGCATCTAACAATGCCTCGGAAAAAAACTGTTCTTTAAAAGAAAAATATATATAAAGCATGCTTTAACCCAAGCAGGAAATAAAACGGTCATCAAATAAGCATGTGTCCTATTCTGTGTACTAAACTCCTGAAACATTGGGGTGTCTTATATTTTAGAGCAGTCACTGCAATTTAGGAAATAAATCAATTAAATATGTATGTGGGTGTTTGTGTGAAAATACAAAAAATCAGATGTAACCTCCTTTGTAATTGTTAACATTTTCATTAGAAACTCTAATTTAATTATAAAAAAAATTCTCAGTAAATGTAACTGATTACAATTATATTCATTTTGTAATAAAATTACATAATTCCATTGCATGTAACTAGTTACTCACCAACACTGCATATGTTTAAAGGATTGAAGGTTGCCGGATAAAAGAAGAGCATATTGATGCACTGTTCACTCAGTCTGATATATTATTCCATTACTCCTTACCGGATGCTTCCGTAAATATTTAGTTTAAACGTAGTTATGCTTCAGCTAAGTGCAATGGTGCAAAGAAAAATATATAGTAATGCGTAAATTGTAACTTTGTGCCCAATTACGTCAAAACTAGGCGAAGTTGTAACTTGTGTACAGCTGGTGCAACCGGCCCCTGTCCCTTAAGGATTAATTGGTTTCTGTACACATTGCAGCATTTATCGCATGTTCAGTGTCTTTATCTTATGTTTCAATGCCTGGATGACATTTTTCAAACGTATCTTTTAAATGAGCTGTTTTTTAAAACCTTTTCCAAGATTTGAATGGTTTACATGCTTGCCATTTCAATAAGTCTAAAGAGTAATGATGCAGTATGTTTTTTTTTTTTCTTTTTGAAAGATTACACAATTGTGCAAGTTTTATTGACCTGGATTTTAAGTTTGTGGATGTCACTTTTGCCCTTAAAATGGCTTGCTATGCTTATATTACGTGGTTAAAACTGTTACACAGTTTAAAAAACTCAATGTCTATGTTATTTAAAGTTGTAAATAAAGAGCTTCTAAAACACATAGGTCTTGGTAATGCACCGTATTGTCATGTTTGTGTGTTGTGTATGGTCATGTTCCAGTAAAACACATTTGTCCCTATAATGTTGGATTGTGTGCAGTTGTGTATTGTGTTAAAGATCTGGTACTCTTAAATCACCTAAGTCTTGGTAATTCACCGTATTGTCATGTTTGTGTGTTGTGTATGGTCATGTGCCAGTAAAACACATTTGTCCCTATAATGTTGGATTGTGTGCAGTTGTGTATTGTGTTAAAGATCTGGTAATCTTAAATCACCTAAGTCTTGGTAATGCACCATATTGTCAGGTTTGTGTGTGTGTGGTCCCTGTAATGCACTGGAATGACATATTTTGTGTGTTGTAAAATGCATGTCCTCATAAATCAGATCGGTCCCTACAAATCCCGATCATGTCAGGGGCTGGAACATTTCAGGAGGGGCGTGATTGTCCTTGTATACCACCAAAATATCATATTGTCATATAATATATTCTATTGTGTGTAAAGAAGATTCTAAGTGGGATTCTTCATCTGTAGATTCAAACATAATTTTTGATTAGTTTATCATCTCTGTAGGGCATTGGGAAAGGTGTGTCCCCTTAAACCACCATACAACTGGTTTGGCTGTCCATGTCCTTGTAAATCACGTGTGTGTGTGTGTGTGTGTGTGTTTGTTTTGCTATACTTGTGAGGACCAGATGTCCCCACAAGGATAGTAAAGCCTGAGATTTTTGACTTTGTGAGGACATTTGGCCGGTCCTCACAAGGGAAATAAATTATTAAAAATACTAAATGAAGTTTATCTTAAAATGTAAAAATGCAAAAAGTCTCCTGTGAGGGCTAAGTTTAGGTGTAGGGTTGGTGTAGGGCAATAGAATATACGGTCTGTGCAGTACAAAAACCATTATGCCTATGGAAGTCCCCACAAGTATAGCAAACAAACGCGTGCACGCGTGCGTGCGTGCGTGTGTCGATCTGCTAATAAGAAACGAGGAGCACAGAGATGAAGGCGATTCAGAAACAATCTTTATTAATCCACACTGGGAAACACAGGGAAGCCAGGAGTCACACACATAGCACAGGGACATATAACAGCAGACAAAAGGAAGCTAAACAGAACGCTCTTTAAATACAAGGACTAAACGAGACTGATTGACAAGAAACACCTGGAATCAAATAAACACAAATGGAAACAGGAACGGGAAGAACCAAATATGGGCATGGAGGGAGAAAACTAGATAATTAATTAAACCCAGCTGAAACAGAGGAACAATCAAACACCAGGGAAAAAACTAGGTCAGGGGGATCACGCGGAGACAGAAAACAAACTCAAAACATACTGAACATGTGACAATATACAGGTGCTGGTCATATTATTAGAATATCATCAAAAAGTTGATTTATTTCACTAATTCCATTCAAAAAGTGAAACTTGTATAATGTATACATTCATTCCACACAGACTGATATATTTCAAGTGTTTATTTCTTTTAATTTTGATGATTATAACTGACAACTAATGAAAACCCCAAATTCAGTATCTCAGAAAATTAGAATATTACTTAAGACCAATACAAAGAAAGGATTTTTAGAAATCTTGGCCAACTGAAAAGTATGAACATGAAAAGTATGAGCATGTACAGCACTCAATACTTAGTTGGGGCTCCTTTTGCCTGAATTACTGCAGCAATGCGGCGTGGCATGGAGTAGATCAGTCTGTGGCACTGCTCAGGTGTTATGAGAGCCCAGGTTGCTCTGATAGTGGCCTTCAGCTCTTCTGCATTGTTGGGTCTGGCATATCGCATCTTCCTCTTCACAATACCCCATAGATTTTCTATGGGGTTAAGGTCAGGCGAGTTTGCTGGCCAATTAAGAACAGGGATACCATGGTCCTTAAACCAGGTACTGGTAGCTTTTTGGACAGTGGTCCAAAGGCCTCTTTTTTTAGATGAAAGTAAATTTTGCATTTCATTTGGAAATCAAGGTCCCAGAGTCTGGAGGAAGAGTGGTGAGGCACAGAATCCATGTTGCTTGAAGTCCAGTGTGAAGTTTCCACAGTCAGTGATGATTTGGGATGCCATGTCATCTGCTGGTGTTGGTCCACTGTTTTTTGAAGTCCACAGTCAACGCAGCCATCTACCAGGAAATTTTAGAGCACTTCATGCTTCCTTCTGCTGACAAGCTTTATGGAGATGCTGATTTCATTTTCCAGCAGGACTTGGCACCTGCCCACACTGCCAAAGGTACCAAAAGCTGGTTCAATGACCATGGTGTTACTGTGCTTGATTGGCCAGCAAACTCGCCTGACCTGAACCCTTGTCAAGAGGAAGATGAGAGACACCAGACCCAACAATGCAGATGAGCTGAAGGCCACTGTCAAAGAAACCTGGGCTTCCATACCACCTCAGCAGTGCCACAAACTGATCACCTCCATGCCACGCCAAATTGAGGCAGTAATTAAAGCAAAAGGAGCCCCTACCAAGTATTGAGTACATATACAGTAAATGAACATACTTTCCAGAAGGCCAACAATTCACTAAAAATGTTTTATTGGTCTTATGAAGTATTCTAATTTGTTGAGATTTGGTGGGTTTTTGTTAAATGTGAGCCTAAATCATCACAATTAAAAGAACAAAAGATTAAAACTACTTCAGTCTGTGTGCATTGAATTTATTTAATACACGAGTTTCACAATTTGAGTTGAATTACTGAAATAAATGAACTTTTCCACAAGATTCTAATTTATTGAGATGCACCTGTATATATATATATATATATATATTTTACATTGCCTTATTTTAAACTGCTTTAAATGACTTTTTTCCCCACATCAATCTACACTCCATACACCATAGTTATAACAGTCACAAGTCTGTTATAGGGCTCGTCCTCTTCCTTACCACTAGGAGCACTAGAGGGCAACAAGTTTTTGTATAAATCATGCCATATAGTAGAAGGAGGGAGTGGGCAGCTTTAGTTTTTGGTGTGGATCATACACGCCGCTCTTCCGTTGAGGTGACGTGTTGATTGTTACTTCGCTGTGGGAGGGAAGAAGCAACGAGTGGAGACGGTGGATTGTAATCAAACTGTACCGTGAGTGTAGCAATGGAGTATGATTCAGATGATGATGATGACGGGTGGCCTTCAGATATGGAGGTTAGCCGAACTAAAAAGGCAAGGAAAAAAGCATGGTCTGAAGCGAGTAGTGGAGGAGAGAGTACTCCAAGACAAACTACCAAAAAGATCAGAGCTAAACCTAGTGGAAGACATAGCCTGTCTGTACTGCTTGTTTTTGAAAAGATAATGCCTACTGAAGTCCAAATGGGTTGGATCAAATACAAAGTGAGGGAATACATTCCACAGCCGTTAAGGTGTTTCAAATGCCAGAGAATGGGACATACAGCACAACAGTGTAAATGGAAACAAAGATGTACGAAGTGTGGAGGAGAACATGATTATGGCATATGCAATAAGGATGCTAAGCTAAAATGCTGTAATTGTGGAGGTGAGCATAGTGCTGCTTATGCTGGGTGTGTGGTTCAGAAACGAGCTAAAGAAGTGCAAAGATACAAGGTTATGAATAAGGTGACATATGCAGAGGCATTAAAGGGTATTGGTATTTATGAAAATAAACAAAATAGACCAAAAGAATTCCAGGACAATTTGAATGACAATGCAAGGTATGCAGTACCCCAGAGGTCAGACATAAGGAGATATCAGCCAGGAAGGCCAGCACTTCCACAGAAGCCATGCAATCATAAGTGTAAAGTTGAGGAGAACACCTTGATGGTGGAAAAGAAGAGTTTTATAGCTTTTATGTGCAAAGTTATTAATATTGCGACACGACAAGAAAGAAAAAGTGATAGAATCAAGACAGTGGTGGAAGCTGCAGAGGAGTTTCTAGGCATTAAAGATGTAAAAGCTGAAGATATACATAGTATGTTGAGTGCTAATAATGATGGAGGATCTCAGAGTGTTAATTAATCTTGTAATGGTAATCCACCTCTTGCAATGGAATGCTAGAAGCCTAATTGCAAATGGTCAAGAATTTAAAAAGTTTGTATCAGAATCTGAAGTCAAGCTTGATATTATTTGCATTCAAGAAACTTGGCTTCGACCTCACCTTGATTTTATTATACCTGGATATGAGTCTGTCAGGTTTGATAGAGATGGAAGTCAAGGTGGAGGCTGTGCAACTTTTGTAAGGGATGGGATATCATTTAAAAGAATAGCAACTTCAACAGAAATAGAATGTGTGATTATTGAAGTATATAAATCAGATGGGAATCTGGTAGTAATTAACTTTTATAATCCATGTAAATCATTAAGCCTAGACGTTTTAGAGGATATAATTAGGAGACAAGGAAAAAGGAAAGAAATATGGTGCGGAGACTTCAATGCACACAATAGTCTTTGGGGAAGTAAGCACACTGATAATAATGGGGAAGTAGTGGAAGAATTAATGGACAATAGGCAGCTAGTTTGTATAAATAATGGAAACGGTACAAGAATTGACATACGTTCTAACATATTATCTTGTATTGATCTTACTTTAGTGTCTAATAATTTGGCAAGTTCTTGTGAGTGGAATATTAATGACAGTACAAGTATTGGGAGCGACCACTTTCCAATAATTTGTTCTATAAATGTTGAAATAGATATCCAAGAAAGGCCTAGACATAAGAAGTGGGATTTTACAAAAGCTGACTGGCAAAAATTTAAAGAAATATGTTGTGAATCAGCAGATTTAATTGTAATGGAGGGTGATATTGAGGAATGTGCATTTGTAGTTTCACAATTAATATTAAATGCAGCTTTGAATAGCATACCTCACAAGACAGTTGGAGGGAAAAGGAAAACGGTCCCATGGTGGAATGATAAATGTACAGAAATCATAAAAGAACGAAATAATGCTTTGAAAATATTAAGAAATAACTTGAATCAAGAAAATCTAATTAATTATCAGAGGAAAAAGGCTCAAGCTCGACGAGAAATTAAGAATAGTAAACAAAATGCATGGAGGAGTTACTGTTCAACTATTGGGAGAGAAGTTCAAATAGGAGAGATATGGTCAATGATGAAGAAAATGAGTGGGAATAAAGTGTATGTTAAAATACCAGTATTAGAGGATGATGGAATAATGGCAATAACAGATAAGGAAAAAGCAAATATATTAGGAAAGAAGTTTTCCAGTGTGCATAGTGGTGACCATTTAGATGATATTCACAGACAAAATAAAGAAAAGATTTTAAATGAAAATAGGGATGTGTTTTTAAAAAAAGATAATGAGGAAAGTACCATGGATGAAGAAATTAATATGAATGAATTAGTGATGGTATTAAATGGTATCAGAAATACTGCTACGGGAGAAGATCAATTGAGCTATGTAATGTTTCAGAATTTACCAGAAAAAATATTAGAGGTAGTATTGTATTTATTTAATAAGATTTGGAAAGAAGGTAAAATGCCAAAAAGTTGGAAGAGTGCATTAATACTGCCTTTTAAAAAAATTGGAAAGGATCATAATAATGCTGGCAACTATAGACCCATTGCCCTAACATCTCACCTATGTAAGTGGATGGAGAAGATCTTAGTCAGAAGTTTTTTCTAATTAATTATTTCCTTGAATACAGAGGTTTATTTGCACCATACCAAAGTGGTTTCAGAAAAGGACGTTCTACAATGGATGCTGTTGTGAAAGTAAGTAATGAGATAGAGAAAACATTTAAAATGAAAAAATTAATGAATATTGTATTTTTTGATATTGAAAAGGCTTACGACTCTATGTGGAAGGAAGGGTTATTAATTAAACTAAATAAGATTGGAATAAGAGGTAGGTTATTTCACTCCCTCCAGGAAATAAACGACTCCATGGTTCTGGTTACTGATGGATTTATTGTTTGTCATCCTTTTCTCCGTCATCACATTCACCGTCAATGACATCCACCATCAAACTACAGTATGACAATGTAAAAGATAAACGTTCACATACGCTATAAAGAGGTAAATACAAATACACTCGAGAAATACAAACGTAATACACATACCTCGCTGGCTGCATATAACCAAGAGGGAATGAGTTCACTTGAAAATACCCGGTTCAAAACACAAAAATGAAAAACATCTTTAACGTTACTTCTCTGCTCAAACAACGAGTAACTCTTGTATCCACACACGGAGAATAACTTCTCACCAAATGTAAACCGTTCCTGTTGCACCTTAAAAAATGTCCGTGTGCAACGCAAATGTACTTTAGTTCCTTGTTAACATCAACACTCAATATTCATGAATAGATAAACAAATAACAAAAACCATGTTAAAGTAACAGAAATAATATGTATGGCAGTTATACTCCCACCAAATGACTATTTGTCATTTCACCTCACAATTTAAACCTTTTCACACCTTAATTTCAACAGTATGCCTTTAAACCTTACAGTAACAAACTACTGTATTCATGAAATGGCAACCATAACCTTTACTCTGCTTCAAGCAATACAACTGTCTTTTGTACAGGCCTATCAAGGTAGACTGGCTTGGTAATGCGTCTTCCCTGGCTGTCTAAGGTTGAGTCACTAATTAACAGTTTCACCTTTCTAACCTTTCCATCAGTGCTCGGATACACCTCTGTCACCCTTGCCAATCTCCATTGGTTACGTGGAGAACTGTCCTCCTGCAGGATGACAATGTCGTTAACCCTTGTATTTCTCTTTTCTTTCTGCCATATTTGTCTTTGCTGAAGATTAAGGAGATACTCCTTCCTCCACCTTGTCCAGAATTCATTTGCCAAAAACTGCACCTGGCGCCATCTCTTGCGCAAGTATAGATCCTGACTCACAAACTCACCTGGAGGTGGGAATATTATGTTAGACTTCATCGTAAGAATGTGATTGGGCGTGAGAGGTTCAAAGCTTGTTGGGTCATTTAAATGCTCGATTGTCAGAGGTCTGCTATTTATAATAGCCATTACTTCATACAGAAAGGTTCTGAGCGAGGCACTATCGAGTCGTTTAGCAGACTGGTCAAGGATTGCGGTTAAAACACTTCTGATCGTCCTTATTTGCCTCTCCCATACGCCTCCCATGTGGCTCGATGATGGGAAGTTCATTATGAACTCACATCCATATTCCTTTAACTGTTCATGATCCAAATTCTTCATTGCATTCATGAACTCTCCTCTTGCACCTACGAAGTTAGTGCCTTGATCACATCTCAACTGTCTTACATGTCCGCGTATTGCTATGAATCCACGCAATGCGTTGATAAAAGCATCTGTAGTGAGGTCATCAAGCATTTCAATATGTATGGCTCTAGAGCACATACAGGTAAAAATAAGACCATATTTCTTCAGTTCCTTTCTTGCTTCCTTCACATAGAATGGTCCAAAGCAGTCTATGCCACAATATGTGAAAGGAGGTGTCGGTTCCATTCTTTCTTCTGGCAAATCTGCCATTTTTGGATCTTGAGTGTTCCTTCTGTACTTTCTGCATGTTGTGCACTTGTAAATATGTGAGGCAACTGCCCTGCTAGATCCTATGACCCATACTCCATTGGATCGCAGTTCATTGGCAGTTATTCCTCTTCCTTGATGCTGCACCTTTTCATGGTAGTGCTTAATAAGCAACAACGATACATGACTCTTATATGGCACAATGGCAGGATGCTTGACATGAGGATGAAGAACAGATCTTGTCAAACGTCCTCCAACCCTAAGCACACCATGCTCATCTACAAACGGACTCAGTTTGTGTAGGTTGTTGTCTTTGGGTTTTACTTCTTTGCCTTGCATGATACCTCTGATTTCACTGCTGAACGCTTCCCTCTGAGCCAACTTGATTATAAACAGCTCTGCTTCCTGTCTGTCCTCAATACTTGTAGCTCCACTTACTTTATCTTTGATGCCCTTGATCTGCTTAGCATGGCGCTTTAGAAAAGCAATAGCCTTGACAGCTCTTTTCCAGTCAGAGAACTTTGTTAGGCGGTTTAACAATGACCTTTCCTCCCTCACCTTGGTGTTGAGCACCAGGGCCTTTCTAAGTTCCGGATCATCATCATAGACTTCTCCCACCATAACATCTCCTTTGGGTAGCTCTCTTTCCCATAAAAAATCTGGGCCAGTGAACCAATTTGAAGCAACAAGCTGATCCGCGGAGAGACCTCTCGACGCATGATCCGCAGGATTATCTTCAGATTTTACAAAGTGCCATTGTGCAGGATCTGTTATGGACTTGATTCTTTGGATTCTGTTCGCTACAAACACATGAAACCGTCTGGCATCATTGTTTATATAGCCGAGGACGACCTTTGAGTCAGTCCAAAAATGTTCTTGAAGACCCTCTATTTCAAGCTCATTTCTGAGCATAACACTTGTTCTTGCTGCTACAACTGCAGCCGTCAACTCAAGCCGTGGCACTGTGGTAACCTTGGTAGGAGCAACCCGTGCCTTTCCCATGACTAGCGTGCAGTGAACCTCTCCCTTGACGTCGACTGCTCTGAGGTAAGTACATTCCCCATAACCGATGACACTTGCATCTGAGAAGTGGTGAAGTTCGTACTGCTTGACATCCTTGAAGTTATCTGGGATATAGCACCTTCTGATCCTTACATTAGATAAGTTTCGAAGATCTTGTAGCCAGATTTCCCACTGTACACTTAGCTCTAGTGGGAGCGGCTCATCCCAAGTTACTTTGTCTCGACACAGTTGTTGTAGGATCTGCTTTCCACGGAGAATAAAAGGCGCTACGAACCCCAATGGATCGTAGATGGAGGCTACTGTAGAAAGTACTCCTCTTCTGGTGTTTGGGTGTTCCTTGACAGTCACTCTGAACTGGAAGTCATCAGAGGATACACACCATTGAACACCAAGAGCTCTTTCCATGAGTGGCTCTCCCAAAGCCATATCCATGTCCTTGACACTTTCAGCACAGTCGTCCTTCGGTACAGATTTCAATACCTCCTTGCTGTTGGAGATAAATTTGTGTAGTCTAAGCTTGCCTGTGCTGCAAAGGTCTCTCGCTTCCTTAATCAGTTGAATTGCTTCAGCGTCAGATGTTGCGCACACCAATCCATCGTCAACATAAAAATTCCTTTGGATGAACTTGACGGTGCTTGGGTTAAATTTATCCTGACCTTGAGCGGCTAGATACTTAAGTCCAAAATTGGCACATCCAGGTGAGGAGGCTGCCCCAAATAGGTGGACCTTCATCCGAAAAATTGAGGGTGAAGACTCTAGATCACCGTTCTCCCACCATAAGAACCTGAGGTAGTCTTGGTGCTCAGGCCTTACATGGAACTGGTGAAACATTTTTTCCACGTCACACATGATGGCAATCGGGCCTTTGCGAAACCTACAAAGTACTCCCACCAAGGTGTTTGTGAGCTCTGGTCCAGTAAGAAGTTGGTCATTCAGTGACGTTTCTCGAAACCTTGCTGAGCAATCAAAGACCACTCGTATCTTCCCAGGCTTTTGGGGGTGGTATACGCCGTGGTGGGGAATATACCAGACTGGTTGATTGTGAAGCTCTTCTTCAGGGACCTTTTCTGCATCGCCACGAGCAATGATGTCTTTCATAAACCCCAAGTAGTCAGTGCAGTATTGCTGGTCTCTCCTGAGCCTTCGTTCCAAGGACATTAGGCGTTGAACAGCACATGATTTATTATTTGGTAGATTTGGTCTGTCTTGTTTGAAAGGCAAGGGCATCTCAAAATGACCATCTTGTTTCTGCCTGATTCCATCTTTCAGTTTAGCCAAGAATTGAAGGTCTTCTTGAGAGAAGGATGTCTCATCTCCAGCTCTCTCACTGAAATCAGATTCCAACATGTTAATTATGTCATCTGGACTGACCATTTCACTGACCTGGGTATTGCAAACATAGTGGACTTCTCCTTTAAGCTTGACCATTGCATTCACTTTAGGCATGACTTGTTTTACGATGATGCGATGACTTACTCCAATTGCATCACCGTAGTGTTCACCTGGGTCACCATAACTCACTATGCTCCATCCTAAGTCGGTCTTCTGAGCAAATGGCTGGCTTTCCTCTCCACAAACGACTTCTCGTGGCATTAGAGCTTGTGGGCAATTGTATCCTACCAACAGACCAATTTCGCAATCCTTTCGAGGCGCGATGTGGTCAGCAAGATGCTCCAAATGAGGCCATGCCTTTGCCGTCTCAGGCACCGGGATGTGTGTACGATTAGCAGGGATGAAGTCACGAGTGTAAACTGTCGGCACTGTTAACTTCTTGGTGGAAAATAGGCCCCTTATTTGTAGGCTATTAAGTCTTTTACAGTGAATGATTGTCCCTTTTGACGACATCGTAGATAGTTTTAACTTCACTTGTTCAGTGTTTGTATCAAGAACATCTGCCACTTCATTAAGAATGAATGAAGAATCACTCTGTGAATCTAACAGAGCATAGACGAGAACTTCGTTGTCTGGATCACTTGGCGTTGACACATAGACAGGTACTATTGCTGACGTCTGTGTACTATTAGTATCTTGTACAACTCTGTTAGAGGTTGTTTCCTTTGTGACGTCTTGTGGTTGAGTTCTTTCCTTAGATTGTTCTTTCTTTAGTTCTTGGTCCCTTTTTGAACGTTCTTCGTGCAAGCATGTGGGGTGCCTCCTTGAGCATGAATCGCAGACCATCCGGTTACTGCAGCTCTTAGACTGGTGGCCAGGGCTCAAACAGCCGAAGCACAGTTTTTCACTTTGCATAAATTTTACGCGGTCAGCAACTGGCTTCTCTCTTAATTTATAGCACTTGTGTAAGCTGTGTCCTGGTTTTTTACAAAACACACATGTGACTATTTTACTCTCAGTGGTGTTTGTTGTGAAGATCTTGGCACCTACGGTTTGGTTCTTGGAGGTCATAATGTTCTGGCATCTGATCTTTGCTTTATCAGATTCACCTTGCCGTAATGCATGGAAGGATGTAATGGGGTTGCAAGCGATGCTAGCCTCCATTGAAAGGAACGTCACAAAATAACTGAAGTTTGGGAACCTTCCGTGTTCAAGTTGATATTGTGTGGCCTTTCGGTTCCATCCGGAGCTTAACCAGTCGGGTAACTTGGCAGTAAGTTTTTGATTCTCAATTCCATCATTAAGAATGTGGAGACTGTCATTGTTAGCCATAGCACTTTCGCAACTGCGTAAAAGGTCCACAAATTTCCTCAACTCGGCACTCTCTCTTGAAGCTATTTTTGGCCATGTATGTAGTTTGTCTCGGAAAGCCTTGGCAATTACAAAGGGTTGGCCATATCTTTCATTGAGCAGGTCCCATGCTGCATTGTATGAATCTTCTGAACCAGACAGAAAATGACCTTCTAGTGCTTCTCTAGCAGCTCCTCCAACATATTTTTGAAGGAAAAAGACTTTCTCTGCAGTTGGAATATTCTTTTTCTCTATAAGTGTCTGAAAGGATGATTTCCAATGATTAAACTTGAGTGGATCTCCACTAAATATTGAAGGCTCTGGAATAGGTAGCCTGTTTGCTGTCATAGCTTCAGCTAAGACCTTCACCAGCTCTCGCATGTCATTTTGGAGTACACTTCTTGGAGTCACATCTCTGAGCGGTGGTGGATGCTGATCAGCAATACTCGCTTGATAGATTATCTGCATATCTGTAGGCAACTCAGCCCCAGAGTTTTGTGGTAAAAAGTCTTGGGTTGGATAGAACTCATTTGCATTGTACACTAGAAGCTTTGCTTTGGCTGCATTAAGCCTCTTTAGCTCTTCCAAACGCTGAAGCTCTCTTTTCAAATTTTCAACTGACCTTTTTCTAGCAGCATTCTCTTCATGCTGTCTCTTTAACAGAGCAGCCTCTTGTCTCTCCTTTTCTATCTTACGTTCGATTTCTTCCCTTTCTCTTTGAAGACGGCGAGTTGATGCAGCTGTTTCTTGGTCTGCAACTATCAACTTATCCTCAGCTTCAAGTCTCTGCAATTCTGCTTGGTGGCTTTCTTGTTCACCCATAATCTTCAATACAGCCTGTGTATGTGCATACTCAGCAGCAGCTTCTTGTATTTTGGATGAGGATACAGCAGAGTGAATGGATTTAGACTTAGAATTATTGCTCTGAAATGAAACACTGGAGGTTGAAGACGCGAATACAGATGAAGCATCAGGCCAAATAATTTCCTCCTTATTTCCTTGAAATTGAGACTGTGCATTCTGTATTACATTTCTGGTGATGGATGCACATCTGTCCAACTTGCGTCTCATGTCATGAGCTGGGCTGTCAATCTTTCGGTATTCATCATAAACATTGTTCAGCTCAGATTCTTCTCTTTGAATACCTTTAATGTGTTCTTGAAGGATATCACTGGGATCTTGTTTGATTACAGATTTTTTAGCCACCTTAGTCAAAACCTTCCAGCGTTCATAAATACTACCAAAGCGAAGTAATAATCCTTTCACTTTTTCCTTCTGAAATTCCCTTCCCTTTTCTGTTAATGTTCGATCTCTTTCACTTCTACGAGGCCTTGCAGGCTGTACTGCTTGTTGTACAATGGAAGTCCCTGACACTTGTTCCCTTTCACTTGTTTGAGACATCTTACATTATCTGGGAATTGCCTGTACACTTAAAATTAGCTGTGTAGTTAACAACAGATTTTTTTTCTTTTTCTGAACAATCAAATTAAAATTCGGTCAATATCCTTTAGATCAACCCTTCAATTAAAGCAAAATTGTAAAGGCTTGGTAATATTGCATTTAAGCGAACATCCTTAGAGAATAATAAAAAACTTAAAAAAAAAACTGAAAGATATTGTCTTGCTTAAATGTTTACAAATTATTCTCCTCCTTTTAAAGTTATCACTTACTTTCTTCAATAGACAATATCAATAAATTCCCCTTATACAATTTAAACCACAGTTATTATTAAGGTTACACACAGTCCCTTGTAGTTTCAAACTTATTGTCACCTTTCAGAACACAAGCTTACGTGTCTGACTTATGGACGTCTTAATGAAACACTGATGAACTGCAGGTCCTTAACGGTAAACGTGGGCCAATCTGTGTAATATTACATCCCGTCTTGCCGAGTGTGACACAGCTGGTCTGGGCCGGGCACGAGCAGATTCGCGAACGTTGACGCAGGCTCGAGTTTGACTTTCACTCCCTCCAGGAAATAAACGACTCCATGGTTCTGGTTACTGATGGATTTATTGTTTGTCATCCTTTTCTCCGTCATCACATTCACCGTCAATGACATCCACCGTCAAACTACAGTATGACAATGTAAAAGATAAACGTTCACATACGCTATAAAGAGGTAAATACAAATACACTCGAGAAATACAAACGTAATACACATACCTCGCTGGCTGCATATAACCAAGAGGGAATGAGTTCACTTGAAAATACCCGGTTCAAAACACAAAAATGAAAAACATCTTTAACGTTACTTCTCTGCTCAAACAACGAGTAACTCTTGTATCCACACACGGAGAATAACTTCTCACCAAATGTAAACCGTTCCTGTTGCACCTTAAAAAATGTCCGTGTGCAACGCAAATGTACTTTAGTTCCTTGTTAACATCAACACTCAATATTCATGAATAGATAAACAAATAACAAAAACCATGTTAAAGTAACAGAAATAATATGTATGGCAGTTATAGGTTATATAATTGGGTTTTAGATTTCTTATCAGAAAGAAGATTTAGAGTTAAAGTGGGATCTGTAGTGTCTGAGGAATTTTAAATTATTAATGGAATTCCACAAGGAAGCGTTATAAGTCCAGTGTTATTTAATGTTATGATTAATGATATTTTTATGAATTTGGATAGAAGAGTTGGGTCAGCTTTATATGCAGATGATGGGGCTATATGGGTAAGAGGACGAGATCCCATATGTGTGATACATAAAATCAAGGAAGCAATTAAAAAAGTAGAACAATGGTCACATAATTGGGGCTTTAAGCTTTCTTCAAGTAAATCTTGTCATATGTTATTTACCAGGAAGAAAGGGATAGACAAACAGAACTTGAAGTTATATGGTCACAATATGGAAACAGTAGATTGTTTTAAATATTTGGGTATGTGGTTAGATCAAAAGGGTACATGGAAAGTACATATGGAAAAGGTGGAATCAAAATGTAAGAAAGTTATAAACTTAATGAGAGCATTAGTTGGGAAAGACTGGGGAGCAAATAAACAATCACTGATGTGTATATATATAGGGCTCTAATGAGGTCAACAATAGATTATGGATGCTTTGTGTATGGAGCAGCAGTGAAAACACATTTAATGAAAATGGATAGAGTTATTAATAAAGCTTTGAGGATTTGTTCTGGTGCGATGAGATCAACACCAACTAAGGCAATCCAGGTAGAGTTAGGAGAAGTGCCCTTAGATCTTAGAAGAGATAAACTCATGCTTACATATTGGTGTCGTTTATGTGGATGTGGTAATGAAAATCCTACCAATAGTGTTATTAAAGAATGTTGGGAGTATAATTCGTTTCAAGGTAATGGTTTTGGATGGGTAACAAAGGCTAAAGCAGAGGAATATAGGTTAGAAAGTATCTGTTTTAACACTCCTACTCCTGTTAGTAATATTCCGATTTGGTTGTTTCCAAAAACTGAGGTAGATTTAAATATAATGGAACTAAAGGATAAATGGGAAGAAAGTGAGAAAGGATACATGGCAAGTCAATACAATACATAAAAAGCAAATTTTACAGTTATCTAGATATTTATACAGATGGATCCAAAGATGAAGAAAATAGGGTAGGTATAGGAATATATATACCAACATTGAATGTAAGTATTGGGAAAAGATTACCTGATCAGTTGTCAGTTTATACGGCAGAGATGATGGCGATTATTGTAGGGTTGCAGTGGGTGGAGGAAGTAAAACCAGATAGAGTGGTATGTTGTGTTGACTCTGTAGCAGCCCTATACAGTATTCTAAATATGAAATCTAATAGAGAAGATCTAATGCTAGAAATCCATCAAAATTTATTTAGATTGCGAAGGCTTCAGATAGATGTGAGATTCTGCTGGATACCTGCTCATGTAAATATAAAAGGGAATGAGAAAGCAGACAAAATAGCAAAGAAATCAACCAGGGTGAGCGCAATTATAAATATTCCCTTTGGTAAAGGAGAAGCTAAGGCAATAATTAAAAAAGAAATGATGAAGAAATGGCAGGACAGGTGGGACATGGATAATAGTGGAAGAAAATATTATAGTATACAGAAATGTATTAATGCACAGGGTGTGAATGGAAGGAATAGAAGGGAGGAGACAGTCTTAACCAGGCTGAGGTTTGACCACACAGGGTTAAATAAAACATTGTTTCTGTTAGGTAAAAGTAAATCAGATGAATGTACGGAGTGTAAAATCACAGAAAATGCAGAACATGTACTGTTGTATTGTAGGAAGTATAGGGAAGAGAGGATTAGATTAAAGCAAAAGATAAGTCAGACAGGAAGAAAATGGAACCTGGAGGGTGTTTTGGTAACAACAGGAGAAGGGGTAAAAGATGCACAGGATGCTGTTGTGAAATATCTGAAGAATACAGGGGTGTATTATAGGATTTAGATAGAAGTGGGTTAAAGGAAAAGATAGCAAGGGAAAAGAAGGAAAGGAAAAGAAGGGAAAAGTGAAGAAAGGGAGAAAGGAAAGGAAGAAAGGAAGGAAAAAAAAAAAAAAAAAGGGAAGGGTGAAGGAAGAAAGGGGAAAGAAGAAGGGAAAGTAAGGCAAAGGGAAGAAGAAAAGGAAAAGAAAAGGAAAAAGAGAAAAGGAAGAAATTATTATTATTATTTTATCTTGATTTTTTTTTTTTTTTTTTTTTATTAAGTAGAATCATTGAGCTATAGGCTAATCCATGCTGCATACTCCGGTACAGTAGGTGGCGATATGCACCTGACAAATCATGATTGCAATACGCCATAAAACCAATAAGAAGAAGAAGAAGAAGAAGGAGGGAGTGCAGCATGCAAAAGCTAAAGCATGGCTTTGCCATGTGCTTCTTGAGTCCTTGTTGGGAAACATTTGTTTTAATGCTCAACTGAAAGTAAGTGATGTTATAATGTGTATGGAATGTCTAACTTATTTTCTTATGTGGTTTTGGATGTTTGAATTATATTATTTGGACTATTTATTTAGTATGGCTTCTTTTGATTTTTGTAGAAGGACTTTTTGTGTTATCTGGTGGATTATGGTTCTTGTGGTGAAGAGGGTGGAGGAAGTTGTATGCTTTCCTTTATACCCCAAAGCTCTTCAACCCATTATTCGAGTATCACCTTTATACGGATCTTCCATGAACTTTGATGTTTGAGCACAGCAGGCATATGGATTAAGACTGACCATTGGCTGGATGATGTACTGGATATTGTGAGAACTTGAAAGAAATCCAGATAAGACTTTATTCATTCCATAACACTTAATCGAACATTCATGGATATTGATCTGTCTTGAACTCTATTTACGTTTTTGTTATTTTTGTGGGTTTTGAGGTGGTGTGAATAATTTGGATGAAATGTAAAAATGAAATAACTGTTGCTAGGCTTACTCGAATGTTTTTTTTACTAAATATAAATTACCAATATTTTGCATTCAATAAGAGTCTCTGATTTATGTGTATGCTTTGTTAAACGGATGGTTATTGCAGTAGGTTTCCTTTTATAAATAAGTTGTATAACTGGTTTTGGGTTTAGTTAAATCAGAAATGGTTATATAAATGGCGCCCGAACAGGGACTCTATTGCATTTAATGTTTTTTGTTTAACATATAGAAAATGGCAACTCAAAATTGGCATATTGAGACAGAGGGTGAGTGCGAGCCTGACTTTACCACTGAACCATTCGTCGCCAGGAGAGAACCTATTCGAGAGCTCATCAGCACATTCAGTGAACTGTATATTGATTCTGAAGATGAAGAAGAAAGAGTTGAGTTTGTTGATGACCTTTCTTTTCCACCACCTCCACCACTCGAAATGGAAGAAAGACAGGAGTTCAACTCTTTATCTCCTGTTATGGACAGGTTGGAACAGCTAGAGGAGAGAATCACAAATATGGAAAAAAGACTAGAAGAGTGTAATAAAAAGGTGGGTGAAAGCTTTTTTCAGACAGAAGTGGAAAGTAGATGCAAGAAAATGGAAGACAGATTAACCTATCAAATGGAGAGGGAGTGTTCTAGACTGCAGCAAAAACTTGAATTTAGTATTCAAGACTTAGGGCGCTCAATGGTAGACTGTTTAAAATGAAGAGACACCCAGATTGATGATAAGTTCAAATCTCTCATCCCTCTGAAGTCAACTCCAATTCGTCCAACCCCAAGTTCCATCCTGCCTCCCTCAGTTTCTCAAGTCAATAACCAAACTTATCAAATTCAACCAAGTTACACTCAGTTGTCTGGTTCTGGAAACCCCTTGGCAGTTCCACCTGTAAAGATAGAGTTCCCAAACTTTAATAGCAGTGAAGATGATGACCCAGTTGCATTTATTGAGAGATGTGAGGACTATCTAGCCATTCGACCCCTATCTGACTATGAAATATTAGCTTCTCTTACCTCTGTTTTAAAGAACACTGCAAAAGACTGGTGGGTGGCTGAGAAGAGAAATGTACAGACCTGGGAACATTTTAAGAAAGTCTTCTTGCGTTCATTTTTGAATGAAGATTATGAAGATGAAACGGCTAGAAGACTCCTGGAAAGAAAACAAGGTGCACAAGAGAGCATACAAGATTTTGCTTTCCACTACAGAGCCCTCTGTTTAAAATGGAAAAAGGATATGTTAGAAAAAGAGATCTTGCAGTCCATTCTTAGAAACTGTAACCCACATTTAGCCAGTCTACTTAGAGGAACAGTACGAGATGTTGGTGAATTAGTAAGAATTGGAACACAAGTTGAGAAAGATTTGGAGGAATCAAAAAGATATTGGAATAATGTTAACGCTGAGGCTCAAAGAAAGAAGTTACAACCTAACCGAGAAACAGTTCCTAAACCTCCTCATGCTAACACAAGAGTAATGCAATCAGTTCAAAGTACTCCAATACAAGATCCGAACATAATTACCTTGCCTATCTTGCTGAGAAACAGGTACCTACAAGCTGTCATCGATACAGGAAGTACCCTTTCTTACTTGTTGTCAGACCGGTTGTTTGAGACCGGAAATGCTGTAGGTGACGTCAGACGCTGGAGACTTGGCGGAAAAACTGAATGAACAACGAGGACAGCGAGGAAAATTTAGAAACTCTTCAGGAATACATCGACTGGTGCTTCGACGTTATAGTCATGAAGAAAAACCAAAATGCAGGTTCTCCAGCCAAAAGCGAGACGCCGTCTTCCAAAAGAAGTCGCCCAGCAGACTCGCCTGAAACAACATCGCCGACGGGTAAAAGCTTTACCGACATCCTGGAGTCAATCGACAAGCGGTTGTCCAGCTTCGACGCGAGGTTGTCCCTGGTCGAGATCCTGCACCGTGAATTTAAATCCCTGAGGGAATCACTGGAATTCAGCCAGCAGCAGGTGGAAACACTCGCTGCTGAAAACGCATCTCTACGGGACTCGGTCAAATCTCTAACTGAAAATATGACCCATCTAAGTGAAGAAAATAAAAAAATAAAAGAGACTGTCATCGATCTCCAGGCCCGTAGCATGAGAGATAACCTGGTGTTTTCAGGCATCCCGGAATCTGCCGAAGAGGACCCAGAAGCTACGGTTAAAAACTTTATCAAGACGTACCTGAAGCTTCCGGAAGACACCGTGGAAAACATCTGCTTCGAAAGAGTCCATCGGATGGGAGCGAAGAAACCTGGAGCCCCGAGACCGCGTCCAATTGTGGCCAAATTCGGATACTTCAAGCAGAAAGAGCAGGTGAAGAGTCGCGGCAGGGAGCTGAAAGGAACAGACTTCGGCGTAAACGACCAGTTCCCCAAAGAAATCCTGGAGCGACGCAAAATTCTGTTCCCAATCCGACGCAGTCTCATCCAAAAGGGCTCCCGAGCTGTCATCGCAGTGGACCGGCTCTACGTGGACGGACAGCTCTACCGCAACCTCCGTACCACTCCGTGGTTATATTAACACCACTCCAGATAAGAATCCGTTATATTTATCTTTTCTTTTTCTCTCTTTCCTCGCTTGTTCTTCCATTTACCTCTAAATATTTATGTCATTTCGATAATTTAATACGATATCATAACAAACACGTACAGTCAGTCTCCGCAGCGTTTAAATGATTTTGCAATGTTTTCGTTTCTGTCAAGTTTTTACTTTCATCCCTCTATGCTTGCTTCTTTGTATGTCTTTCTTACTTCCAACTCCTTTCACGGCACCGATCACCTGCTTTACTACACATATAAACAAAACACACTATATTACACATCTGCTTGGCACGACCATGTACATATACACTCAGCATTAACGCAACCACTCCGACCTTACAGCGCACACAGACATGAAGGACATACTCGCATACAAGCGCGTACACGCCCGCTCATATCTTATTCATTTGAGCATCACACGCAGCCAGCAGCATTAGCTACACACACACATCTATGGGTGCATTAAGGTTTGTCACATGGAATGTGAATGGAGCTGGCTCCAAGGAAAAAAAGTTAAAAATATTTAGCCAGCTTAAAAAACTACAAGCAGACGTTGTATTATTACAAGAGACTCATAGACCTGCCACAGCTACAGATCAACTTAAAACAACTGAGTTTCCTAATGTGTTCTCAGCCTGCTATAACTCTAGGCAAAGGGGGGTAGCAATTCTAATACATAAAAATGTTAATTTCACAGTACTCAACACAGTTATAGATCCAGAAGGTAGATTTCTAATCATTAAATTATCTATATTTGACAAAGTTATGTATTGTTAGTATATATGGTCCAAATGTTGATGACCCCTCTTTCTTTCATGTTTTTTTTACCGCTCTTTCTGAACAACTAGATTGTGCACTTATAATTGGGGGAGACCTCAATTTTGGACTAAATAAAGAAATGGACAGGCTAAGTACAGCTGGAACTCAGCGCAATTGGGAATCCACAAATATAGTTAAACAGTACATGAGCGACTATGGACTTTGCGATGCATGGCGTTCTCTCCACACCAACAGTAGGGAATTTACTTTCTTCTCACATGTCCATCACTCTTACTCTCGTCTGGATTATTTCCTAGTCAGCAGCTCACTGCTGAGTGACATTTCAGACACAGAGATACACACTATAGCTGTCAGCGATCATGCTGCTGTTTCTTTAACTCTAGTAAATAAGAAGACCACTCCACCAAGTAATAACTGGAGATTCAATACATCATTGCTTAAAGACGACGATTTTATTAAATATTTTAAAGAAGAGTGGGCTTTATATTTAGACTATAATGACCTGCCTGGAACATCAGCATCTGTTCTCTGGGAAGCAGGCAAAGCTGTGATGAGAGGTAGAATAATCTCATTCTCATCGCATAAAAAGAAAAGAGAAAATAAATGTATTCAGGAATTAGAAGAAACCATAAAAACTTTAGAAGAATCCTACATATCCTCCCAGGAACAGGAAATGCTGAAAAAAATATGTAAAGCAAAACTAGAATTAAATGAAATTATTAATAAAAAAACTAAATTCTTAGCACAAAGACTTCGCTGGCAAGAATTTGAATATGGTAACAAATCAGGTCAATTCTTAGCGAACCAGTTAAAAATAAATAAAGAAAAAACAACGATATGTGCTGTTAAAGATTTAACTGGGGATACAGTATATGACCCTGAAAGAATAAACCACACTTTCAGAGATTTTTACGAATCTTTATATTCTCCACAGATAAACCCATCTAAAGACGAAGTTGACCAATTTCTTGACAATATAACTCTTCCGAAATTAACAGACAATCAAGCGATGGCATTGGATTCTCCACTGACATCAGATGAACTTCAGGAAGCTTTGAACAGTATGCCCAATAAAAAGGCTCCAGGTCCAGATGGCTTTCCAGCAGAATTCTATAAAGAATTCTGGGCTATTCTGGCACCAACATTCTACAGAATGTTACAGGAAACCAAAGAAAATGGCAGACTTCCACCAAATATTAATTCTGCCAACATTAGTCTCTTACTAAAACCAGGCAAAGACCCTGTATTGCCTACTAGCTATCGTCCAATATCCCTTATTAATGTGGACACTAAAATAATCTGCAAAGCTATCTCAAAAAGAATAGAGAAGATAACCCCTCTCATAATTCATTACGACCAAACTGGTTTCATAAAAGGGAGGCATTCCTCAACAAATACACGTAGGTTACTTAACTTGATAGACTATTCATGCAATAGAAACCTTCAAATTACAATATTGTCTCTAGATGCAGAAAAAGCTTTTGATAGGGTTAACTGGAATTTTCTATTTGCAACTTTACACAAATTTGGTTTTGGAAACTATTTCATAAACTGGTTAAAAATATTATATAACTCTCCAACAGCATGTGTCAGGACAAATGCCCAAACGTACTCTAGCTTCTGTCTTAAGAGGGGCACCAGGCAGGGATGCCCCCTCTCCCCCTCACTGTTTGCAATTTTTATTGAACCACTAGCAGCAGCAATTAGACAGGCAACAGTGATTAAAGGCATTAAATGCAAGAATGTAGAACATAAAATTAGTCTTTACGCAGATGATGTGTTACTTTTTCTTCAACATTCACAAACCACTCTCTCTGAGGTAATTACATTAATAAATTCTTTCTCAAGAGTCTCAGATTATTCAATAAACTGGTTAAAATCAACAGTTCTTCCAATTAATTGCTCCTTCCAGAATTCCTCCACTCCACTGCAATCTGGAAATATTAAATATTTAGGTATTAATGTTTCTCCTAAGCTGGCAGATTTGATTAAATTAAACCACATCCCACTTTTAAAGAAGGTAGAAGATGATCTAACCAGATGGAGGTCTCTACCCATATCACTCATGGGAAGAGTCACCTCAATAAAAATTATGGTTTTGCCAAGAATTAATTATTTATTTGCAATGATCCCGAGCAAACCACCACCTGACTGGTTTAGATCTTTGGACTCCTCTATCTCTAAATTCCTTTGGAAAGGTAAACCCCCGCGTATTAGCTTAAAAACGCTGCAAAAGACCAAGGATAAAGGAGGACTAGATCTACCTAACTTTTACCACTATTTCTTAGCCAATAGGCTTCAACACATTTCAGGGTGGTTAAAACACACCCTCTTAGATGAGCCTTGGCTAGATGTAGAACAGGCATTATGCAATAATATAGAGATTTCGGATCTGCCATTCATTAGCTCGATCAGTAAACGACACGTATGCTTTAAAAGCATCAGTATCAGCTCTTCTCTGACAGCATGGTGGGAGTTTCTAAAAATGACGGAGTCTTCACTAATCCCATGCAAACGTACCCCTATCTGGAACAATCCTGACATATTGCTAAACAACAATATGATAAACTTCACAGATTGGAGTTGTAAAGGTATTAAATACCTGGAACATATATTCGAAGGGACAGACTTTATTCCCTTTGACAAATTAATTAAACAATATGGGATTAATAAGAACAGATTTTTAGAATATCAACAAATTAAATCTATTGTAAAAAGGAAATTTAAATCTAATCATATCAATTTACAAATACCACCAAGTGTGGCAGATTTTCTTAATCTCAAAACCCCCAAATTAATGTCTAAAATATACAGGGTACTTTCCAATATAGATGAATCAGTATCACTTCCTATTGCAAAATGGGAAGCAGATCTATCAGTAAGCTGGGACCATAATTTCTGGTCTCAGATATGTTTAAAAACCTTTGAACTGATTAGAAATCCTGGATTACAATTAATACAATACAAAATTCTGCATAGAGTGCACTACACAGGTCATCGGATGTTCAGGATGGGTTTTACAGCTTCTAACAACTGCTCACACTGTAAAGGCAATACACCTGACAATTACATCCACGCTCTATGGTTCTGTCCACCTGTTCAGAGGTACTGGTACAGGATTTGTGAAGACTTATCAAAGTGTCTTAAATGCTCTATTCCAGTCTCTCCTTTAGTCTGCTTGTTGGGCGACCTAGATGGTGTCACTACAGAAGATAACACAATCCACATGGCTTTCACTGCACTATGCATTGCTAAGAAGACTGTCCTCATGAACTGGAAAAATAAAAATAATCTTAATATCAACCAATATAGAGATTATTTGTGGGATTATATTAGCCTTGAAACAGCTTCTGCTGACACATTAGATCAATCTCTCTGGGCTCCTTTGATCAGCTCCATCACCTAGTGTGGGTGGGGGTCCCGATTCTGTCCGGCTGTGGTTTTTGTTGTTGGCGTGGGGTGGCAATATGGGCCTGGGGCATCTGGGGGTTCCCTGGGGATGGGTTTCTTGGGGGGTTTGGCGCTGGGGCTGCGGCCTTGACCTGGATGGGGTATTGGTGACTCTTGGATGCTGTTTCTCTGGCGGCGGCATGCGGCGCTGCTGGGGATGCCTGTGCCGGCGGACGTAGGTTGCCAGCCTGGCGGCCGCACTGTTCCGGGGTTGGTCCGGGGGGGGTTTGGGGACCTGGGGACGCTCTGCCTCCGGCTTGGGGTTACGGCTGGGCCTGGGGGGCTTGGGTCCTGGTTGGTGTGCCGCCTGGAGCATGGGTTGGTGCATGCGCTTGGGCCCGGCTCTGGTGTGGGGGTCTTCGATGCATCGGTGCCTCCGCGGGGGGGGGGGGTCCAATAGAGGCGGGGTATACGGGCTTTACCTGGGTGTCTTATTGTCTTATGTAGTTTGGGAAGTGACTGGTTGATGGGGTGGGGTAGTTTTTCCTCTGCTGTGGGGTCTGGTGGGCCGCCCCGGGCTGCCATGGGCCCTGGTCTGGATGGGCCTGGGTCCCCCGCCCTGGGCAGATTTGGGGTAACAGGGGTGCCTATGGGGGTCAGCGGGGGAGCTGGCTCCAGAGGGGGGGGTATTTTGCCCCCTCTGATGTTTTCCTCCCCATCCCTAAGGCTTCACTTCTCCCGCTCCATCACACCAACACATAGGTAGGGTTTTGAGGTGCGGGTGAGTCGCTGGGATGCGGGGGAGGTGGTACTCCTCTGTCTCCTCGTGGCCGCCTGCATCTCGATTACACATTACAGCTTAGACATTCTCATTACTTACTGTCACATGACACATACATATAGGGCCTTGGGGGTGGGCACACTGAATGGCATCCGGAGGGCGGTCTGTTCATTCAGCCTTCCCTCTGGTGCCAGTGCCCACTTCTCAATTTTAAGTTGCACATAGACATTGAGGGCTCTAGGGAGGGGACGAGCTGACACAAGCTTGTGGAGGGTGCCCCTCCCCTGTTTTAAAGCACCCCTGTTTTAAAGCACCTTAGAACAACACACACCAACACTACATTTGAGCGGGTGGGGTGAAGCATGGGGTCTCTTTTTTTTTTTTTTTTTTTTTTTTCTCACACCCCTGTTCTCTGTTCTCTGTCTGGGGCCGGGGGATGTGAGGATGAGCTGGCCGCCCGGTCGGGGTCTGGGCTGTTGATTTTCTCTGCTGCTGCGGGGACCGGGGTGGTCTTCCTGTCCCCACGCCGGAGCGAAGGGGGTTTAGCTCCGGGATCGGGCGCTGGCTACCCCTCTGGGGGTGGTGGTGCCTGGACCTAGGAGTATAGAGTGCATATGGGGAGTGTGAGTGTGGGTACCGTGTTCATTTTTGTGTGTCTACATGTGGGGCGAAGGTGTGAATATTTGTTTGCGTGCATGAGGGTGGGAACATATGCTTGTGTATATGTGTGCTTGTCGTCTACGTCTATGTGTCAGGTCGGGCCTTAGACTCCGCTTCACTCATCATCTTAGTCGACCCCCCACCCCACCACCATGCCCTGCCGGTGGAGGATGCCGCCGGTGCGTTGGTGATTTCTCGCGCCGGGGCAGGATGCTCGGGCGAGCGCCGGCCCACTCTCGGCGGTCGATTGGCGGGGCCTGGCCTTACTGGCCTTGCTGGGCCCCGATTGTGGGGTGGGGGGCCTTTGGGTCTCCGAGCCCAGGGCCCGGTCCGCCCTGGTGTGGTCGGCTGCCGGTGGAGCCTGCGGGCTTGCCGCCACGGCACCCTGGGGCGCCTACACTGTGGCTGTCGGAGGTCCCGCCTTCGGGCTCTCCTCTGCCCTTTTTTTTTGGGTGGAGGCCGCGGTTGTCCCTGCGGTGGTTCTCCTGGGGGTCCCGTGCCCTGGGGGGCCTCCGGATGTTTGGGGCCCGGGTCTTTTCCGTGCCTGCTTCATGCCTTGCGGGATGGGAGCTGTTGTTCCCCACACACACTATTAAACATTTACATGGAGGAACCTTATGAACACAAGCGCGCTCACACACACAGGTGTACACTCAAGCATTCACATTGGTGTAAAAACAGGTGCTCACAGACACACATTGTCTTGATCTGCTGTTGCTTCAAAACTTATTTTGTAATATTAGTTATGTGTGCTGCTCAATAACATTTAACATTTAGAATTTATTGTGATTTATACAGATGTTGGTTGTTGCTGCAGTCTCTTTGATGTTGTGTCTTCGGTTGTTTTCTCTTTTTGTCAGCAGGTATTGAAGCAAATTGTCTGTTTTTTTTGTTTTTGCTTTTTCTCCCTCTCTCTCTCTATCCCCCATTCTCCTTTTTTTCTCTCTCTCTCTTCCCCTTCTTTGTTGACTTTCCCCACACCCTTTTTTTTTTTTTTTTTTTTTTTTCCCTTTCTTCTTTCTTCTTTCTCTCTCTTGTTTTCTCTGTCCCCTGGTCTTGTCTATCACAGTGTGGTTAAGTAAAAGGGTATATAAAATTAAATTAATTAATTAATATAAAAAATAAATAAATAAATTTAATTAAAAAAAAGAAAAAAAAAAAAAAAAAAAAAAAAAGGCTGTGAATGATGATAGTATAGCCATGCATATGTACTGTCATGTGTTATCTGTGCTACTGACAGGCCAAAAAAAAAAAAAAAAAAAAAAAAAAAAAAAAGGAAGTACCCTTTCTTTGATCCAGGAATCCTGCTGGAGGCAACTGGAAAATCATGAGGTATGGAAGTCAAGTAATGGACAAAATTTTCTACTAGCGAATGGCCAAAGCCAAACAGCTTTAGGAAAGTCTGACTGGGAGTGTGAACTGCAAGGTAAGACGTTCAAGTTAACCTTGTATGTAATGAGAGACTCCGATCTGACCGTTCCAATCATCCTGGGAATGGATTTATTGATGACTTCAGGAATAATATTAGATTTTAAGAACTTACAATATTTTGTTTCTCCCAAGGATGATGGTATTGTGCAGAGGTTTCCGCTTTGGTCTCATGAGTCTTCCAAAACTTCACTACATTTCTATCTTGCACTATCTACACCACAAATGACAGTGGAAACCTTACAATCCATCAACCAACTGGTCATGAAATCAGATTCCACTGATCAATTCAAAAGTCAGCTAGAAAGTCTGATGAGAAAGTGGCCAACCGTCTGTACTCATGAAATTGGTCATTCAAAAATAGTAAGACACCGAATTATCACAACAGATGAAATACCAGTTAGGAAGAGAGCATACAGAGTGTCAGTATCCAGACAATAGTTCATTGACAATGAAATTCAAGAGCTGTTAGGAAAGAATAATATTATTATACGTCCCTCAGTTTCTCCATGGGCTTCACCTGTGGTCATTGTGCCTAAAAAAGGAGGTGATTTAAGATTGTGTGTGGATTATCGGGGACTGAATGCAAAAACCCATTTGGATGGTTATCCTATGCCCCAGATCCAAGACATACTGGAGTCTTTACATGGAGCATCAATATTCAGTACACTAGATTTGAAAAGCGGATACTGGCAGTTGGAAATGGAACCTGACAGTATTCCAAAGACTGCCTTTGTAACAGCAGCAGGGCAATTCGAATTCTTGTCTTCCATTTGGTCTTAAAAACTCTGCAGCATCATTTCAAAGGTTGATGGAGTATGTTCTCAAAGACATTAGAGGGAAGTGTTGCTTTGTTTACATAGACGATATAGTAGTGTATTCGAAAAATGAACTGGAACACTTACAACACCTGAATCAAGTCTTCAGCTGTCTCCAACAAGCCGGTCTTACGTTGAATCTCAAGAAGTGTAACCTTGTGCAACGATCCCTTTCATTTCTAGGCCATGTGGTATCCTCTGAAGGAGTAAAAACAGACCCTTCTAAGGTTGCAGCTATATGTGATTTCCCAGTACCCCAGTCTATCAAAGATTTACAAAGATTCTTGGGATTGGCTGGATGGTACCACCGTTTTCTTCCAAATCTATCTGAAAAAGCCGCACCACTCCATTCACTGAAGAAGAAGCAAGCCACGTGGACATGGACAGAAGCTTGTCAGCAGTCATTTGAAAGAATCAAACAAGACCTGTCTAGAGCCCCTGTTCTTATCCCTCCTGATTTCAACAAACCTTTCAAGGTACAAACTGATGCAAGCGAAATTGGTCTTGGAGCGGTGTTGACACAAGAGATTGATGGACAAGAACATGTGATTGCATATGCATCTAGACTGCTTCGAGGAGCAGAGCAGTCATACTCCGTATCGGAAAAGGAATGTCTTGGAGTCGTGTGGGCTATAGAAAAATGGAGAGCTTATTTGGAAGGAACACCATTTGAGGTAATCACTGATCATGCCGCTTTAACTTGGGTCTTCCAACATCCCAAACCTTCATCCAGATTAACTCGCTGGACAATTAGACTTCAAGGCTATGAGTTCCAGGTTAAGTACAGAAAAGGTCAGTGTAACATTGTCCCAGATACCTTATCCTGAAGTTTAGACACCACCTCAACACACATGATTGCCATGGTCAAAACCACCAGAGATTCTGACATCCCAGCCAATTTACCTGTTGACTGGTCAGACGTTGCTACAGCACAACAGAATGACCCAGAAGTACAAGAGCTGTGCCAAAAGGCAAATTTACAGACAAGTCCAGATCCATTTAGAGCTCACTATGTTATTCAAAATGGATTTCTGTTCCGTAGTGTACCGGATGGACAAAACGGGCCAAAATTACTACTAGTAATACCTGCTTGTTTACGACCTGAGTTTTTAAGGTATGCACACGACAACCCACTTAGTGGACATTTGGGTCGACTTAAAATGCTGTTGAGATTGATGGAAGTTGCTTACTGGCCAAGTTTGAGGAATGATGTATGGAAATACTGCAAGGAATGCCAAACATGCCAGAAGTATAAACCAACCCTCTCCAAGTTGTCAGGCTACCTACAGTCTACTCCTGTCATTGAGCCTGGACATATGTTGGGTGTAGACCTGATGGGGCCTTTTCCAAAGAGTCCAAAACAGAATGAACATTTGTTAGTCATAGTAGACTATTGTTCAAAATGGGTTGAACTGTTTCCACTACGTGTTGCCAAAGCACCTCAGATAGCACGTATCCTCATTGATGAGATTTTCACAAGGTGGGGAACTCCTGTCTACCTAGTATCTGACAGAGGGGCACAATTCACCTCGAATCTCATAAATCTTGTATGCAAACAGTGGGGTGTCATACAAAAGTTGACAACAGCATATCATCCTCAAACCAACCTAACAGAACGTATTAACAGGACCCTTAAAACCACGATGGCTTCATATGTCAAAGACAATCATCGTAACTGGAATAAGTGGCTATCAGAGTTCAGGTTTGCCGTTAACACTGCCTGGCAAGAGAGTACTGGATTTACCCCAGCTGAAATTGCTTTGGGATGTAAACTAAAAGGACCACTAGAAAGAGCTCTAACAAAACCACTCAATCCTAGCAATCCCACATACGATACAGTGGAGAGACAAGAGAGCCTCATCCAGCTTGTTAAAGAGAATGTGCAACGAGCTCAGGCTAAGCAGAGACACTACTATAACCTGAGGAGAAAACAGGCTAAATATAAAGAAGGTGATCTCGTCTGGGTTCGTACCCACCCTCTGTCAAAAACTGATGACGGTTTCATGGCTAAGCTGTCTCCAAAATGGAAAGGTCCGGCCAAAGTGTGTAAGTGTTTGGGACCTGTTAACTATACTATTTATTTTCTTGATAATCCTGACATTTTGGATACTTTTCACATTCAAAACTTAAAGCCTTTCTATGGGAGTGACCAGTCATCCACTGAAGGAGGTGATATATAAGTCACAAGTCTGTTATAGGGCTCATTCTCTTCCTTACCACTAGGAGCACTAGAGGGCAACAAGTTTTTGTATAAATCATGCCATATAGTAGAAGGAGGGAGTGCAGCATGCAAAAGCTAAAGCATAGCTTTGCCATGTGCTTCTTGAGTCCTTGTTGGGAAACATTTGTTTTAATGCTCAACTGAAAGTAAGTGATGTTATAATGTGTATGAAATGTCTAACTTATTTTCTTATGTGGTTTTGGATGTTTGAATTATATTATTTGGACAATTTATTTAGTATGGCTTCTTTTGATTTTTGTAGAAGGACTTTTTGTGTTATCTGGTGGATTATGGTTCTTGTGGTGAAGAGGGTGGAGGAAGTTGTATGCTTTCCTTTATACCCCAAAGCTCTTCAACCCATTATTCGTTTTTCACCTTTATACGGATCTTCCATGAACTTTGATGTTTGAGCACAGCAGGCATATGGATTAAGACTGACCATTGGCTGGAGGATGTACTGGATATTGTGAGAACTTGAAAGAAATCCAGATAAGACTTTATTCATTCCATAACACTTAATCGATCATTCATGGATATTGATCTGTCTTGAACTCTATTTACGTTTTTGTTATTTTTGTGGGTTTTAAGGTGGTGTGAATAATTGGATGAAATGTAAAAATGAAATAACTGTTGCTAGGCTTACTCGAATGTTTTTTTTTTTACTAAATATAAATTACCAATATTTTGCATTCAATAAGAGTCTCTGATTTATGTGTATGCTTCGTTAAACGGATGGTTACTGCAGTAGGTTTCCTTTTATAAATAAGTTGTATAAATGGTTTTGGGTTTAGTTAAATCAGAAATGGTTATATAGTGACAAAGCAAAAACAGAATTGTCACAACTTCATGAATTTATTAAAAAATAAAAAACTGATTGTACATTGCATAAGTATTCATACCCTTAACTTAGTACTTAGCTGTAGCACCTTTACAGCCTCAAGTATTTTTGGGTATGATGTGACCAGCTTTGCTCATCTGCATTTGGCAATTATCTGCCATTCTTCTCCTCACCTCTTTACCTCTCAAACTCTGTCAGGTTGGATGGGGGAAGACGTATTGCGATGGGGGCATAATTTGATTGGGTTCACGCCTAGGCTCTGGCTGGGCCACTCAAGGACATTCACAGTTGTCTTTAAGCCATTCTATTTGTGTGCTTAGAGTCGTTCAGTACGTTTACATTGACAACAATAATATGATTTTAACACGAATAAGACCATACTCTGATTAAGAATCCACCATGTAAACAGAGAGTTTTGATTAACTTAATCCGGCTAAAGTCATATTTGAAGTAAACAGAAATCGAAAAAAGAAAAAAGACATGTGGAGTATTCCTCTTTTAGTCGCATTACTGAAGTGCAGTATAGACATATACACAACTTAATCACATTATTACTGTCGTGTACGACTTTTCGCAGCCTTTTGCGGCAGGATACACGCACGGCAGTGGTCAACCGTTTGACGACAAACAAAAGAGCATGGCTTTAACAACGTCTTCATCTGTTTGCACATATAGTATGACAAATAAATAACTGCACTGGAAACTTTCATAAAATTAAAAATGAAACACCCAAAACTGTATATGGCATCATAACGAAGACGAACTATGTTTATACGTGAAATTCTGGGTTGGACATCGTATGGCGTGGTGTGGGGATGTAATGACGTGTGCCATTATAATTGATCTATGTACTATAACATGTAAAACGACAGAATATGACAGAAATATTCTAAAAGCAACTCATGTAAACACCTTAATCATAATATAGTCTTATTCAGAATAAGGTAAATAATTAGATTACCGATGTCCATGTAAACGTAGTCATTGTCGAGTTGGAAGGTGAACCTTCTGCCAAGTCTGAGGTTGTGAATGCCATGGACTAGGTTTTCAGTAAGGCTATCTCTGTATTTTGCTGTGTTGAGCTTTCCTTCTACTCTGACGAGTCTCTCAGTCCCTGCCACTGGAAAACAACCCCACAGCATGAGGCTGCCACCACACTGCCAATGCTACAGTGATGTTTGTCCTTCTGTAAATTTCTCCTATCTCCACATATGATCATGCAGCTCAACTAGAATGACCATCAGCTTCTTGGTCACCAGTCTAACCAAGGCCCTTCTCCATCAGTTGATCAGTTTGGCCAGGAGGTCAGCTCTAGGAAGAGTCCTGGTTGTTTCAAACTTCTTCCGTTAAGGTTAACGGAGACGACATGCTTCTGTGAACCTTCAATGCAGCAGATTTTTTTTCTGAACTCTTCTCCAGATGTTTGATTGATGTTTGATTATTTTATTATTTTACCTCAGGGCTTAGTTTTTGCTCTGATATGCATATTTAGCTGTTAGACCTTTTATTTAGAGGTGTGTGCCTTTCCAAATCAAACACATTCAATTGAATTTGCCACAGGGTAACTTCACTCGAAGTGTAGTAACACTGTCACAGAGTCACAACCATCACAGACAAATTGCCACCCATCATCACCAGATCAGCACACTCCACCCTCTCGGTCACCTTCCCCAGAGTTCTGATTCAAGGCACCTGCACCTCATCAGCACAGTCACTATAAAGAGCCACCTCTCCTGCAAACCCTTGTCTGGTCGCGTCCATACGAACTCTACAGACTCCTTACCTGATACTAACCGTCGCCTTGGAACTCTACTCGTCTTCTGTCATCCAGTAACCATCTTCTACCCTTCATCTGCTTTGTCTATTCCTTTGCAAGAGATACATTCCCATTACCATCAGCTAAGTCTGCATTGGATCCTCATATCATTTCCTACTCCATTCCGTGCCTCTGCTCAATAAACTGTTTCTACTACTCACCTGTCTGCCTCCTTCTGTTGTGTGACAGAAGACCAGACCAGTATTTAGAGCTCCACGGAGACTCCCGCTGATCGGCCACCCGATCCTTTCGCTGAACTGGTTAACGCTGTTCGTCTGTCTCTCCAGCCCTCCACGCCTGCTACACTATCGGACATTCCCGCCGACCTCGTTCACGAAGCACGTCAATCACTTCTACTAACTGCACCCGCGACCTCCCCTGCTGCCTCTGCCAGTCCCATGGCTCGACCCGTGACATTCACCGGTGAGGGAGAGGATTGCAGCGGGTTCATTCTGCAGGTGTCACTCTATTTTGAAATGCAGTCTCACCATTTCACCAACGATCGCGCCAGAGTAAGTAAGTCAAATTTATTTATATAGCACATTTATCTCAGAAAAGCTGACCAAAGTGCTGAACAAAGTCAAAGATAAACATAAAATAAGCAAGACAGATAATACAGTAAAACAATACAACATAGATAAAATCCAATTAAAATGCCTGGGAATAAAGATATGTTTTCAACTTCATTTTAAAAGTTGTAATAGAAGGTGCAAGTCGGATGTCTAGTGGCAGTTGATTCCAAAGATGGGGGGCAGCAATTGAAAAAGCCCTAGCACCCTTTGTTTTTAAGCGTGAACGCGGGACAGCTAAGAAAGCCCTGTCAGAAGATCTTCGAGATCTGGAGGATGAAAGTGGAGTAAAATGATCTGTGAGATAAGATGGGGCTTGACCATTAAGTGCTTTAAAAACAAACAACAAAATTTTAAATTGAATTCTAAAATGGACAGGAAGCCAGTGAAGAGAGGCTAAAATTGGTGTAACGCGATCAGTTTTCTTAGCCCTATAGCCTTGCAGCAGCATTTTGTACCATCTGTAAGCGTGCAATGGATGACTGGGGAAGACCCAAATATAATGAATTACAGTAATCAAGGCGGGACGTAATAAAAGCATGAATGACCTTCTCCAGGTCATTAAAAGACAAAAATGATTTCAATCTTGAGATAATCCGTAACTGATAAAAACTGTTCTTGACAACTGTATTAATTTGCTTAGTTAAGCAAAGTTCAGAGTCCAGAATGACACCAAGATTCCTGACCTGGGACGAGACTGAGGAGAAATGCTTGCCAAGCTCATTTATTAGACCACTTCTCAACTTTGGGGGGCGAAAGACAAAGAGTGGTGTTTATCATCTCTCTACTGTCTGGTCGCGCTCTGCAGTGGGCTCAATCCATATGGCAAGCCAACGCTTCCATAACCACATCACTCTCAGCCTTCATTGCCCACTTTAAGGAGGGTTTTGGCCAAACCGCCTCAGAGCTTTCAGTGCACAATCAGCTGTTCAATCTACGCCAAGGCAGTAATTCCGTCCGTGTCAACGTCTCCAGTTTCGCACCTTGCCGCTAGTGGTTGGAATGACTGCATTACTCACTGCATTCCACCAGGGCCTAAACGCCGATGTAAGACAGCTAATGGTGATCTATGATGATACTATGGGACTAGAGAACGTCATTCAAAAGACCATCAGAGTTTCTCAACGTCTCACAGCATGCACCCTCTCTGAACCCGCCTTGCATCCTCCGCCTTTTACGATACAATTGTTGCAAAGCAGCTTTACAGTAAATTAAGTTTCTACAATATATTTCTATATTGTAGAAACTTAACATTTAACTTATGGCAAAATTTGGTAATTCTGTATGTTGTCTGAGGGTTGACGTCCTCTGAGGGGTTGGCATCATCTCTTCTCTTCTCTTCTAGCCAAATATGAAAAAGCTCTACCTCCTTTAGTGGACTTTGCTATCCTAGGTACTACCAAGAGTCCAGAGTTTTGCGACTGTATGAATCTATAGTCTGCCTCGACCCAGCTTCTACTCCACAACATATTTTATCATGCTCATTTCCCAAAATGGTTTAATTATTATAGAGAAGAAGAAAGTCAACAGCAGGGCTCTGAACCGGTTCAAGGAACGAAAACGAAAACCGGAAACGAACGAAATTTGGACAGGAACAGAACCAGAAACGAAATTTTATAGTTCCGAACAGAATCAAAACATTTAAATGGCCATTAACCGGTTAATAACGTTATTTTATCGTTCCATTTAATATTTGAAATTTGCTGTCAACCAATCACAAATTCAATTAGTAGGCTATGCCCTATATTGCAAATGTGGTGCTGAAGCGTCCAACGCGTGAAATGCATGAAATATACATGAAATATATTTAATTTAAATCATTGACAGATTAACAAAACGAAAGAAAAAAAGAGCTGAGTTTCGGTTTGTGACACGATCCCAAGTTCACGGAAAGGAAAACAACAGCAGAAAGTAGTTTTCTTTACTTTGCAAAAGCTTGACAGTTTTGAATGTCTTGCTTCTATCTGTATACCAGTATGGCTATCGCGCCAGCGCTTGACGCAAACACAGACAACACATTTTTGCGATATTGCAGCCTGTTCATTATCAAAATTCATTATCAAAATACAGTTAAAGAACCATATAATAAGTAGCACTGCTCCGTTGTACAATCTGTTGCATTCAGCGTGACCACTATGCTGATGCGAAGGTTGATGATCGATGCGAGTGAAGCACAAAGCATATTTCATAAATAATAATATTTTAGCATCCAGATACGTCGTGAATATGAAAACATTTGGATTCGTGCTTTATGAGAGAGGTAGGCATCAGTTTCACCTTAAATTAATTTGTTTTTGGCTTTACATTTATAGCCTAAACGCTTTAAATCGCCTTAACTTTAGAGGATTTGTTGTGGAGAGAAGGGAACTTTAACTGTGTTTATAATGTTTGTAAACATTCTGCTTTTACCGGCATTTTAGCCTACATTATTTCTGAATGTAATCATAAAATGCGACTTAGCCTATGTTTTTTTACCTCAAAACGCAATTTTACAAGAGCGTTTAACAATGCAGCAAAGATTTTTAAATATCTTGAAAAAATCCTTTAATATCGTTAAAGCGTTAGCAGATTTTTTTCTTTTGTTTAGTAGGCTACATTTGGCCAAAATCTTTAAAAGACGTATTGTTATGCTGTATTGGCTATGATTAACAGCAGAGCGGAACGAGTGAAGGAGAAGCTTTATCCCCTTTTATCACGCAAAACTGACGATTCTGTGTTTTTTTTCTTTCTTTTTTTGAGTAAAGAAAACGCTTTACTTTATTATTATTATTATTATTATTATTATTATTATTATAGGAAAATAATAAAAAAAAAATAAAAAATAACGTTATTAACCGGTATAAACCAGTTTCGGAACGATAATAATACAGGAGGAACGCAGGAACAGAAACGTTAAAATATCGATTCTGCTCGGAGTGAACCGATTTAATTTTTTTTCCGTTTTCAAGCCCTGGTCAACAGTTCTGTTGACTGTAGACCATTTGGGATGCTCACATCCTGTGCAAATGGTCACTAATTGTAGAATGGGAGCGAGTGTGGGTCACCGAGAACTACCTCAGACAAAGGGGTGTCAGAACTTAATTAACAAAGACTACAGCTGTTACAACAGGAGCGACTTCATTTACATGAAGGGTAGTAAACTGAAAATGTATAAAAGGTTTGAATTTAGGATGTTCTGGGTTCATTTCGACTCCGTTGAACCCAAAGTACTACATGTGCTTTGTCACTGCTATACTGCAATAAACATCTTCATCAAGATCTTCAAAGTCCTCATCACTTTTTCTTACATTGACGAGCCACCCAGCGAGGGTTTTCCGAAAAAAGTGGGGAAAGGTAAGAAAAGCGGTTTCTTTCTTGTATGCTGCTTTTGTCAGGGAACCCCCTCGTTTTAAAAAAAATCTAGAAAAGAAATTGTAAGGACAGAAGATAATTTGGTTTAGTCAGTATTAGCAGGAAGAGTTATTAAGCCTATTCTTTACAAATTCTGTTTAAGATTCTAACGGAACTGAATCAGCCCGAAGCAGTGTGGTAGCAGAGTTGTATTGGAATTGTTGTTTCTAAAGTAACTGAAACTTGGTGTTGGTCTATTATAATTATGTTAAGATTCTAAAGTAATTGAATCAACCCGATGTACTGTGGTGACAGTTGAAATAGACCTATTGTTTCTAACGTAATTGAAACTGACTGTGAAGTTGTGATAGTTCTGATGAAATTCTAAAGTAACTGAATTGACCCGATGCAGTGTGGTCACAGAATTATTTCATAACTGTTGTGTGTTATAGTGTAGTGAGTCCGACGCACCGTGACTCTGTGAAGTTTAAAACAGTAACCCGAAGCAGTGTGGTTTTTGCCCAATGTAAAAACATTTTTTTTGCCTATCTAAAAAAATCAAATAAAAAGAGACCCGACATATTGTGGTTTTGTCCGATGTTTTGTGACAAACATTGTTATATATTTATTATATATATATATATATATATATATATATATATATATATATATATATATATATATATATAATTTTTTTTTTTTTATTTTTTTTTTTCAAACAGTTGCATAAATTGAAGCTGTAAATGCTTGTTTTGTCTGAAGCATGAGACATTAAGTTTAAAGGAACAACGTACTGTAGTGTGGCTATCTAGTTCATATGGTAAGATGTTCTGAAACAGTGAATAAATAGACTAACAGATATCTTTAAGATAACTTGTAGTCATTGGAAAAAAAAGAGAGAACAAAGTTTTGAATTACCATACGTAGTTCAATAAGATTTTGAAAATGGAAGAAATGATTGTTAAATACATCGCTAAACACGGCACTCAGGGAATGTTTGATGGGATAGAGAAGGCAGACGACACCTACGAGTGGGCTATATCTCAATTAAAAAATTGTCCCAAAATGCCTAAAAACAAAGAGGGAAAAGTTGCTAATGCACTTCAAGCTCCTTTTGCCTCATACAAGGTAACTAAGAAAAATTAGAGGAAATGAAAACAAGTTACTAAATTCTCAAGTCAGCGGCTATGTCATGTCATTGAGAAATTGTGAGGCTGACGAGATCCTTTTGAAGGAACAGATAGTGAAATTGAGAAAAGAAATGTCAAAGTCTGAATCAGAGAGGGAAACATTTAGATGTTTGTATGAAGAGACAGCTAGACAGTTGGTACATGCCCAATCCAATTCTGAATATTGTGAAAATAACTGCAAGGAAGTCTTTAGTCAACGACATAATTCTTCAGATGATTCTGTGATGTTCCCAGTAGCACCAGTGCGAACAAGACAGACTGGAAATAGAAATGAGAGGGTTCTTGATCAAAGAACTGAAAATGGCGAAGCTGTTAGACAGCTGTCTTTTATGGACTTTCAAAGTCTTGTTACAGCAGTGGGTACTTTTGACCCTGATTAACATGGATCCTGTAGAGTTCTTGTCAAAACTGGAGAAGGTAGTGGATGTTTATAATGTGTCAGACGAAGATGCTTGTAGACTTCTTATGATATGCATTCCTCGCTCATTAACTAGTGTTCTCTCACAGGAAGTTTGTGACAAAAGAGCAGACAGAGGGGCAAGGAGAGAAGCTCTACTTAGACTTGCTGGGACTGATTTGGTTAACTTGAGAAAGATAACTGAGATGACAATGGAAATTGGAGAGCATCCTCTAGCATTTGCGTCCAGGTTGTGGGAAATGTTTAGCTGTTACAGTGGTTTGCCCAATGCAACTAGACAAAATCTCATGTTTAAGTCTGCATTAATTGCACAGAGCTGTTCACACATGCGAGAAGCCATTGCTCTACATGTAGATGTAAATACACCATACGAGCAAATCATTTTCAAAATGACACAGCATTTCAATGCAAGAAGTCAAATAAAAGTTGCAGAATCTAGACATCCAGTCGCTGCCTTTGGCGAGAGAATTTTTTAGATTATCTAATGGTTTCCGTCAGAGACCATGGAGATTTGAAAGACTAAATTCAGAAGGTGTTACTCTCTGTTATGCATGTGGAAAAATTGGTCACATTGCCAGGCATTGTCAAGACAATGAGAGACCTCATCAAAGCTTTCTTTGTCATGCATGTGGAAAGGATGGTCACATAGCAAGGCATTGTTTGGAGAAAGGTAGGAAAGATCAGGAAGTCGTTTGTTATGCTTGTGGAAGGATGGGACACAAGGCAAGACAGTGTCACTTTTCACACAAAAGAAGGATAGGCTACCGTGATTTGATTAAGAAGATAGGCAATTTAGAAACTCAGTTGGCACTGTTGAAAGGAAATAAGGAAGAAGCCATTCACACCTTGCCAGACATAGCACTGCATGAACAACATGACTGTAGTCCAGTCACAAGCAGATGCTGATGTGAATTGGAGGAATTGTTTTATGATGGTATTATATTTTAGAAAAATGTTTACTATCAAAAAAGGGGGGTGATTCTTTATAATTTATAAGAAATGTGTTAATGGCATTGATATTTAAATATAATGTATGAGAAATGATTTAATTGCATTCTGTGATTAAATTTCTGTAACAATGATGTTTTAAATGTGAAAAGATTCTTGTGGGGGAAAGGGGGGGCAACCACTTCTTTTTGATCTAGTTTCAGGTATAAGCATTGAGATGTTTGTTTGAAAGGTGTAACCTCCTGGAGAATGATGATCCGGTCATCTGAAGGACAAGAAGGCCAGCAGAACTAGTGGAGCCAGGGGACTTCCACAAGAAAAATTACTTGTTAAAGAACAGAGTGATCATCAGAACTGGACATCCAGAGATTTCCAGACCTGCAAGATTCAGAACTCCAAGCTTAAAAGATCTAGAACCCCTGAGACCCACCATGGCATGGATGGACCTGATGGAACTTCACAAACTGCAGCAACAGCAATGACTGCTTCTTCTAGAAGGACTTTTCCAAATTAAAATGAATGGACAATGGAAAAGAGAAACATGGAGAGATCAAACCATTTCAGAGACTATGGACAGCAGTCGTTCCACCAAGATGGAAACAAGTGGGCAAAGGACATACCCACACAAAGAAATGCACAAAGACACAGACTCCCTGCACATAACACTAGAAAGACACGAATATATGCATACTCAAATGCAGAAAATATATTATTGTCTATTGAATGCACACATGTGGACAAAGGATGTTCACATTGATAAAAGGGACAGAACACACACACACAATGTTGCCTGTTGATTGATGTTTTTGCTCCTTTGGCTGTATTGGCTGTTTGTACTGTCATAATGTTTAGTACATTTAGAAAATTCCTTTTGCTGGTGTGGTTCTCAAGTGCTCCTCTACCAACCCCCCCCCCCCCCCCCCCCCCCAGTGTGCATGAGGTGTCGACCCAATGACGGGTAAGATTCTCCTTTGGCCAGAGGGGACAACCAAAGGCAGGGCTTCACCACCACTGGGCACCTGTCCAGGAAGGGAGGTGTAATCAGTTTAAGGGAGTGGATGTGATGCTTCTTTTGGGCCAAGAGCATCAGAGAGGGGACTGTAAGAATCTATAGTCTGCCTCGACCCAGCTTCCACTCCACAACATGTTTTGTCATGCTCATTTCCCAAAATGGTTTAATTATTATAGAGAAGAAGAAAGTCAACAGTTCTGTTGACTGTAGACCATTTGGGATGCTCACATCCTGTGCAAATGGTCACTAATTGTAGAATGGGAGCGAGTGTGGGTCACCGAGAACTACCTCAGACAAAGGGGTGTCAGAACTTAATTAACATGCAGACTACAGCTGTTACAACAGGAGCGACTTCATTTACATGAAGGGTAGTAAACTGAAAATGTATAAAAGGTTTGAATTTAGGATGTTCTGGGTTCATTTCGACTCCGTTGAACCCAAAGTACTACATGTGCTTTGTCACTGCTATGCTGCAATAAACATCTTCATCAAGATCTTCAAAGTCCTCTTCACTTTTTCTTACATGACCTTAGGGAGCGGGTTGGATTGTAGCATGATAGAAGACTAGTTAGGTACACAGGAGCTAAACCATTTAGGGCCTTATAGGTAAGTAATAATATTTTGTAACTGATACGGAACTTAATAGGTAGCCAGTGCAGAGACTGTAAAATTTGGGTAATATGATCATATTTTCTTGACCTGGTAAGGACTCTAGTCGCTGCATTTTGTACTATCTGTAGCTTGTTTATTGAAGATGAAGGACAGTATCATCAGTTGCCCTTCCAGCACCTGAACCCATGCAGGTGGACTCCTGCCACCTGATACAAGCGGAGCGTCAGAGGAGAATTATTCACCGCCTATGCCTGTACTGTGGAGGAGAGGGTCGTGTCATCACAGCCTGCCCGGTCCGACCACCTCGCCCAGTGGTGAGTTCCGATCAAATTCCACCTCAAATAGCTCCTTTAGTTCGGACAACTGTACAGATCTTAACACCACAAATCTGTGTTTCAACGCAAGCCCTCATCGACTCCAGTTCAGCGGGGAACTTCATCTCAATTCTCCAGAAACTAAATGTCCGCAAGAAACGCTGCTCCCAGGACTTAAGAATTCACACCATCCAAGGAAAGCCGCTGGGCCGTGGTCACATCAGGCACCTCTCTTCCACACTGAAGCTCCGCATTGGATGCCTGCATACTGAGGAGATCGTGTTCATGGTGCTGGAAGAATCCACCGTGGATATCATTCCTGGGACGCCTGTGGATGTCACAACACAATCCTAATATCAACTGGAACACCAGTGAAATACTGCAATGGAGTGAGTCTTGCTTCCACACAAGCCTGTCATCTGTCCAAAAATCACACATTTCTCGTACTCGACCCTCCAAATCGAAACCTACCACTCTCTCTATCAATTCGACCACCGTCGAGAGCCCTGAAGTTGAGCACCAGGGTTAGATTCCTCTGGAGTACCGGGCGTTCCAGGATGTCTTCAGCAAGTGGTTGGCAACCCAACTTCCTCCTCATCGCCCATGGGACGGTGCAATCGACCTGCTACCTGGGGCTACTCTGCCCAAAGGCAGAGTTTACCCATTGTCCATCTGGAGCAGAAGGCCATGGAGGAGTACATTCAGGAGGCACTCCAACAACACTTTATTCGACCATCTACATCCCCTGCCGCTTCGAGTTTATTTTT
The DNA here is from genome assembly GCA_027422415.1 of Schizothorax lantsangensis. Classification (NCBI taxonomy): domain Eukaryota; kingdom Metazoa; phylum Chordata; class Actinopteri; order Cypriniformes; family Cyprinidae; genus Schizothorax; species Schizothorax lantsangensis. Next base: position 24,106,728 of record CM049843.1, on the reverse strand, counting down.
CGTGGCAAAAAAGGACTGAGGCTTGCGGCCGTGTATCAACTACCGTCATCTCAACCCTCAAACTAATGGTCAGACCGAGCGGAAGGTTCAGGAAATCGGGAGGTACCTGAGGTCCTACTGCCACCAGAACCAGGACAGCTGGAGCTGTCAAATTCATGCAAAATTGTTAAAATGTCCATGTTTCAATATGTTTAACAGTAAGTAGGGAAATAGGTTATAAAATTAGCATTATGGCCAATTAGAACATATAGGACCACAGGATAATTGCTACAAGTCAATCATATCATTACAATCCTGACTGGCTGTGTCACAAAAACATATTCCTAAACATTTCAAAAGCAAACATTATTTGTATTAAGAATAATACATTTTAAAATAAACAACTGAAAATATTTCAAGTAAAACTGTGACATGGTCCTCAGTGACTCCTCACTGAGGAGTCAATATTTACTTTATCAGGTTTTGATGACATGAGCCTTGGGTAACCTAACCTAAAACTGATAGTCTAATGCCAAATCTGTCAACACTGTGTACTTTGAGAGCAAAAAAAAAATTGCCGCAAAGTGTATATACAATGAAATACTGGCATGCAAATAAGACTGGGCTGCTGGCCAAATGGGTGACCTAAACAGAATTGTATTGTTGCGCTCCCTCCCTCAAATATTATTGAGGGGAAAAAAAACTACTATAGGGGTTTAAAATAGAACTTTAATAAAATATAAAAGTAAAAAAAATTTTTTAATTAAATTGTATCATTTACAAATTACAATAGTAGCTCTAGACAGTTACCTATGGCTATAATTTTATTAATAAAGTTGTCTGTTAGACTTTATAGTCTCAAGCATTCAGAAATCACACAAAAGAAAATTAAGCAGTTTTACTACGATGGTTAATTTTTGTAAGGGTTGTGATGTCCACATGTTTTTGTTGAAGAAATTATAGAGGCTGTAGCATTTCTATCATAAAAAGGTGGCCAAAAATGAAAGATTAAGTAGATATTTGAATTTGCTTAAATGTTTGGTGAATATTAAACAAGGATTTAATCATCCTGTAAGTGTAACAGCAGCAATTACCAGGCCTTTGGTTCCCTTTACAGGCACTTGTAATAATATGTAATGTACACAAATTGGTTATTTTGTATTACATTATGTATTTTAACAGTGTTATTCAATGAAACCATATAATTATTAATTAACCAATCATTATTTTTTTTATATTATTATTTAATATAGAACAAAAGTTTTTTTTTTTTTTTTAAACTGGGATGGTGCCCCCCTGGGAGTTGGTGCCCTACGCAAACTGCTTACTCTGCTTATAGGGAGCGGCGGTACTGACTGGGCTATTCAATAGAATAGTAGCAACCCACAGGACAGTGGAGACCATTTTCCTGAGTGACCCTCTGCTCTGAATAACTAAAATTTCAGATTGCCTCTTCCAATAAATTAGTCCAGTTTTGAGTTGGATAGTGTGGTTGTAGCCAGCATTTAGGAAAAACATGGTTTTCATGCAGAATAGGCTTCAACATTTCTAAAATGAAATAACATTCTAAAATTAAATTGTGAACATACTGTTTAATAGAGTGTTGCTTTCTTAATGGTGACATATGTAACAAGGTTGCTGGCCCATGCTTTGAGTTATCACTGTAAATGGACAGGGCACGAATAAGTGCAGGGTATGAAATGCATAAAAAAAATAATTAGGTTACACTTTATTTCGACCTTAGACATTCTACTAACTATAAGTAACTTTGTAACTACATGTCAACTAATTCTCATTAATTTGCAACTACATGTCTACTAACTCTAGTAGGGTAGGTTTAGGGTTAGTAGAATAAGTTGACATACTTGCAAACTTTCTCATACTCAGTATGTTGTATGTTGTGGACCCATCAAAATATAGTGTTAGAAGATATTAAGCAGACAGTCTACTAATACTATAATGACTGCTAATTGACATGTAGTTGCAAAGTTACTTACTGTTAGTAGAATGTCTAAAGTGGACTATCAAAATAAAGTGTTACCAAAAATTTACTTCAAGCATTAGGCCAATTAAAAAAAAACAAAAAAAACAATGGCGTTCAGTTGAATAATAAAAAAAGCAATTATTTATTACATGATAAAAATGATAGCAGCATTTATAAAATCATTATATTAAATATTATGTAAAAGTGTATGTCCTTGTCCTTAGGTAAACATACGTCTTTGCATTACAATCCTGTCAGTTCAGTAATAAAAATTGTTTTATACAGTCATATCAGCCATAAATATTTGTTATACCATTTTATATTTGAGTGTTGATTGTTACAGTATATCTAAAATGAAACTGCAATTTCATTTAATAGTTTAGGCTTTGTTGTAATATTCTTGTAATATGCAGGTAGGACTCTCTATATAGTTTACAGCATTAGCATTAGATCCTTTTTTTTCTCCTTAAGAAAATGTTAATTATATCTTAATTCATTTCAAGACAGAGCCACAATGTGTTCAGTAAACCACTGTTTAATACAAAGAAAAAATAGAAATTTTATGTCATGTTTTTCCCCTGCCGTATATATCCTTCTCTGAAATGTATGTGTATGAAAGAACTAAAATGTACTTTTCCCTCAACTTTTTTAACTTAATTTAACATTGGACATTGGACATTGTTCTGCAGGATGACATAACAGGCCAGGGTAACCTAACCTAATTGATATTGATGTTCAGATAAGTTGACAAACCAAAGGCCTCGTTAATAATTATTAAAAAAATGAATACCTGGTCAGCAAGAAACCACTATAAAAGTTTGATTTCTCTGAGTTGTTCTTCACAAACCATCAGCCATGAGAGCTGTTGTGCTTGCCCTGACTGTGGCCCTTGTGGGTAAGTTAACATCTGAAATTTTATGTTTTGAATTTAAGATGTTCCTCTTTCTCTTTTCCTAAAATATTTCTCTTTATGTAAATTTAGGACTTTTTTAAAAAACTAAATTAGACAAACAATTTTCTAAGTGTTTTCTCTCATTTGTTTCTTTTAGCATGTCAACAGATAAACCTTGGTAAGTAATATTACTTGGAAATTTTGGATCTGTTTAAACTGGTAATTTTACAACTATTGCATTCTTGCTTAAACTCCGAAAAATACTCTACCCTTTTCAGTCCCTGAGTTTGCCTCTGATAAGACCCATGTGTACAACTATGAGGCTCTACTCTTGGGCGGTCTTCCTCAAGAAGGTCTGGCCAGAGCAGGTATAAAAGTCAACAGCAAGGTTCACCTCAGTGCCGTCAACAAGAACACCTTCCTGATGAGGGTAATGATCATTAAAAAATGCAGATTTTAGATCACACTGAAAGAAAACAACAACAACAAAAAATGCCATCATTGGATGTTAAAAGCAACAATGCCCTCATTTCAATGGAAAATCTCCCCTTACAGCTCAAGGACCCTGTAATCCACGAGTATGCTGGTATTTGGCCCAAGGATCAATTTGTTCCTGCCACTAAGCTCACCTCAGCACTGGCTGCTCAGCTTCAGATTGCCATCAAGTTTGAGTATGCTAATGGCGTGGTTGGAAAGGTATTTGCCCCTGCAGGAGTCTCCCCTACAGTCATGAACTTGCACAGAGGTATACTCAACATCCTTCAGCTCAACCTCAAGAAGACCCAGAACATCTATGAGCTGCAAGAGGTGAGAAAGTAATCCTAGTACATTTTTGAAGGCATTAAGAAAGCCTTTTTGAGCTCTTCAATCGTATTTTTTGACTCGTCCTTCAAGGCTGGAGTTCAGGGAGTGTGCAGTACCCACTATGTCATCAGTGAGTCTCCAAAGGCCAACCACATTACTGTCACCAAGTCAAAGGATCTGAGCCACTGCCAGGAGAGAATCATGAAGGACGTTGGCTTGGCATACACTGAGAGGTTTGCTGAATGCACAGAGGTAATGAACAAGACTGGAAAAACTTGAAATATTTACTCAATAAATTTAGAAATGTAAAATTTGTCATATACCTTTCTTTCAACAGAGGGTCAAGAGTCTGATTGAAACTGCAACTTACAATTACATCATGAAACCGTCTTCCACTGGTGCACTGATCACTGAGGCAACAGTTCATGAAGTGCATCAGTTTTCACCCTTCAGTGAGATTCATGGTGCTGCCCAGATGGAAGCAAAGTATGACTAATCATCTGTGACAAATATGAACTAACAATATTCCCAACACATTTCCTTACTTTAAGTTTCAAAAATAATTATTTGTTTCAGACAAACCTTGACTTTTGTTGAGATTGGGAAGACCCCTGTTGTTCCAATCAAAGCTGATTACATGGCTCGTGGATCCCTGCAATATGAGTTTGCAACTGAGATTCTTCAGACCCCCATTCAACTAATGAAGATCAGAGATGCACCAGCGCAGGTATTACTTTAACAATATCCAAGTCAAATCCTTTGATCCATGCTGAAGACATCAACTAAGACTAGCTCTTACTCTCTTCTAGATTATCGAGGTCCTTAAACACCTTGTTGCAAACAATGTGGACATGGTCCATGAAGATGCTCCACTTAAGTTTGTTCAGCTCATCCAGCTCCTGCGTGCTGCCACCCTGGAGAACCTTAAGGCTATCTGGGCTCAGTTTAAGAATGAACCAGTTTCCAGGTACAAATTGGTCAGCAGTAAGTTTAAGGGCAATTTTTATTATGTATTCATTTTAAACAATGACTCTGGTAGGCGCTGGCTCCTGGATGCTCTTCCTTCTGCTGGCACACCAGTCGTTGTAAAATTCATCAAGGAGAAGTTCCTTGCTGATGAACTTACGGTTCCAGAGTTCATTCAGGCTCTTGTGGTTGCTCTGCAAATGGTCACTGCTGATCTGGAAACAATGCAGTTGGCAGCTGTAGGTTCATATAACTATACTTTTAAAATGCTGTCCTTCAAATATTGCCTGAGCTAATCAATCCATATCTCGTCAAACAGAGTTTGGCTATGCACCAGAAAATCTCCACAATCCCAGCTCTGCGTGAAGTTGTAATGCTTGGATATGGTTCCATGATTGCCAAGTACTGTGTTGCAGTTCCCACTTGCTCTGCCGAGCTCCTCAGGGTAAACAGTTCAAGCCTTAAATATCTGATAGGGATTTGCCATTTGCTGTTTTCTAATTGTACTGTTTGTGTATCACATTCATCAGCCCATCCATGAGATTGCTGCAGAGGCAACTTCTAAGAATAACATTCCTGAAATCACTTTGGCCCTTAAAGTTCTGGGCAATGCTGGTCACCCTGCTAGTCTTAAACCCATCATGAAGTTCATACCTGGACTGAGAACTGCAGCTACATCTCTGCCCCTTAGAGTCCAGGTTGATGCCATCTTGGCCCTGAGGAACATTGCCAAGAAAGAACCCAAACTGGTAAATGGCTGACATCAAAGGAATGAATAAAATATAATTATTGCCCTTTTCTTCCAATAATAAACTGACCTTGTTTCTTGCCACAGGTTCAGCCAGTGGCCCTGCAGCTTGTATTGGATAGATCTCTTCACCCAGAAGTGCGCATGGTTGCTTGTATTGTGTTGTTTGAGGCCAAGCCATCAGTGGCTCTTGTCTCCAGTCTTGCTGGTGCTTTGAAGACTGAAACTAACATGCATGTTGTGAGCTTTGCTTATTCCCACATCAAGTCCTTGACCAGAATGACTGCTCCCGATATGGCAGCTGTGTAAGAAAAACAAACCATTTTTCATAAATTTCATATATCATGTCAAGTGAGCATAAGCCACAAGTAATAATGGTTGTCTATTTCAGTGCTGGTGCAGCTAATGTTGCCATCAAACTCATGAGCTGCAAGCTAGACAGACTTAGCTTCCGTTTCAGCAGAGCCCTTCAGCTGGACTTCTATCATAGTAAGTGTTGTAAATTTCTTAAAAGAGCTAAGAAATGGTGTGTTGGGTGTTTCTTAAAACATGCAAAAACTCTCCTGACATAGAAGATTGCAATAATTGTATTCGTACCTATGTCTCTGTGCAGCTCCTCTTATGGTTGGAGCTGCTGGTAGTGCCTACATGATTAATGATGCTGCCACCATCCTGCCTAGAGCTGTTGTAGCTAAAGCACGTGCTTATCTGGCTGGAGCTGCTGCTGATGTTCTTGAGGTGGGCAAGCCATTTTTTTAAATCTGATTCATGGTTTAAAAATGTTTTCGGCCTTCACTCAATTCATGCTCTCAAACAGATTGGTGTGAGAACAGAAGGAATCCAGGAGGCTCTTCTGAAATCTCCTGCTGCAGATGAAAGTGTTGACCATATCACAAAGATTAAGCGCACCCTGAGAGCAGTACGTTTTCATGTCCAATGCAATTTTATACTTATAAATAATATAATAATCATGATATTGGCAAAATGTGTATGACTTATGTTTAACCCCTTAAGCTCACAAACTGGAAGGACTTACCAAAAAATCAGCCATTGGCTTCAGCCTACATCAAATTATTTGGGCAAGAAGTGGCTTTTTTCAAGATTGACAAGACCATCATTGAAGAAGCTATACAGGTATTGTGTAGTAGTTTATCTCTAATCTTTCATTACTTTATTTTTTTTAGATCTGTCTCACAAATAATTCTCATTATTAGAATTAAGATTCTCATAAACTCTATCCCCAGATTGTTACTGGACCCAAAGCACGTCAACTGTTGAAGGGGGCACTTGAAGCTTTGCAGAAAGGAATTGCCTTGCAGTATGCCAAACCCCTGCTTGCAGCTGAAGTGCGTCGTATCTTGCCAACCGCAGTTGGTCTGCCCATGGAGTTCAGTTTGTACACTGCTGCTGTTGCTGCTGCAAGTGTCAATGGTATGTTTTTTCTTAGAATTTTATATCCTTTCTTCTGATATGAGGGGGTCATTACTAAGGTTGATGTTGTTCCATTCATCATTCTAGTTCAGGCCACCATTACACCTCCTCTCCCTGAGGAGATTGAGACTATGACTCTTGAGCAGCTGAAGCAGACTGATGTTCAAATCCAAGCTGAAGCTAGACCAAGGTAAATTTTTGAGGCTACATTCATGAAGATGAGCTCTAATGTATACAACAACAGTTTCACAAACAATCTCCCTTATTCTTATTTCAGTATTGCTCTCCAGACCTTTGCTGTGATGGGAGTGAACACTGCCTTGATCCAAGCTGTTGTTATGATGAGAGGAAAGATCCGTACCATTGCTCCAGGAAAAGTGGCTGTAAGAGCAGACATTCTCAAAGGCAACTACAAGGTGGAGGCTCTGCCTGTTGAGGTCCCTGAACATATTGCTACTTTTAGGTAATGAAACCTCAGTGAAGCAGGTGAAGAAAAAGTTGTTTGTCATGACTGTTCTTTTGTGAAAGTGTCTTTTAATTTTATGACAGCTTTGAGACATTTGCTGTGGTCAGAAACATTGAAGATCCTAGTGCTGAAAGGATTGCACCCTTTGTACCTGAGGTGTCCCTGCAAAACTCCCAAAATTCTTATGTTGGTGATTTGGTAAGCTTTAAATATACATTTGGAGAAAAAAAAAACTTTTGCTTCAAGCTCAAAAGTGGAAAGTGTTCTTGATATGTTTTTTTTTAATTATTTCCAGTCCTCTGAGATGCCATCTGAGGATACTGTGAGAGCTCCTGCTCCATTTGACAAGACCATCTGTCTTGTTGTCCCATACATTGAAATCAAGGGATGCGTTGAGGTGCACTCTCACAATGCTGCTTTTATCAGAAATGCTCCTCTGTTCTACATAATTGGACACCACTCAGTCCGTGCTACAGTGGCAAGAGGTATACTTAAAGAAAATATTACATTCATGAAACTCAAGGATTCCAGATAAAATTATAATTAAGGGTTTGTTGTTTTGGGTGTAGCGGAAGGTCCTGCTGTTGAAAGACTGGAGCTTGAAGTCCAGTTTGGTCCTAGAGCTGCCAAGTGTCTCTCTAAGCAAATCAGTATCATTGATGAGGAGACTCCAGAAGGAAAGGCTTTCCTGTTGAAACTGAAGAAAATCCTGGAAACTGAAGATAGAAACAGGACTGCCTCTTCTGAAAGCAGCAGCAGCAGCAGCCGCATCATCAGCAGCAGCAGTTCAAGCTCCTCCATGTCCAGGTCTCGCACGACTGAGGTGAGGACAAGGAATGTCATGTGTTGGTTAAATCGCCAATTTATGTGTCATAAGAATGTATATTAATTTACACCGAGTCATTTTATATGGATTTTCAGACTGCCACCATCATGGAGCCTTTCAGGAAATTCCACAAAGATCGGGTAACTACTAAAAATAATATTGGTAACAATATAGTTGCTGTAGATGATCAGACTTATGTTTATAACCTTTTGTTTGCAGTACTTGGCACCCCATGGTGCCTCAAAGGGAGTTAGCAGTGGAAGTGCCAGAGCTAGTTTAGAGCGTATCCAGAAACAGGTGAAGCAATTAGTGTCATTTGTTTGATCATAATAACACAAAACTCAAAGGTAAAATGTGTTCCATTTAATTTTTGTATGATTTATGCTTTCAGGATAAGTTCCTCGGAAATACAATTACACCTCTTTTTGCTGTTATTGCCCGTGCTGTGACAGCTGACCAAAAGCCGCTGGGCTACCAACTTGCTGCTTACTTTGACAAATCAACTAGAAGAGTGCAACTTGTTTTTACTTCCATTGATGAAAATGACAACCAGAAGATCTGTGTTGATAGTGCTCTGCTGAGCAAGCACAAAGTCATTGTAAGACTGGAAGAATAGCTAAAAAAATAAATCGCTGGGATATATTTTTCATGTTAAAGTGAGCATAAATCTGTTTTTCAGACCGAGGTTGCTTGGGGTTCAGAGTGCCAGCAGTATGCAGTCACTGCTAAAGCTGAGGCTGGTGTACTGGGTGAATTCCCTGCTGTGCGTTTAGAGCTGGAATGGGAGAGGCTGCCGATTATTGTCACCACCTATGCTAAAAAGTAACGTTCATCAGCACAGAACATCAAATGTATGAAGTAATGTAGAAAATTACACTGATTTAATAATTATTATCTGTGTATCCTATCCCAATTAGGCTGTCCAAACACATCCCTATGGCAGCTCTCCGGGCGGGATTCAGACTTGAAAGAGCCACGAACAGTGAGAAAGAGATTGAACTTACTGCAGCCTTGCCAACTCAGAGGTCCTTGAATGTCATTGCCAGGATTCCAGAGGTGAAATAGTTTCCCTTTAAATTATTATATCTCATCAAGATATAAAAAGAAAACACAACTAATCATTTTTTTCCCTGCTGTACTAGATGACACTGTCAAGAATGGCGATTCCTCTCTCCTTCAATGTTCCCATCAATCCAGATGGATCTCTTTCCATTCATATTGATGAGGACATTCTCTCCTGGATCCAGAAACAAATCAAGGAAGAATAAGACATAAAAATAACATTTTACATTTTTCAGAAGAAAATGTTGAGCTCTTTTAATGTATATTTGATTGTTCCTTGACATTTTAATTGAAAGCATTACAGCTGTTGTCATGTACAGTATGTAATTTAATGCAGTCTAATGCTAATAAATACCTTGCAAGTGAAACTGTGTGATCTCCTTTCATTTTACAATAACACTACAATAATAACGTCTCCGGTTACGTATGTAACCATGGTTCCCTGGGAACGAGACACTGCATACTCTAGAGGTAGCTATGTGGGAACGCCGTCAGCGTGACCTGTGTCTGAAGCATACATACAAAAACACCACCTTTTGGCCGGCGACAGCCTATGACGTCACTACCGGCGCGACCACAGTATAAAGGGGCGCCGGGAAAATACGTCATCCAATTCTTCATCTGAAGCTTGCGTCCGAAGCATGGCACCGCGCCTAGAGGACGCAGTGTCTCGTTCCCTACTCTCAGGGAACCATGGTTACATACGTAACCTGAGACGTTCCCTTTCGAGGGAACTTCGAACTGCGTCCTCTAGGGGTCGCTATGGGGAACGGAATACCCACGCCGCCATGCTGAAGGGAGTGCAAGCCAAGCACAAGAGGCGAGCACCAAGTACCAACTCTACCCGGCTAAGGGAGTTGCCCCTGGGACAGTGACGGCTGTCGGTGACATTATCCCCTACGGCCAAAGACCCGAGATGCATACCCTGAAACTTACCTGTTAAGGGCTGGGACTCCCGGACCCAGGGTAGAGCTCGAAGGCTTAGAATCATAAGAAAATATTCCTTTAAGGGGATACGGCCAAGTGCCTAGGATAGTAGCTAGGTCCTAGCCTGTCACCCAGGGGCTACCGCTTGCTCTGCATGAGCTCAATGAGGGAACTGTCTCAACAGACCCTTGGTAGCAACACCCTGTTCAAGTCAGTATCACTGTGATACATAGGCATAGTGGGGCCCAAGGCGAAACCGGGGCCTGACCAACTCAAAGAAAAGGGCACGAAGCCACAGCGCGTAACCCCTACCGTACAGGATTTTAGAAAGAACGCAAAACACTTGATGTACGATCTTACCACAACGTTGATTTTTAGAAAGTGCACAGAGACTAGCGTGCGCACTTACCATAACATGGATTGTAAACACCGTTCTAGGGAGTCACAGAGGCTGTTACTCCACAAAGTGAGCCACTTAACAGGGAGGCCGAGAGGGGCCTAACAAACTGAAGTTGCTGACTCAGAGCTCTGGGGAGTGGAGAACTTAACTCTCAGCATGAGAGTTAACTCAGACGCTCAGAAGGGAGCGGCATGCTCATAGGTGACCCTCTATGGTGAGGGGAGCAATGCTAGCTCGACCGACAAGGAGAGCAACCTAACAGGGAGGCAGAGAGAGGCCTAGCAACCTGAGGCCACTGAATCACAGCGCTCGGATCTAAGCTGAGGGAGCTGTCTTTCAAGCCCAGAGCATTGGGAGAAATAGGTAGAGTGGGGCCCAAGGCGAAACCAGGGCCTGACCAACTCAAAGAAAAGGCATGAAGCTGCAGCGCGTAACCCTTACCATACAGGATTTTAGAAAGAACGCAAAACACCTGATGTGCGATCTTACCACAATGTGGCTTGAGAAAGTGCACAGAGACTTAGCGTGCGCACTTACCATAACATGGATTTAAACTGTTCTAGGGAGCCGCAAAGCGAGCAACTTAACAGGGAGGCCTAAAGAGGCCTAACAACCTGAAGCTGCTGAATGACAGCTCTGGAGAGTGGAGAACTCATCTCTCAGCATGAGAGGGAACTCAGACACTCAGAAGGGAGCGGCATGCTCATAGGTGACCCTCTATGGTGAGGGGAGCGATGCTAGCTCGACCATAAGGAGAGCACCTCCAAATCACAGAGCTCTGGGAAGCGGAGGACCCAACTCTCAGAATGAGAGGTAACTCGGACGCTCGGAAGGGAGCGGCATGCTCAAAGGTGACCCTCTATGGTGAGGGGAGCAATGCTAGCTCGACCATAGGAGAGCAACCTAGCAGGGAGGCATAAAGAAGCCTAACAACCTGAGGCTACTGTGACAGCTCAGAAGGGAGCGGCATGCTCATAGGTGACCCTCTATGGTGAGGGGAGTAATGCTAGCTCGACCAGCCAGGAGAGCATGAGGCTGCTGTGACCGCACCGGAGAGCGGAGAACACAACTCTAACATGAGAGGGAACTCAGAAGCTCAGAAGGGAGCGGCATAATGCTAGCTAGACCGACAAGGAGAGCAACCTAACAGGGAGGCAGAGAGAGGCCTTTCAACCTGAGGCCGCTGCATCACAGCCTTCGGAAGGGAGCAGCATGCTCATAGGTGACCCTCTCGATGAGGTGAGCGATACTGGCTCGACCGACCAGGAGAGCACCTGAGGCTGCTGAATCACAGCCCTCGGAAGGGAGCAGCGTGCTCATAGGTGACCCTCTAGATGAGGGGAGCAATGCTGGCTCTACCAACAAGGCGCTCAGACTCAGAAGGGAGCAGCATGCTCATAGGTGACCCTCTATGGTGAGGGGAGCAATGCTAGCTCGACCAACAGGGAGAGCAACCTCTAAATCACAGAGCTCTGGGAAGTGGAGAGCTCCACTCTTAGCATGAGAGGGAACTCAACCGCTCAGAAGGGAGTGGCATGCTCATAGGTGACCCTCTGTGGTGAAGGGAGCCATGCTAGCTCGACCAAAAAGGAGAGCAACCTAACAGGGAGGCAAAGAGAGGCCTAGCAACCTGCTAGCTCTGCTGACACGGAGCTCAGATACAAGGGCAACCTATCACCAAGCTCTGGGGAGCGGAGAGCTCAACTCTCCGCATGAGAGGGAACTCAGACGCCCAGAAAGAAGCGGCATGCTCATAGGTGACCCTCTATGTTGAGGGGAGCAATGCTAGCTCGACCAACAAGGAGCTGTAGGCTGCTGATGACAGAGCTCTGGAGAGTGGAGGACTCAACCCTCAGCATGAGAGGTTGAACTCAGATGCTCAGAAGGGAGCGGCATGCTCATAGGTGACCCTCTATGGTGAGGGGAGCAATGCTGGCTCGACCAACCAGGAGAGCATGAGGCTGCTGTGACAGCTCCGGAGAGCGGAGAACTCAACTCTCAGCACGAGAGGGAACTCAGACGCTCAGAAGGGAGCGGCATGCTCATAGGTGACCCTCTATGGTAAGGGGAGCAATGCTAGCCACTGCCTGAAACCTCAGTAAGCCCTCCAGAGCCACAATCCTAGCAGGGGAACACTCTAGGCAAGGGCTCAGGGAGATTGCTACTTAAAAAACCCCGGAAGGGGAGCAGTCCCTGAGCTAGCACATAGATATCCTCAGATAGCCATGCACCTTCCTCAATAAGAGGCGTCCCCTGCCATGAAACTGATAGTAAAAAGACCCGCAGGTCCTGGAATTGCAGTGCTGGAGACCTGATGACCCAAGAGGCTCCCACAGAAACCTACGACTGGGCCACACGATCCAGGGGTATGCGGCCTGGGAACAGGGCTCTCATCCTAGCCTGGATCTAGTATCGACGAGTGAGGTCATCATTGCACTGCGTCGAAAGCAAGAGGTGAAACACACCAAACGACAGGTCCCAGAAATACTGCAAAGGATGGCTACACAATACCAGTGAACCGTAGAACTGGATCGTACTCACCCATCCATGGTTCCTGCACATGAGATCAGTCCCGGAGGCGAAGTCCGAAGAGTCGGGTCCGGAACATCAGTAAGGTAGTTTCTATGAAACATAGAACTTAACCAAAACATCATTAGTCCAGCATATAGACTGCAATGTTTTTAAAATGCAGGTTTCTAGGATCCCACCTAACCTCGGTCAGGTGGAGTTAACGTTGGCTGCAGGGGAATTAGAGAGGGGAAGATGAGGGCAGATGACAGGCCCCCCGAGGGAAGGGAGTAGATGTTCAAGTCTTACTCTGGTCCGGACGAGAGCGTTGAGAACGCCTCGTCTGGATTACCTCCCTCAGGTCTTGCCTACCTCTCTTTGACCCACGCCTTCCTCTAGCCCTACCTGCAGGCGGGGGAGGGGCACGAGCCGCGACACTAGCCTTCTGTGCCCATCTCTGATCCCCAGACGGAGATGGGCCAGGACCCCTGCATTGTTCGGGCTCAGACCTGGACCTTCTTGGAATGAAGGATTTAATGGCCGATAAGCGCGCCTTCGCCACCCTAAACTTCTCGACCACCGTCTTGACAGAGGTACCGAAAAGCTCGGAAGGGGAAACCACAGATGTCTCTCCGTTATCACCATGGCACACCTGCCCATAGCAGTGGCGGCCTGCTTAGTGGTACGGAGAGCCAAATCCATGGTGCGGCGCCTGCTCAGCTACTTAATCAGGTGACAAGCCCTGACCCTTATCCAGGTCTTTCAGCAGATCAGCCTGGTATGCCTGAAGCACCGCCATCGTGTGCAACGAAGCGACAGCCTGACCTGCTGCTGCGTACTTTTGAAGGGGCTTAGATGGCAAGGAGGGAGCCTTGAGAGAGGATGTCTCGCCCACAGAGAGATAGCTGGCTAGTGTCCCTTCCACAGGGGGCATCCCTCATAGCCGTTTCCACGCATCCCCTTAATGTCAGCATAACTGGTATGCTGAAACCTATGGATGCGAGAGGAAAACGGGTTTAAAAAAAAAATATATATATTTATTTTTATTACCCCGTGGCGCCGCCATCTTGGCCTGCTTCCACGGCAAGTCAAGCCTCACCGTGGTGCATTCCATAACCTCCAACAACTCGTCATACGCAGGGCAGGAGGATTGAGAGGGCTCAGTCTCAACTTCTTCGCCCTCAGACATCTCCTGACCTGGGCATAACCCAGCAGAGCCCTAGCCGCTGGATCAGATGATGTCAGAGAGATCGCATCATCATCATCCAGCAACTCACCCTCGTTCACAGCCGACGAGCGCGAGACGGAAAGCCCCCCTTTCTAACTCATCAGCCAGATCCGCCTGCGAGCCCCACAAGCTCATTTCCCTCCGTGCCTCGGCAACAGTGGGTCTTGAACCGCGGGAAGCAGATGGCTGCCCCTCCTTCCTCGAAAAGAGAGACAGACGAGAGCGGAGCTTTCTCATAGAAAAAAGCCTCAGTGATCCTCCAGGGGGGCCGCGAGATGGCTTAAAATTAATTTAAATATTATCCTATAATTGTTTAATTTCATTATTAATGTTAAATTAAAATGATCAAAGCACGGCCTCTCTCGTGCTCTGTGATTGATTGCTTCGGACTCAGCGCAGCAAGCCTCATCGCACTGTTAAATACAGACTGAACATTGGCTCAAAACTTCCAACCGCTGCACGCAAACTACATCTCTGGGCTGTATGAAGCAAACCGTCGTGCTAATATAAAGGTAAAGAAGATTAGAGTAATAATAACGAACTTGCGCGTGCCTAATGTATGACACTCCTGTACATCATAGTCGTACATTAGGCACGCATTATATGATTCACAAACTATGCGCACTCTCGCATATTTTTGTGTGAAATTTCAATATTTTTATTAGTGTTTTATAGAGGAGGATCTTGTGAGGCTTGTTATGGACATGTGAGCATCAGACGCGCTCTGACGGAGGAACTGTTCACTGATCCCGTCTTCAGATCGATGTGTTTCAACAGATTTAAAATTGATTTGCTGTATTTTTCATTTGTATGTTTATTTTTTTAATGGATAAAAACAGTATATATTCAGTCAGTCCAGTTCAATGGGACAGGTGTAGTGAGTGGTCTTTTGGCATCTCCCTGTTGTCCTGTTTGGTATGGCAGGTTTATATTTTATATAGGTTTATAGCATTTATATTATTTAAAAAAGTTAGAATTGAGCAGAGGGTTTCCTTTTAAGTTATGAAGTATAGCTTTAATTTAAAGTTTGTTTGAATTTTGAGTTATTTAAAAAAAAAATTATGACATGCAGTAGAAGAATAATAAGGCAAAACAAATGTTTTGGTTCATAAAAAAAAGTTTAAAAATAAACACTTTTCTCTCTGCTGCAGAAGTACAGTATAAGAGGAAATGTCAGGCGTAGGGGGGCCTTGCAAAATTGACCGGAGATAGAGGGGGGCCCCGGAGTAAAAAAGGTTGGGAACCCCTGACTTAAACAGTAGCAAAACAATTTAAACCTCTATGGGATATCGTCATTTATAAATGAAGCTAAGAAAATTGCATTTAAAATACAATACTAATGTTCAACCAACAAAATTTTATTTTAGTGATGTCAAATGACATCCCCTTCAACCAGTAAAATTAAAATTTATTAGCCATGTGCTTCACATTTTTGGTAACTAAGTAGTAAATAGGCGCGTTCGACTTGAAGCAGCACTGCGCAGATCAATCACCGTATGACATCAAAGTACCGCGAGAGTGATATGAAAGCAGTCGGATCCTATGCATTCGAATCGCTCTCGCAGTACTCAGAAGTCGAACATGCCTAAGGAGACATTAGCACATGTTAGGTCACATGCTCTCAAGGCTCCATAGTGAGCTCATTTTAGACTAGAACATACATATAAATTCAAGTTATAAAAAATATAATTGTACATCCAAATGTATTTCTACATTCATGTGTTTTCTAAAGGTTTTTTTTTTTTTTTTTGTCATTTTTAATGCACTTTAATAAAAACAACAACTCAGAGACCAATAAATCTGAACGTCGTGCATAACTAACAAAGTCCTATTATTTGATGCATATTTGCTGTAGCTGGCACTATTGACCAGCATTGACAAGCAGTATAATAGCCTTTATGCATGTGTTTTAGGTTCGTTTTTGTAAGATTTTCGGAAGATGGAGAGACAAATCTGTACTTATTTCAGAAAGTATTGATGATAGTGATATGAGTGCATCAGAAAATCAGGTTGTAGTAATAAAACAAGTTGTTGAGGACCAATGAGGATAGAAGCAATGAGGGTGAGGGCAGTGATGAAGAATAGGTTGTTGTGGAAGTCAGGCATTTGGGTACATTATTGTATGCCAGTTTGAAAGATGTGATCCATACAACAACCATAGGTCAGAAAAGATGCCAATGTCTATTGGCATTATTATACTGACAGTCAGCGATGCTCCAATGATGACTGCAAAAGTCAACATTATGTGTGGGATACACTGAAAAAGAACAGTCTTGTTTACTTTCACTTGTGCTATGATCATTGATTTGAAATTCCAAGATGAAACACAATGTTAAAGTTGTTTTAATGCTTTTGAAACACTTAGACATGTTTTTTTTTTCAGGCAGTGAAATTGCATCCGAATTTGTCAAGTTTTAGACATTTTCACATGCGAGTTCCAAATCAAATATAGCAGCACAATAAAAAAAATGAATGTTTATAAAGATTTTTTATGTTTTTTTGAAACAGTAAGACCTTTTCACTTCTTTTCAGATAGTGAAAAAGCATTTGATTGTGTGTGAAGTTTCAGACAATTCGCCAAAAGGTCAGATAAAGAAAACAATTGTTAGAAAATGATTTTACTCCTAAATATATGTAAAATATAAAGTCAATTATTTTTTTTAAGCTGTAAATTCACAATTAGTCCTATAGTTAAAGAATGCAATCATCTTGTGTTTCCTTTCTAGTTTTTGGTATCAAACATATACAAATTCCAGTAAGAGGAGGTGATACTGATCTAATTAGAAAAAGAAGTGAGGCATTTTGGATTTTTATTTAAAAAGTTTGTTTTCTACTGGGATGAATGAAGAACTGGTTAAAAAATATTTATATAAGAGCATTTTATATCAGGTTTTCCATATAAGTGTGTATTATAGTTTTTCTTTTTTTACAATATATTTTTACAAAAATCTTGAATATAGTTGTGTACTGTATATGTTCATTAAAAGTATATGTGTGTGTTTGTTGATACAACTGTATATTCACATTAAAAAACAAAAATGCACCAACGTATTTTTTTATAGTGTTGATTGAAAGTAGATTATTGGTTTGATGTGTGATCATTTGTTTGATGCATTTTGTCATTGGTGGAAAGTATACTATCTAATCTTTTTATTGGTTGTTTTCATATTTGAATTTTGTCCTTGTTTGTATTTAAAGGAACACCTGTGACCTTTTAGCTTTGTTTAATGCCTGTGTGCCGAACCATGTTGGCAAAAACATGTTGGGGTGGAGGGTTACTCCACCCCAAAATGAAAATTCTGTTTTTAATTACTCACCCTCATGTCGTTCCAAACCCATAAGACCTCCGTTCATCTTCAGAACACAAATTAAGATATTTTTGATGCATTCTGAGAGCTCTCTGGCCCTCCCATAGACAGCCATGGAATTAACACGATCAACATCAGAAACGTAGCAAGGAGATCGGTAAAATAATCCATGTGACATCAGAGGTTCAACCGTAATTTTACGAAGCTATGAGAATAGAGAGGTAGTAGGGGTGTAATGGTACACAGATGTCACGGTTCGGTATGTACCTCGGCTCGGGGGTCACGGTTCGATACGATTTCGGTACAACAGGAAAAAAAAACAAATCTACTATGCTAGGTTTATTTTCATATATTGTGAACAGACAGTAGTACAAATTACAATTTTTTCTGCCTAGATGTGAAAATACTAAATATTATATTAAATTATAACATTATATATATAAAATCTGCAGTAGGCTACATATATACATACAAGGAATACATACTTTAAATATATTTGATTTAGTTAACAGATAAACAAGGGGAAAAAACAGTGTGGCACGTAACATAGCCTATATATGCTGAGTTTCAGTTCATTTTTGTGACACGCTTAATTTGTTCACTGAAAGGAAATTCAAATGGCAGAAAGCGACATCCTGTTTTCTTTATTTTACAAATTCACAATGTTTTGTTCTGGCACACACACACACACGCCCTCCTCTGTATCACCATTGGAACATGACTGAAGTGCATAGCCTATAAATTACATAATAAATAATAGTTTAGCATTTAGATACATCGCAAATATGGAAATATTATGAATTATTTGGATTTGTGCCAAAAGAGAGATGTAGAATACACAAGAACAAAGTTCCATTTCGCAAACAGTTGAGTGCACAAGCCTTTAAAGTATACTCCTTTGTCAGTGAAGGATGCATTCAGAATCAGCACATGGTCACTGTCTAGTGGGCTTTGTTTTCAAGTGCGCAACTCATTGCATTCGCTGTTCTTCTGCTGCAGTTATCAACAGTGTTGCATTACTGTGGGCGCCCCCTTCTGGATTGAGGGTAAATTGCCTGTATTCTTTTTAAGGCCTCATGCACCGAACCGAGATGTCCGTACTGTGACGGTTCGGTACGAATACATGTATCATGTATCATGTGTGCTCCTGAAGATTATGTATCATGTGTGCTCCTCCTTAATTAGCTGGTTAAGCTGTGTTTGATCAGTTTGACCACTGGTATAGAAAAAAATGGCTTAAAATCATTCCAGGACCTCAAAGTAAGATACTCTTTTGTCAGATGTTATTGGTTTTTGTAATTACAATTGAGATCAGCAATAAAAGCCCATTTAGTTCCCTGGGATTCTCACCTGCTTGTTCACCCACTGATTCTGTGGATTAAAAGTCATGAGCCAATCATGAGACCCAAGCCACCAGGCTGGGGTCTACATACAAGACCTTCTCCACTTATATAGGGGATTAGGTTAATTAAGACAAAATCCATGCCTGAAGGGCAGAGACATCCAAGTTGTAAAATATGGCGATGGTAGACAGCAAGGACTAGCTGGCTGCCGCACAGATCTCACCAAATTAAACTCCACTGGACCAAGCCCAGGAGGAGGCCATTCCTCTGGTGGAGTGAGCCCTCACTCCAACAGGACACTGAGGTGTAAGCCAGGGCTATAGCATCAAGTATCCAGTGAGTCAGTTTCTGCTTCCTGACTGGTAGCCCTTTAGAGCAGAATCCGAAGCATACAAAGATCTGTTCTGACTAATGAAAGTGGCCACAGCACTAAACATACATTTTAAGAGCCTGAACCAGGCAGAGTGGATTGGGACCCTGCTCATTGTCTGGGTTGGGAAGAGCTCGAAGGGTGATGAACTGAGTGGAGAGCACTTTAGGCACCTTTGGTTTGAGGACAATTTTGCAGTAGTTAGGCCCATACTCAAGGTTCAAGGCTGAATGACAGTGCTTGTAAATTGCCCACTCAGGGTGTTTTCAGACATGTAGATCGTTTGCTTTGTTCCGAAAAAGGGACTTAATTTGTTACAATGTTGTATTTTCTTCTTGGTTCGGCACAAGGCAACTTTGCAAAGCGTACCAAACTGTGTTTATGCAGGTCACATGTGAGTAAAGCTGTCCTCTAATTGGTCAGAGTTCACCTGTTTACGTTCCTCTACGTAGTGATGGGAGAAACAAACCTTTTTTAAGCTTTGAATCAATTGAACCAATTGCTTCGCAAAATGATTCACTGTTTCGAAGCGCTCAAAACACCACATGCTGGTGACGCCTGCTGGTCAAAAGTGTGTAAATGCAACAATAACTCAGGCTAAAACATCCATAAAAACGGCTTTTAAAAACCTATTGCAAATGTTTTATTGAAAGTATAATACAACCCCAAATCAGAAAAAGTTGGGACAGTATGGAAAACGCAAATAAAAAAAGAAAGTAGTGATTTCTAAATTTACTTTGACTTGTATTTCATTGCAGACAAAATGAACACAAAATATTTCATGTTTTGTCTGGTCAACTTCATGTCATTTGTAAATATACATCCTTTCCTGTCATTCAGACTTGCAACACATTCCAAAAAAAGTTGGGACAGTAAAGCATTTACCACTTTGTAATGTTGCCATTCCTTTTCACAACACTTAAAAGACGTTTAGGGACTGAAGACACCAAGTGATGAAGTGTTTCAGGTGTAATTTTGTCCCATTCTTCCTGCAAACAAGTCTTAAGGTGGGCAACAGTACGGAGTCTTCGTTGTCGCATTTTGCACTTCAAAATGCGCCACACATTCTCTATTGGAGACAGGTTGGGACTGCAGGCAGGCCAGTCAAGTACCCGTACCCTCTTCCTCCGCAGCCAGGACTTTGTAATGTGTGCAGAATGTGGTTTTGCATTGTCTTGTTGAAATATGCATGGACGTCCCTGGAAAAGATGTCTTCTTGAAGGCAGCATATTGTGCTCCAAAATATCTATGTACTTTTCAGCATTAATGGTGCCATCACAGAAGTGCAAGTTACCTTTTCCAAGGGCACTGACACAACCCCATACCATGACAGAACCTGGCTTTTGGACTTGTTGCTGGTAACAGTCTGGATGATCCTTTTCTTCTTTGGTCCGGAGCACACGGTGTCCATTCCTCCCAAAAAATACCTGAAATACTGATTCATCTGACCACAGTACACGTTTCCACTGTGTGATGGTCCATCCCAGATGCCTCCGAGCCCAGAGAAGTCGACGGCGCTTCTGGACACTGTTAACATAGGGCTTCCTTTTGGCACAGTACAGTTTTAACTGGCATTTGTGGATGTAACTACGTATTGTGGTACTTGACAAAGGTTTGCCAAAGTAGTCCTGAGCCCATGTGGTGATATTGCTTATAGATGAATGACGATTCTTGATGCAGTGCCGCCTGAGGGATCGGAGATCACAGTTGTTCAGCTTAGGCTTGCGCCCTTGTCCTTTACGCACTGAAATTCCTCCAGATTCCTTGAATCTTTTAATTATGTTATGCACTGTTGAAGGTGAAATATCCAAATCTCTTCCTATCTTTCTTTGAGGAACATTGTTTTTAAACATTTCAATAATTTTCTCACGTATTTGTTGGCAAACTGGCGATCCTCGGCCCATCTTTGCTCCTAAAGGACTAGACCTTTCTTGGATGCTGCTTTTGTACGAAATCATAATTACAATCACCTGTTGACATCAACTGTTTCAAATCACATCATTATTTAACCAATTTACCTCATTACTAGCCCTAAATTGCTCCTGTCCCAACTTTTTTTGGAATGTGTTGCAGGTCTGAATGACAGGAAAGGATGTATATTTACAAATGACATGAAGTTGACCAGACAAAACATGAAATATTTTGTGTTCATATTGTCTGCAATGAAATACAAGTCAAAGAAAATTTAGAAATCACTACTTTCTTTTTTTATTTGAGTTTTCCATACTGTCCCAACATTTTCTGATTTGGGGTTGTACATAAAATGCAATAAAAATAATAAAATACCATTAAATAGGAAGTGTGTGTAGGCTATATATATATATATATATATATATATATATTTATATATTAATTTGCAGGGCTTGCTTTGCACTCCGCTTCACGTTGTGGCCGCATCACCACCTCGGGTGTGCATTATTTTCTAATAATTCAACAGACCGAAGTCAATTATAGCATTCATAACGGCCTTAGAGAGGCCTTATATGGCCAATTTCCGACTAGAAAACTCGTATTTACGATAATTCCGATAGCACGTGAATGCAGCATAATGTTACCTCTGTGAGTCTGTGCGTCTCTCAGTGTGTTCGGCAGCAATGTCTCTAGTTATAGTGAAACTTTAAGTAAATTTTCTTCACGAACAGCGCCGTTGTTGTTACCTCGCTTGTGAGAAGTCATGTAGTTTTTAAGTTGTTAAACTATGTTACTGATAAAATCATCAGAGTAGCGCTAACAACATTAGTGCGCAAACTGTATGTGCGTCTGTGAGGGAGAGAGAGTGGGAGAGATAGAGTATGTGCTTTCTGTACATAATAAAACGTAATTTTGTGGCAAAAACATGGACATGATCTGTCGTTTTTATGTCACGGATGAGTTTTTATGTCGGGGAGTGAGGTTTACCTGCACAGCACCTACTCGCTGGCCTCCGTTACACTCACCCCCCTAAACCTCACTCCCATCCGGGTCACGGCACCATTGTAATGGGTCCCCGCTCGCCTTGCTCCGAGTGGCTCTCGAACCCTCGATCTCCTGCTTGGGAGGCGGACGCGCTAACCAGGAGGCTAAATGGCTGCAGCCACTAGCACATCTCTTTGAGATCAGGGGAGTGAGGTTTACCTGCACAGCACCTTCTCGCTGGCCTTCGTTACATATATATAAAAATAAATTTATACAGCTACAGCTAGCGGGAATCAAGGCTTCTTCCGGACAGTATTCTTGTAATGCGCTGAGAAGAGCAATTAATTACACAACATTTTAAGGCAATTATAATACAGCATTTTATGCGTATTCTCCGAGCCTGTCAATCAAGATTAGCACGCCACCCACATGATAGCGCAAGGACATCTCTGCCAAAATTTGGTCCGCATGTTTTCAGAGATTAGAATATAAAGTTTACAAAATGTTTTTCATATATTAGTGCCACGACTCAGAATCTGCCCCACCTAAATTTACAGTTAGGAGCCGCTACTGCTAAGGTCCTTCCACAACATTTTAAATGGATTAAGGTCTGGACTTTGACTCAAAAACATGAACTTTGTTCTTCGTTAACCATTCTTTGGTAGAATGACTTGTGTGCTTGGGGTTGTTGTCTTGCTGCATGACCCACATTCTCTTGAGACTCTGTTCTTAAACAGATGTCCTGACATTTTCCTTTAGAATTTGATGGTATAATTCAGAATTCATTGTTCCATCAATGATGGCAGGCTGCCCTGGCCAAGATGCAGCAAAACAGGCCCAAGCCATGATACTACCACCACCATTTTTCACAGATGGGATAAGATTCTTAAGCTGGAATGCAGTGTGTTCTTTTCTACGTACATTATAGCTTCTTATACCAATAAGTTCTATTTTGGTTTCATCCATCCATTAAACCTTTCTCCAATAGTACTCTGGCTTGTCCACATGATCTTTAGCAAGCAATTTTATTTTTGGAGAACAGTGGCTTTCTTCTTGCAACTCTGCCATGCACACCATGGTTGCTCAGTGTTCTCCTGATGGTGGGCTCATGAACATTAACATTAGCTAATGTGAGAAAGGCTTTTAGTTGCTTGGAAGTTACCCTGGGAACTTTTGCAACCTCGCAGACTATTACACGTTCTGCTTTGGAGTGATCTTTGTTTGTCGTCCACTTCTCGGTAAGGTAACAGTGGTCTTGAATTTCCTCCATTTGTACACAATCTGTCTGACTGTGGATTTGTGAAGTCCTAACTCTTTAGAGATGGTTTTGTAACCTTTTCATTATCTTCCTGAATAAATAATTGACAAAGAAAATATTTTTGTCTCATTTGTTTGATTGGGTTCTCTTTGTCTACTTTCAGGACTTATATGAAAATCTGATGATGTTTTGAGACATATTTATGCAGAAATATAGAAAATTCTAAAGGGTTCACAAACTTTCAAACTGCACTGTATATATATATATACACACACACACACACATACAGTATATATATGGGACATTCTACCAGAAACGTACATTTCCACTTGTAAAAATCTTGGGGAAAAAATATATTATTATTAAATCTGAACGTTGAGTCATATGGAGGACATGTTAAACTATGAGAAATGCATATCGTGCCATCTCAGCATGTTTTTATGATTTAATAAAATACATTTTTATACACATTTCACCCCTAAAATGTCAGGCCCTGTCACAGACAAATTTGTATATGTTAGAATGGTTACCTAATACATTTCTTTGATACAAATAGCATTTTCTTATTGGCCACATGTCCCTGATTGTATTTAATATGGTTTTGTAATTCCTATAAGAAATATAAGCAACTTTTCGGTCAACTGTAGTACACAGAAATCACAGAATACCCGCCAGGCACTCATATAGTTGTAAAAAAACTACCTTTACATAGGAGATTTTTACAAAAACATAACAGTGTATATTTACCCCCACCTTCATCTACACAGTTAAAAAGATTAATTCATCAATATTTCCTCAAATAGTACATTTTTATATCATAATCTCCTGTGTGACAGGACTGACTGTGTTGTGACAGGACTGACTTTATGGATTTCTTTGATGCAGAAAAAGTTAT
The DNA here is from genome assembly GCA_027422415.1 of Schizothorax lantsangensis. Classification (NCBI taxonomy): domain Eukaryota; kingdom Metazoa; phylum Chordata; class Actinopteri; order Cypriniformes; family Cyprinidae; genus Schizothorax; species Schizothorax lantsangensis. The sequence goes on along the minus strand of CM049843.1, from coordinate 24,082,438 downwards.
GTTTTGTGTTCTTAAGTTTTGATAAGCATTCCTATTTTAAATTATTATTATAATCTTAATGTTAATGTAATATTAGACTGGTAAAGTTACTGTCACACAACCATTTAACAGTCATTAAAAGGTTACACTATTCAATTACTGTGTAGTTCTATGGAAATATAACTTCATAATATATAAAGTACATTTTACTATGATACAGCAAATGTAATCAATAGACATTTAACTGAATAGTACAATGTAAAGTAACTGTGGTGCCACATCATATTACGGCTCAGTAACTACAGGGTAATACTATAGTAATATCTACATTAGGGTTCACGTGACCCTTCGACAGCGATGCACGCATAGTCTTTTGCTCTGATCACTTCGTCAAATATTATATTATCCTGTCAGTAAATTTTAAACCACTCTGCATTGGACCCATCATGAGTATTTCAGCAGTCAAGGGCGATCGGAAAGGAGAGATTGAGCAATCACCAAAGAAGAAAAAATTCAAAGATTCCACCATCTCCATCTACATGTCTTGCGTTGAAGTGGACCGGTCACGTATCATTACCATTTTTTGTTGCTCAATCAGACCTACATTCTCGGTAATGTGCAGTCTGAGTTGTTTCCTGTTTATAGTTGTTCCTTGTTCATGTTTATATATGGTTTTTATTTTTTACAACAGACATTCATATTTTTATTTACTTTACCTTATTTCTAAAAGGATTTTTCATCTAGGTGGTTTGGTATCTAGAATGTGCAACAGTGTTTACATGCTATTTACAGAATGGGAGTGCTTTTGCTTTTCTTCATTTGCTGAATACAATTTTGGGATTATGAATATTCAATGCATACTCTAAATATTTTATCACTGAATGTGAATGGTTTAAATTCTGCTGTTAAACGAACCCGTGTATTAGAATATTTACACCGTAAATCTATTTCCTGAGTCACATCTAAAACAATCTGACGTGGCACGTTTCCAGAATAAGTATTATAAATTAGCAGCCTTTTCCTGCGCTCTTAATAAAACTAAGGGGGTGCTTATCCTTGTTAACAGGAAGTTACATTTAACGATTGAACACCTCAGAAATTATGAGGAGGGTAGATTTGTTTTTATCTGTTGCAAAATACATACTACTAGGTTAGCATTGGTCTCTATCTATGGTCCGAATGAGACAGACCGTGCATTCTTCACAAAGGTTTCCAAAACTCTACTTGAGCAGATTGATTGCCCTCTAGTGGTTGGTGTTGATTTTAATGCTGTCGTAAATCCTGCTTTAGATAAATCTCAATCTGATACAACAGCCAATCCATCCTCTAAATTACTGAATAAATGTATCACTGAGCTCAACTTAATCGATCTTTGGAGAATTCAGAATACTAAATCTAAGGACTTCACTTTTTTTTCTAATAGACATAAGACTTTCTCTAGGACAGACTACATATTTTTCAGCCCATCTTTAATTTCATCTAATTCCTCCATCTCTATATTACCAATTTTACTATCCGATCATTCTGCGGTGTTATGTAATATTTATCTTTCCGATATTAAAGCCAAGTCTCCTAGATGGCGCTTTAACATATCATTACTAAGTAATCAGACTTTCATTATCTCTCTAAAAGAATACATAAAGGAATTTCTTGAAATTAATATGCCCTCTGATGCAGATCCTCAAATACTGTGGGAAACAACTAAGTGTGCTATACGAGATTTATGTATATCTTTCTCTTCTACTCTTGCCAAAGCGAAAATTCACCAGATTACACAATTAGAAAATAAAATCCAATCATTACAAAACCTACAAAAACAACATTTTACTGAGCAACAGGCTACCCAGCTGTCCTCTTTAAAAGAAGAATGTGATTTACTTTCATACTCAAAGGCGGAATTTATCTTACATAGGACTAGGCAAAAATATTATTTCGAATCAGAGAAACCTAGTCACTTATTGGCCCTCAGGCTGAAAGAATGCGAGTCTAAGGCATATATTAGCGCAATAAAATCATCGGATGATCAGGTCACCACGAACCCTGTGGCAATTAATGACATATTTAATGGTTTTTACACAAATCTGTATAAAGCCGAAACAGATTTTGATGAACCAATTTGTAAGCAGTATTTAGAAAAATTGGAATTGCCTCGGATCTCACAGTTGGATAAAGAATCTTTGGAGGCCCCATTAAGTATGGAGGAGCACCACGTTTCTCTAAAAAGTCTTCAAAAGGGCAAATCGCCGGGTCTAGATTGTCTCCCCCTGAATTATATTTAGAAATTTGGGATTTGGTAGGGACACTTATGCTTAATTCATTTAATTTTGCAATTGAACATGGGGTATTTCATAGGGATCAAAAAACTTCATTGATATCATTACTTCTTAAAAAAGGGAAAGATCCATTAGATTGTTCCAGCTACAGGCCGATTTCACTTATCCCATGTGATCTGAAAATCTATGCTAAAGTTTTTGCTTCTCGTATGGAAAAGGTAATTCATAGCTTGATCAAGGAGGACAAAACCGGTTTCATCAAGGGGTGCAATGTGTCTGACAATATGCGTCGACTCTTTCATATTCTTGACTTTGCGGACTCCCACCCGACCCCTTGTGTGTTTTTTTCACTTGATGCAGAAAAAGCCTTTGACAGGCTAGAGTGGAATTATATGTGGGCAGTTCTGCAATGTTTCGCTTCGGTGAACACTTCATTTCTATGATTAAGACATTATACCACTCACCTGCAGCATCAGTCATAACTGGTAATATTATTTCCCCCCCCCGCTCCCTTTACAGCGGGGAACGAGGCAGGGATGTCCACTTTCCCCCTTATTGTTTTGTCTATCTCTTGAACCCTTAGCACAAGCCATCAGGAAATCAGAAGTATCGATTAAGATTCATGATCATAATCATAGTATTTCATTATACGCTGATGATATTATTCTATATTTAGACCACTTTGACATTTCAGTCTCTAGTATAATTAAGGAATTTGATAATTTTAGTAGCTTATCAGGATATAAAATAAATTGGAGCAAATCTGCTTTAATGCCAATTAACAATGTTAAAGTTAATTCTTCTATTCCCTCATTTATCCCTGTTAAGGAATCTTTTCATACAGAAATTTTGTAATTTTCAAAAGTGTTTTTAATAAAGAAAAAATATCTGAGAACCTAATGAATGACATATTCCTTTACAGAACAACTCACATAAATCAACCATCAGTCAGTTTTAGATTTTTTTTTGGATTTTGGATGAAATACTTTTTATTCACTGTAAGAAGTCAAGGACAGATAATGTACGTTTCTGGTAGAATGTCCCATATATATATATATATATATATATATATATATATATATAATTACACAACGTTTTAATGTGAAGAGCTGCTCTTTGGTTTTCGACTGCAATAACAAATATTCTCACTCACAGAATCAGACACTGACTGATGCTTTTTATATAGCGTATTTCCCGGTATGAATTATGATACTGCTTGGTTCGTTGGTCCGTTGGGTCGGATTGCTTTCTCACCACGAGCGAACCACTCCAGAGTCTGTTTGCTATCGGGCCGAGACCACCTCTTCAAGGAGGTCTAGGTACGCTTGTTTGGTCCGCTTTTGGTGTGCATCCGAGTGCGATTGCTGCATTCATACCTGCCCAAACGAACTGTACCAAGAGGGACAAAGAAGTCTAGTGCGATTCAGCCGAACTAAATGAGGCAGGTGTGAAAGCACCCTCACTTGACTTTTGTGCTGCAGTGAAGTGCTTTGCATATACGTCCACGGTGGGGCCCAATAACCCAGTAGAGAAGACAGCAGAATTGAGGAAGGTGAAGGCTGTGAAAGGTGGCGCTATAGCAGCACCAAGCTGGCCATGGTCCTGCTGACTGCCTGCGCAACAGCCTTAGCAGAGTCAGGTCGGTTGCTGTGCACAGCTCCTTGAAAACATCAATATTAGTGCCAGACTCGTAAAATCCAAGGAGAAGTTTGGCTTGAAACACTTGAAGCACTGCCATTGTGTAAAACAATGCGCCACCCTGGCCAGCTACTGAATAAGCCCAGATGGTCCTGCTGAGCCTGTATAGGTGCACAGCCTTGGCTGTTAGTCCCAGGGCCTATGGCGGGTAGATTTTTTGATTTTTTTGTCATTGGCGGGAATTTCAACAGCTTAGGTGAATAAATTGGTGACTTTTCAATTGACAAATTTTCTTTGTATGAGTTTGCTTACTTGCTTTTCCCAAGCTTAACATGTCCACCCTGTCGGCATAAAATATGACAGAAGTGATTAGAATACAGTATTTTATAAATATGTCATTTTAAATATACCAAATTCTCTTCATCAACCAGACTAAATATTTAGCTAGGCACAGTTTGTTGTAAGCTAAAATGCTAATTGAAGCTCAAAATGTCCACCCTGTCGGCCATTTATACTCGATAGATTGGACAGACGCATGACAGGGTGGACTGAATGAAAATGAATGGGGAGGGGTCGGTATAACAATGTAATTGAGGATGTAATTATATTATTTATTATTATTATATATTGTTTTTAGAAGTTGAATACATTTTTCATTTTTATATTTTGTCATGATTTGTGTATTCTGCATTATGTGTCCACATCATCATGTGCTGGTCCACCCTGTCATCTTGATATTTTACAATAATATTTTAAATAATAATTCAATCATATCTATATAATCCAGTGTGTTCAATAGCTAGGTGTGGGGGCAATAACATGCAAACAAAAAACTGCATCCAAATATTACAGTTTTCTCCAAATAAGAAAAAAATACATGTGTGAATTGTATGAGTTTCTTTAAAAACACATGGTTTACATAAAATCTTTTATGCATTTATGATTTGAAAGCAAACAAATAACCCTGTTTAGGAAAGGGACATCATACCTTTCAGAAAATATCATTTGCATCTTAATTTTGCAATGAAAACGTATTTAACAGTAATATATATGTCCATGACAGGGTGGACATATCTTATGGTTTATGCTTCGAATAATGGCCCATAATTATTTTTTTAAAATGTGTGGGAGCTCAGCTAATATGTTTCTACAGTACTTGAGTGTCTACTATTTATGATATGACATAAAGCGAATGGGAAATTAAAAGCAACATTTTTGAGTATTGTGGGAGTTGAAAGGCACTCTACTCTATATAGAGTGGGGGAACTATGACGTCACTTTGTATGCTGATCGGCTGTTAGCATGAAACTGGTTCCCTCGACAAAAAGCCAATAGGATTTTTCCATATGCTTTTGGATTATCGCAATCATCGATTGAGCTCTGTGTTCAATCATCGTTCATGAAACTTACACGTTTTGTCCATCAAAATAATCTTCACAAGATAACATAACTTTGACAAATTTTTAAGCCTAAATAAAAGCGCCAGAACTGAAAAGCTAAACTTAGGCTATAAACGAACTACTGCACCACGGTCGCTTGCCTTCAACGTCACCACCACCACCACCACGCTCCCGACAACTTTCTTAAATTTATTTTTAACATGTTCAGTGAAAAGTATTTACTCTGTATATGAATTTTAATCCATGCTACATGAAACTTTTCATATAAACTGGAATAAATACAAAACTAGAGCCAAACAAAAACTGAAATGAGACAGTAGTAATAAATAGTATAGTGAGTAAATTAAATAATCTTAACTAAAGGACATTTAAAACCATGTATTTCTGTACATTTCGAAATACGGTGCATTAAAAGTCAATAAATCCTTGATTAATATTAATAAAAAATGTATCGCAGCGTATTTAATCTTTTAAATAACAGCAGAGTGAGCGCGTTTTTGGATATGGTAAGATTAAACTTACTTTAGTGAACAAAGTACCACATTTCAGCTCTCATTTTGTTAGGGTGGTTACACAAAATGTTATTTTATCCTTGCTTCTAGGAAATCCTCAATCTATATGCTTTCTAACAGCTTCATGTGGCCGAAACATTTAATTTTAACATGGCTTTAAGCAGTATGCATCATTAAAGTTTCACTTTCACCAAGTAAAGCCGGTAAATGTGGTGTTTACATGTAATAATCGTAATATGAGTTTACCTTACGGTGCGAACCCAGAGTCTCCGCATCAGTAAGCGATGAACTCGAGCATCTTCCATCCGAAGACATGTGTTGCATTTCGGGGCAAAGCAAAAAAAACATTGTCGAACAACAATATAAAATGCTGGAAACTATTAATTGGTTATTCTAAAATTAATTGTATTACAAATTATACTACAATTGGAAAATACTGTAAATTGATAAACTGTTCGGCGTGATGGCGTTGAATGTCTCCGACAGCACCTGTAGTCCCATTTAGCAACTTGTTAGCAACCGTCTTTTTTAAGAAACGAAACAGCTTAAAAAAATCACGAGTGGGTTGTAACTGGTGTGTTTTATGTCGTAGAATAAAACGTGAAAGTATCTTGAGCTTGTGTGAACCACAGACCTTATTTAAGGGATTTATCCAAAATCCCATTCAAAAACCCCATTGACTCTGGGACGATGGAACCGGAAGAGCTAAAATGCTAACTCGCTTCCGGGTTTTCACCTACAAAGTGACATCATAGTTCCACCACTCTATAGACCCACCAGTGACTCCCTGCTGTGTGAAAGGAACTGGACAACTAGTTTTCTGTAACGTCATACAGTGCGAGTTCAGTAACTTACAAATGTGTGGATATAATCTATGTGTCAGCTGATGGTTTTAGATTCAGTCACTGTGTTCCATTAGAGGTGCTGCTTCAAAATCTCAATTTTAATTTCAGGAGGTTTTAAATCCTGGTACAGAAAAAAAAACAGGAATCAGCCATTGTTCATCAATAAAAAAAAGTTACACTTAGGTCCATAGTGGACAAAAATGACCATGTCAAAAATCGGTCATAAAAATTGGAAGCTTGGGAGCACAGACTTAAATTTGGTCTCATTTTAAAGAAGACCCATGGCAGATTATGGTTGAAGTAAAAGTTAAAAGTTTAAAAAGTGAAACCAAAAAAAGTTATACAGGTTTAAGTTTATGAAAATGATTTATGAACAATATTTTATTATTTATTTTATGAATATTTTATATATATGAAACATGTTGAACTCTAAACCTGCTAGAAAATCAAAGCCATAAATCTAAGCAAGATGTGTTCCAAATTTGAGGTTGATATCTAAAAAAAATGAGCTTTCAGTAAGATTTTGTTTGGGCGCAGTACCAAATTTTCCCCATTAGATGCCAGCAAAACTCTGCTGGTGCACACAGTGCTTGGATTTGTGATTTACAGTAGAGTTTTTCTTTCTCAAATATTACAAGCACACACACACAATTTTTTTTATGACATACATACAAACCACACTCTGACATCTATACCAACACACCCACACAATTATAGCTGCATTATTTATCCAATTGGCTCTATAATATGCAGAAGCAGAAAACTGGAATAAAGCGAGTATTTGCTTTATAGACCCTTTATAGACCAAACCTGAAAAAAATTGCACCATCCGGTAAAAAATAGTAAAAAAAAAAAATTTTGAAGCCTTGCCAACAGAATGAAAGCCTATTAACAAAAATTGCATCATTTTACAGTTAAACGGCACTGCGATTAAAAATAGCAATTTTAATGGGTTTCAATGGGGACATTTTTGTCCAAAAGGTACTGAGTGGTTCACTTTTTTGTACCTAGTGTAAAATAGATTTATTAAGGGAAATGAGGGTGGAATATTAAAATTCCAATAAAAATACACACCTGAGCCAAAATTTATGCAGTTAGCATTAGCACAGGCAAAATTATATAAAAAAAAAAAAACTAAAATGGACAAAGATGTCCATAAGGTTGCACAAGGGTTAAAACTTTAAATGGCTACGATTTAATTAAATAGTGCAAGCACAGCATGTTTCAAAATAAAAACACAGTTAGCAATCACCAAATAGACCACATTTTTTGCCACCTTACCAAGTGATCGTTTCAGTCCACTGATAAATAATATTTTTGTGTAAAATTTTGTGTAATTGAAGCATTTAACTCCGTAACCTGTAAACTCACATTTGGCCCACATTTTCTTTTCATATAACCTCCGTATTATGCCTGTAGTAACATAGTGTTTACTTTATGCAACAGCTATAATTCTGTTCCATAAGCGCCACCATCTGGCAAAGAGTGAATTTGTATAATTATTATATTATTGTATAATTTGTATATTATTCACATTTTATGCAGAACAGTGTTGTAAATATTAAGCGGCATATCAACCAGGAAAAATGCAACACTTGACATAAATAATTATCAGGTAGCTAAAATTAAAAAATAAATAAATAAATACATTTTTTTTTTTATCTGGGATAGAGGGGCCTACCTGAATGCTGTGGTCCAGGGGCCTCTGGATATTTTAAGGTACTCTTGGTGATATGATTGCGCAACTCCCTACTAATGTGATCCCTTTTTGGGTGACTAATTGACTTAATTAATTGGTGATTAGTTTTCACTCACTGTGGGGGAAGTGAGGCAGAAAAATATTTACCGTTGCAGTACCTCCTATGGGCTGACGGCTGTGTATGAGTGCTGAATTACCGGTAAATTGCATTTGCTTACAGTATATTTTGAAGTTTACTATTTATGAGATTTAAGTGATTGGTACACTGAACTCTCTTTGTTGAGGGGGTTAATATTTGTGTTTTTTGTTTCTAGTATTCCCACTTCATTTTGAGTTCAGTTTGTGGACTGAGCACTGGGATTTGGTAAATGTGGTTTACTGCTGTGCACTTTCATTAAAGTTGCATTTGGTTGTCTTGTCTGGTAACCATATGTATGGTTTCCTTATTTAAAGGGGCAGACCATTTCATGTGTTTTTAATTTTTGTGTGTGTTCTTTTATTTTTTTTGTAAATTTGATTAGATATTTCACTGGATTATATTAAATATTGTTTGTTTTATTTTGCTTTTGTTATCTGTGTGGCATTGCCCTCCTCTTTTTGTTTGTTATTGTGGTTTGTTTTTGTGTACAGTGCCGGGCCTGCATAGACACTTAGCCTCCTTTGGTGTAGGTGATCTAGGTGGTGCGGCACAGGCTGTGAGGTTTCTTTTTGTTTTCTTACAGGTGGCAGGTGGTGCATGAGTTCAGGACTGACCCTTCTTGCAATCTTGAGGACATATTTCCTTCTTCTATGGATTTTATTAATGACACCGAGATGTTTTAAATTGGTGTTTTAATCTTTGATGATCTATGCTAGCAAAATAAAATTGTGATATTTTGATACATTGAGTCATTGCAAAAAAAATTTAATAGAGTATTGTGGATTTGTGGAGTGCTTCTAGCTCCTGCCTTCATTGGGTGGTGGCTTAGTCAACTTAAACTTCAGACACTACATGTAAAAACAAAAAAAATGTGTTGTGTTAACAATGCACGTTATGTGGAAATCAAATTGACAGCAAAGATAGAGTATGTGTAGCGGCATTTACTGCAAACCTAGCCACTCTAAAACTTCAAGCATAAAAAAAATAAAACCTACATTTTCACTAGAACATTCACACAGCACCATCTACAGACATCTGTAAATAAATGGAGTGCCCCATTGCACCTTCAGTAACATCAGACATCCTCAAATAGTGGTCCACAGTCTGATTCCAGATGCTGGCTTGGTTCCAGACGGACTGTGATAAATATTTTACCGTTTCTATTGTTTAAAATGAGCAGCACGTCAAAATAACAGAATTTACATAATACATAATAATAATCTTATGGCACCATTTTATCTAATATTTTTATCTAGAGCCAAATGCACTTCATTCAAGCCGCTTCTGGTTCTGCACATTGCATCTCTGCTCCCAAGCACTACAAGAGCTGCAGATGACACGGACATAGTGAGGCTGTAATATTAAATACGCCTTTTTGCTTCCAATCTTTTTTTTGTTAAGTGTTTTTTTGTTAACACTGTTTTGACTTACACATTAAAAAGTTCTCTTTTTGGATGAAAGTTCTGTACAGTACTAAAATAGGTTTGTCCTTGCTGATTTGAGTTGATCTCACTAGATGACAAATTATAAAAAAAGATGGAAGTTATTATTTATGATTTCTGAAAATATGACTTCCTCTTTAAATGAAATTCTATCACTATGGGCTGTTAAGTGTGAGGTGCCATGCTCAATGGTAATGAAGTCTACTGCTGTTACTGAATATTTGCAATAATACCCTTTCTTAATGTGTTTAATAACAATAACTTGATTTAACAATTATAAAACTGTCCACAGATCACGCCACGTCTAGTTCCAAAGTTCATCCAATGTTATTGCAGTCTTACATTAAAATAAATAAACTAATGTGGACTTTAACAATTTTTGAGATTAAGGGCCAGGGTAACCTAACCTGGAACTGATAGCTTAGCTTGGCCCTCAAGCCAGCTCTGTTAACAAACATTATTATTTGTATAAAAAGGTACAATAAAAATTTAGTTTTCTGTATTATACCTTACTCCATAGCTATCTATTAATAACTATAATAACTCTAAACTCTAATTCTTTGCTTCAGCATTGTTTTATGTGTATGAAAGAACTGGAAAAAGAATTGCCTATTTGAATATAAAAGTCAAAGGAACAGCATTTCACTGTAGACACTGGCATGAAGAATGTCACTGTCAGGCCAGGTTAACCTAACCTCTAACTGATATTTATGTTCAAATAAGTTGACTTAAGTTTACTCTTGTGTGCAATTTGATATGCAAATTGACATCTGTTAATAATTAATTTAAGAATTAATACTTGGTCAGCAAGAAACCACTATAAAAGGTCTGTTTCTCTGATGTATTCTTTACAAACCAGTAGCCATGAGAGCTGTTGTGCTTGCCCTGACTGTGGCCCTTGTGGGTAAGTCGAAATATATTTATATATATTTTTCTCATTTTCTCTCTTTATACCTATTTGTAAAACTCTTAGAAACTCATGAAAATTCCTTTAAAAAAAAGAAAAAAAAAGATTGTTGATCTTTATTTCTTTCAGCAAGTCAACAGATCAACCTTGGTAAGTAATATGACTTGGGAATGAGTTTGTACAAAATGAGTTTGTAAATGATGACTCACACTGCATTACTGCTTAAAATTAATGGTCATAACATCAGATTTAAATCAAAAATACTCTACCCTTTTCAGTCCCTAAGTTTGCCTCTGATAAGACCTATGTGTACAAGTATGAGGCTCTACTCTTGGGCGGTCTTCCTCAAGAAGGTCTGGCCAGAGCAGGTATAAAAGTCATCAGCAAGGTTCACCTCAGTGCTGTGACAGAGAACACCTTCTTGATGAAGGTAATGATTATTAAGAACTGTAAAAATTGTAAGATTTTCACAAGAAAACAACAACAAAAATGCCATCATTGGATGTTAAAACCAACAATGCCCTCATTTCAATGGAAAATGTCCCCTTACAGCTCAAGGACCCTGTAATCCACGAGTATGCTGGTATTTGGCCCAAGGATCAATTTGTTCCTGCCACTAAGCTCACCTCAGCACTGGCTGCTCAGCTTCAGATTGCCATCAAGTTTGAGTATGCTAATGGTGTGGTTGGAAAGGTATTTGCCCCTGCAGGAGTCTCCCCTACAGTCATGAACTTGCACAGAGGTATCCTCAACATCCTTCAGCTCAACCTCAAGAAGACCCAGAACATATATGAACTGCAAGAGGTGAGAAAGTAATCCTAGTACATTTATGAAGGCATTAAGAAAGCCTTTTTGAGTTATGCAATCTTATGTATTTCTCGTCCTTTAAGGCTGGCGTTCAGGGAGTGTGCAGGACCCAGTATGTCATCAGTGAGGATCCAAAGGCCAACCACATTACTGTCACCAAGTCTAAGGATCTGAGCCTCTGCCAGGACAGAATCATGAAGGATGTTGGCTTGGCATACACTGAGAGGTTGGCTGAATGCACAGAGGTAATGAACAAGACTGGGAAGACTTGAAATATTTCCTCAACAATATAATTAAAAAAATGTTAAAATCTTCACATTCCTTTCTTTCAACAGAGGGTCAAGAGTCTGATTGAAACTGCAACTTACAATTACATCATGAAGCCGTCTTCCACTGGTGCACTGATCACTGAGGCAACAGTTCATGAAGTGCATCAGTTTTCACCCTTCAATGAGATCCATGGTGCTGCCCAGATGGAAGCAAAGTATGACTGATCATCTGTGAGAAATATGAACTAACAATATTCCCAACACATTTCATTACTTTAACTTGAAGTTTCAAAAATAATTATTTGTTTCAGACAAACCTTGACTTTTGTTGAAATTGGGAAGACCCCTGTTGATCCAATCAAAGCTGATTACATGGCTCGTGGATCCCTGCAATATGAGTTTGCAACTGAGATTCTTCAGACCCCCATTCAACTAATGAAGATCAGAGATGCACCAGCGCAGGTATTACTTTAACAATATCCAAGTCAAATCCTTTGATCCATGCTGAAGACATCAACTAAGACTAGCTATTACTCTCTTCTAGATTATCGAGGTCCTTAAACACCTTGTTACAAACAATGTGGACATGGTCCATGATGATGCTCCACTTAAGTTTGTTCAGCTCATCCAGCTCCTGCGTGCTGCCACCCTGGAGAACATTAAGGCTATCTGGGCTCAGTTCAAGGACAAACCAGCTTACAGGTACAATTTGTCAGCAATAAATGAATAGGAATTTTTTTAATTATGTATATATTTTAATCAATGACTCTGGTAGGCGCTGGCTCCTGGATGTTCTTCCTTCTGCTGGCACACCAGTCATTGTAAAATTCATCAAGGAGAAGTTCATTGCTGGTGAACTTATGGTTCCAGAGTTCATTCAGGCTCTTGTGGTTGCTCTGCAAATGGTCACTGCTGATTTGGACACCATCCAATTGACAGCTGTGAGTAAATCTAACTATCATCAAAATGTTGTTCTTCAAATCTTGCCTAATTCAAATGAATAATTTCTTTATCTTGCTGAACAGAGTTTGGCTATGCATGAGAAAATCTCCACAATCCCAGCTCTGCGTGAAGTTGTAATGCTTGGATATGGTTCCATGATTGCCAAGCACTGTGTTGCAGTTCCCACTTGCTCTGCTGAGCTCCTCAGGGTAAACACATTAAGTCTTACGTTTCTACCAGTCATTTACTTGTTCATATTTGTCTAATTGTATGTGCCTCAATCTTCTCAGCCCATCCATGATATTGCTGCAGAGGCAACTTCTAAGAATAACATTCCTGAAATCACTTTGGCTCTTAAAGTTCTGGGCAATGCTGGTCACCCTGCTAGTCTTAAACCCATCATGAAGCTCCTGCCTGGACTGAAGACTGCAGCTACATCTCTGCCCCTTAGAGTCCAGGTTGATGCCATCTTGGCCCTGAGGAACATTGCCAAGAAAGAACCCAAGCTGGCAAGTGTCAGACATTGTAGGAATGAATTACTGTAAAACAACCCATTTTCTTCCAATAATAAACTGACCTTGTTTCTTGCCACAGGTTCAGCCAGTGGCCCTGCAGCTTGTATTGGATAGATCTCTCCACCCAGAAGTGCGCATGGTTGCTTGTATTGTGTTGTTTGAGGCCAAGCCATCAGTGGCTCTTGTCTCCAGTCTCGCTGGTGCTTTGAAGACTGAAACTAACATGCATGTTGTGAGCTTTGCTTATTCCCACATTAAGTCATTGACCAGAATGACTGCTCCAGATATGGCTGCTGTGTAAGAAAAACAAACCATTTTTATTTAATTTACTTTACCATGCCAAATGAGCACAAACCGAAAGTAATTTTGGTTGTCTATTTCAGTGCTGGTGCAGCTAATGTTGCCATCAAGCTCATGAGCTGCAAGCTAGACAGACTTAGCTTCCGTTTCAGCAGAGCCCTTCAGCTGGATTTCTATCATAGTAAGTGTTGCAAAATTCTTAAGAAAGCTAACAAATGATGTGTTGAGTGTTTATTAAAATGTATAAAAGACTGCATCAATGGTATTCTAACCTATGTCTCTGTGTAGCTCCACTTATGGTTGGAGCTGCTGGCAGTGCCTACATGATCAATGATGCTGTCACCATCCTGCCCAGAGCTGTTGTAGCTAAAGCACGTGCTTATCTGGCTGGAGCTGCTGCTGATGTTCTTGAGGTGGGCAAACCATTTTTTTTAAAAATCTGATTCTGATCTGATTCTGAATTTTTGGCCTTCACTCAATTCATCCTCTCAAACAGATTGGTGTGAGAACTGAAGGAATCCAGGAGGCTCTTCTGAAATCTCCTGCTGCAGATGAAAGTGTTGATCATATCACAAAGATTAAGCGCACCCTGAGAGCAGTACGTTTTCATGTCCAATGCACTGTATAATTTTATACTTATAAACAATATTATAAACATGGCATAGGCAAAATGTGTATTATTATGTTTTACCCCTTAAGCTCACAAACTGGAAGGACTTACCAAAAAATCAGCCATTGGCTTCAGCCTACATCAAATTATTTGGACAAGAAGTGGCTTTTGTCAAGATTGACAAGACCATAATTGAAGAAGCTATACTGGTATTGTGTTGTAGTTTATCTTTCATTACTTTTTTTTTTTTTTTTAGATCTGTCTCACAAATAATTCTCATAATTAGAATTAAGATTCTCATAAACTCTATCCCCAGATTGTGACTGGACCCAAAGCACGTCAACTGTTGAAGGGGTCACTTGAAGCTTTGCAGAAAGGAATTGCCTTGCAGTATGCCAAACCCCTGCTTGCAGCTGAAGTGCGTCGTATCTTGCCAACCGCAGTTGGTCTGCCCATGGAGTTCAGTTTGTACACTGCTGCTGTTGCTGCTGCAAGTGTCAATGGTATGTTTTTTCTTAGAATTTTATATCCTTTCTTCTGATATGAGGGGGTCATTACTAAGGTTGATGTTGCTCCATTCATCCTTCTAGTTCAGGCCACCATTACACATCCTCTCCCTGAGGAGATTGAGACTATGACTCTTGAGCAGCTGAAGCAGACTGATGTTCAACTCCAAGCTGAAGCTAGAGCAAGGTACACATTTACAGCTACATTCATAGAGATGAGATATAATGCACACAGCAATCGCTTTACAAACAATCTCCTTTATTCTTTCAGTATTGCTCTCCAGACCTTTGCTGTGATGGGAGTGAACACTCCCTTGATCCAAGCTGTTGTTATGATGAGAGGAAAGATCCGTACAATTGCTCCTGGAAAAGTGACTGTAAGAGCAGACATTCTCAAGGGCAACTTCAAGGTGGAGGCTCTACCTGTTGAGGTTCCTGAACATATCGCTGCTGTGAGGTAATGAAATCTTATCGATGCCAGTGTAGCAAACATTTTGAATCAATTATTAATTCATATTGTTTCTGAAAAGTGAAATGCAAGTTACCTTCTTCTTGTTCCAACAGCTTTGAGACTCTTGCTGTGGTCAGAAACATTGAAGCGCCCACTGCTGAGAGGACTGTTCCTTTAGTACCCGAGTTGGCTGAGCAGAATTCCCAGACATCTGGTGATGATTGGGTAAACTCTGAACACACACACACAATGCATATGTGTTAGTATGCCGAGCATTCGTTTGCTTCATGTTGTAAGACTCATTATAATACTTGATTTTTCTTTCCAGTCATCTGAGAATCCAGGTAAGGTTCCTGTGAGAGCTCCTGCACCATTTGACAAGACTATCTGTCTTGTTGTCCCATACATTGAAATCAAGGGATGCGTTGAGGTGCACTCTCGCAATGCTGCTTTTATCAGAAATGATCCTCTGTTCTACATAATTGGACAACACTCAGCACGTGCTACAGTTGCAAGAGGTATACTTACAGAAATTATTACATTCATGAAACTCAAGGATTTTCAAATAAAATGATAATTAAGGGTTTGTTGTTTTGGCTTTAGCTGAAGGTCCTACAGTTGAAAGACTGGAGCTTGAAGTCCATTTTGGTCCTGGAGCTGCCGAGAGGCTCCCTAAGCAAATCAGTATCATTGATGAGGAGACTCCAGAAGGAAAAGCTTTCCTGTTGAAACTGAAGAAAATCCTGGAAACTGAAGATAGAAACAGGACCTCCTCTTCTGAAAGCAGCAGCAGCAGCAGCAGCCGCAAAAGCAGAAGCAGCAGAAGCAGCAGCAGCAGTTCAAGCTCCTCCAGGTCCAGGTCTCGCACGACTGAGGTGAGGACAAGGAATGTCATGTGTTGGTTAAATCGCCAATTTATGTGTCATAAGAATGTATATTCATTTACACCGAGTCATTTTATATGGATTTTCAGACTGCCACCATCATGGAGCCTTTCAGGAAATTCCACAAGGATAGGGTAACTACTGAAAATAATTTTGTCAACAATATCGTTTATTTAGATCAGACATTAATCAGACACTTATCATGTTAATAACCTTATTTTGCTTACAGTATTTGGCACCCAATGGTGCCTCAAAGAAAGATAGCAGTGGAAGTACTGAGCGTATCCAGAAACAGGTGAATCAATTAGTGTCATTTGTTTGTTCATAATAACACAAAACTCCAATTAAAATATGATATTTAATATTTGTATGGTTTATGCTTACAGGATAAGTTCATCGGAAAAGCAGCTCCATCTCTTTTTGTTGTTATTGCCCGTGTTGTGACAGCTGACCAAAAGCCGCTGGGCTACCAACTTGCTGCTTATTTTGACAAATCAACTTCAAGAGTGCAACTTGTTGTTACTTCCATTGATGAAAATGACAACCAGAAGATCTGTATTGATAGTTTTCTGCGGAGCAAGCACAAAGTGACTGTAAGACTGGAAGTGTGATTAAAAAAAATTGTAGGGAATATATTTTTCTCAGATTTAATTATAATTAAGCATAAATCTGTTTTTCAGACCAAGGTTGCTTGGGGTCCAGAGTGCCAGCAGTATGCAGTCACTGTTAAAGCTGAGGCTGGTGTACTGGGTAAATTCCCTGCTGCACGTTTAGAGCTGGAATGGGAGAGGCTGCCGATTATTGTCACCACCTATGCTAAAAAGTAATGTTCATCAGCACAGAACAACAAATATGTAGTGTAGAAAATGGCACTGGTTTAATTATCTACTCTTCTCTGTGTATCCTGTCACAATTAGAATGTCCAAACACATCCCTATGGTGGCTTGCCAGGCGGGATTCAAACTTGAAAGTGCAACAAACAAAGCGAAAGAGATTGAATTTACTGCTGCCTTGCCAACTCAGAGGTCCATGAATGTCTTTGTCAAGTTTCCAGAGGTGAAATAGTTTTCCTTCAAATTATGACTCACAGAGAGATAAAAAACACAACTAATTAAGTTTCTTCCTCCTGCTCTAGATGACACTGTCAAGAATGCGTATGCCTCTCCCCTTCGGCATTCCCATCAATCCAGATGGATCTCTTTCCATTCGAATCGAGGAGGACATTATCTCCTGGGACCAGAAACATATCAAGGAAGAATAAGATGTGAAGAATTGCATTTTACATTTAAGAAAATGTGAGCTGTATTCACATGTAATTGATTGTTTTTTGACTGTTTAATTGAATTTTACCACTGCTGTGATGCAAGCGACACTAATAAACACCCTGCAAGTTGAGTTGCCAATTGTTTTTACTTCACAGTAATTTCCAGCATTACTTACTGATTGTTTAATAATGTGAATGTACATGTGGAATGGCATTTTCGAGAAGCTTGAAATAATTGAATAATAATTATGTTCAATTTGGTTCTACATTCTAATAAGGATAAATTGGTACACATACTAGATACTAGAGCAATACTAGAGCAAGAACAATTACAAGAAGGATGCCAGTTCTTCTCAGACTACCACAAAAAAATCAAAAACATTGACCTGTATTTTAACGAACCATGAGAAAGCAAGAAACCCTAGGTTTATCTTAACACGAGAAGTGTTGATCCTGCGAATTTTTATTTAAATAAAGATAGAAATATCCGAAAATCTTCACAATTGATCTATCGGTAAGCTCCTCCCCTTGACCACAGATGAGCCAATGGCAGTTGAGTGTCAGTTGCACAGGAACTGCAACTCGGACATCTTCAGGGGCACGTTCAGGCTCCCAACGTTTTGCTACGGTTTCCGGGTTGAACGACATGTTTCCTGGAAACGGTGTGCAACAGGGTTTGAGATACGTTTTCTCTTGTTTGGTGGGTGTGTCAATAATGTCAGCCCAATCAGCAGCAACATGTGTATAAACCACGCGGTATTAAAGAGACAGATCGCACAATGGGTCCAAGTGAAGTCATTTAATATGTGTCCGCTGCAGCTCGGTATATGAAACAATTGAAGATATTAGAAGATACGTTTGTCGTAACATACATTTTTATAGTACAGTTTTATAGTAACATAGCATATCAACATGATGATGATGAATTTGTTAGTAAATGTAATTACCATCAAAATAAATTCACAAGAGCAAGTACATAGTTTGCACATGTTTATTTACATTAAAGGTAAAATACCTGAAATAATAAGAGCACAAGTATAGATCTGGAACTTCTTTAAGTCTGTCTAAATATTGTGGCGGGCTGAAGAATCACACAACCGTGCTGAGTAAGGTAAATTCCCCGGAGGGTGAATTTATTCAATAAACAAACGGTGCAAGTGACGTGAATGCCGGTGGTGTGCAGTGTCTTCTTCCTCCCTGGTGCTGGCGTCCGTTTTCTCCCTCGGTGCGTCGTGCTCGGTGATTCCGTGCTGGCGGCGGGCGGAGCTGCTATCCGGAGCTGTCTGGGAAGGACAGAGAAACACACATTAACGGCGTGACTTGCTGGAGGCATTGCTCACCCTCCTCTGTCTTCCCGCGGCTTTTGTAGCCCTCCCCAAAGCCGTTTCAGCTGGGACTGATCAGCCCGCCGTGATGAGGAGCAGGTGTTTCTCCTTCGTTGCCAGGGCGACGCTGATTGGTTCCCGGGACAGGTGTCACAATATGTAGTAATTGCAATGTCTTCTGGTCCATATCCTTTCCTTAGGAAGGTGTGCTAGACACTGATTAATGTAACATAAAAATACTATACATATTTATATATTTTGCTATTGTATTGTGGAGTGACACTTTCATAAACTTTTCTATGCTCCTCTGATTATATAATGGTAAATATTACAATATCATAGCACAACAACAGTGATCAGCAATAATGATAAGCCTAATACTCACAATAAAAATAATAAGGTCATATAGATCATAACACAGTCTCGAAAGTGGATTATCCTTCATCTGAAATGTTTGTCTTTTCATCCTGAAATGTGAGGCAAATGTTGGATCACAATAATTAGGAACCACAGTTTCCACAAATCCCTTCACTCGATTGGGATGTTCTCTTTTATTCTGGATGGCAAGGGCAGTGACTGTAACATCAGGCCCGGATTAACACAGTGTAGTGCCCTAGGGTGACCACATTTGAAGTGCCCCCCCCCCCCCCCCCCAATCTAAAAAAAAATAAGACTGTCAAAAATTCAGGAGCACCTTCTGATCAATAACAACAATTAGCTTTCCCATTTACAAGGCAATATTTAACTCCTTAAAGTGATTTACAGGTGCATTTTTTGTAATGGCATTTTTTAATATTTTTTTATTAAAAGTATGTCATTGTGTAAAATCCAAAAATCTATATTTATAAGCTTTTCCAACTTTTCATAAAAAAAAATAGAATAAGAACAGGTAGAATAAGAAGAATAAGTTACCAATCAAAATAAATCAATATTAACAAAATTAGTTTCCACTACAAAGGTGGCACAGAAGAACACAAAAGTGGCATGTAGGTAAATTTACAGACATTTACAGAGGCTGAGAGGTGGTATGGATGTTTTAAATTCATAACAATGTTGTGAGATTAATTTTGAATATAGAACTATTGTTTGATTGAAATGATTTAAATAACTGAAATGACACTTTAAAAATAAAAATGCCAGCAGGTGGCGGCAAGTCACTGATTTGATCACTGAATCATTCATTCAATTGATTCGTTTGAACGGCTGATTAATTCAGGAACGAAGCAAGTGACTGTCTTTATGAATGGATAATTGAATCATTGACTCACTAGATTCATTTAAAAACGCAGGTTCATTCATAAACGAAACAACGCTGTGTTTGAATGGAGATGTGCAGCGGCTCAGCTGTGACTGTTTGAAACTTTTCCTTGACGAAATAGAGCAAAATCAGGCAATATTGTTAAAGTCATACGATGTACAGCACTTAATATTAACTTATTGT
Organism: Schizothorax lantsangensis; assembly: GCA_027422415.1. Classification (NCBI taxonomy): domain Eukaryota; kingdom Metazoa; phylum Chordata; class Actinopteri; order Cypriniformes; family Cyprinidae; genus Schizothorax; species Schizothorax lantsangensis. The sequence continues at coordinate 24,062,290 of CM049843.1, read as the reverse complement.
TTATTGAACTGTTGTATTAATTTAATATCACATTTGCAAACTCCCTTAATAATCTTTAAAAGCTGTCACTCACTTCAGTTCATTGCGATCTCACAAAGTTCCATTATAATCAATGAAGCTCTCTACACTGCACAAACAATCTCTTATTTACACCCTGTCTACACTTTGTTAAGCATAACTCAGCAATGAACAAAACTCCAGTATTTTGAGCAGTGAGTGGATTCTGATTAACATTGCATTCAAGGAATTAACATATGTCAGCGATACATTACTCAACGCTGCAAAAACACAGTAGAAATCTTTGACGCTCCCCTCAGCGCAAACACAAATAGCCTATGCTGATCGGGTTAGTCGCACTGGTGCTCCTAAATATTTTTTGATAGTCGCACGCAGTACTTTTCAGTCACATTGTAAAGCCCTGGCTATGTGTCCAACGTGATCTCATGATAATTCGTATGTATTTTACGTAAAATGTGGTTCTATAAAACGTACATTTACTTACGTTTTTACAGGCACTAAAACGTACAATACTGATGTATTTTTAGCATCTAAACGTATAAATACTTACGTATTTTCTGCATTTAAACGTTGAAAACTGACGTATTTACTACATCTAAAAATGAATCCTTATGAATATTGAAATTGCGGCATTAATTTTATTATTAGTTGTCATATCAATCACCTTGTTTTCAGTTGTTTACCCAACTGAATTGTTTATGAAACAATTTTATTTATGCGCTGTAATCCAGATCTTCAGAATCCATACGACTGCGAGGAACAGACCCAAATCCAAGCCTTTATTCGGCGATCTTCATCTCCATCCCGAGCAGCAAGTACAGAAATAGCTATGTTTAGGTTTAGAGGTAGGAGTGGGATTAGCGACTATAAAAACATTTTTAATGCTATTATTCTTACTAAAATTGTTATTTCCTGCATGCTTCGTCAGTTGCATTTTATATTCGCTATAAAATGGGTAGGTTTAGGTTTGCGGGTAGGTTAAGGTGTCTAAAATCTAAATTGCTTATTAATAAAATGATAAAAATGCATATTCGCTGTAAAATGGGTAGTTTTAGGTTTGGGGGTAGGTAAAGGGGTCTTAAAGTCTAAATCGCTTATTGATAAAATGATAAAAATGCATTGATACGAATATCAATGATATAAAAGATACGTAAATATCTTTACGTTTTTTAGCTAAAAATACGTATCGATTTGTACGTTTTAAACGTTGAAATACGTCTAAATTGTACAAACCCGATTCCAAAAAAGTTGGGACACTGTACAAATTGTGAATAAAAAAGGAATGCAATAATTTACAAATCTCATAAACTTATATTTTATTCACAAAGGAATATAGATAACATATCAAATGTTGAAAGTGAGACATTTTGAAATGTCATGCCAAATATTGGATCATTTTGGATTTCATGAGAGCTACATATTCCAAAAAAGTTGGGACAGGTAGCAATAAGAGGCCGGAAAAGATAAATGTACATATAAGGAACAGCTGGAGGACCAATTTGCTACTTGTTAGGTCAATTGGCAACATGACTGGGTATAAAAAGAGCCTCTCAGAGTGGCAGTGTCTCTCAGAAGTCAAGATGGGAAGAGGATCACCAATTCCCCCAATGCTGCGGCGAAAAATAGTGGAGCAATATCAGAAAGGAGTTTCTCAGAGAAAAATTGCAAAGAGTTTGAAGTTATCATCATCTACAGTGCATAATATCATCCAAAGATTCAGAGAATCTGGAACAATCTCTGTGCGTAAGGGTCAAGGCCGGAAAACCATACTGGATGCCCGTGATCTTCGGGCCCTTAGACGGCACTGCATCACATACAGGAATGCTACTGTAATGGAAATCACAACATGGGCTCAGGAATACTTCCAGAAAACATTGTCGGTGAACACAATCCACCGTGCGATTCGCCGTTGCCGGCTAAAACTCTATAGGTCAAAAAAGAAGCCATATCTAAACATGATCCAGAAGCGCAACCGTTTTCTCTGGGCCAAGGCTCATTTAAAATGGACTGTGGCAAAGTGGAAAACTGTTCTGTGGTCAGACGAATCAAAATTTGAAGTTCTTTTTGGAAAACTGGGACGCCATGTCATCCGGACTAAAGAGGACAAGGACAACCCAAGTTGTTATCAGCGCTCAGTTCAGAAGCCTGCATCTCTGATGGTATGGGGTTGCATGAGTGCATGTGGCATGGGCAGCTTACACATCTGGAAAGGCACCATCAATCCTGAAAGGTATATCCAAGTTCTAGAACAACATATGCTCCCATCCAGACGTCGTCTCTTTCAGGGAAGACCTTGCATTTTCCAACATGACAATGCCAGACCACATACTGCATCAATTACAACATCATGGCTGCGTAGAAGAAGGATCCGGGTACTGAAATGGCCAGCCTGCAGTCCAGATCTTTCACCCATAGAAAACATTTGGCGCATCATAAAGAGGAAGATGCGACAAAGAAGACCTAAGACAGTTGAGCAACTAGAAGCCTGTATTAGACAAGAATGGGACAACATTCCTATTCCTAAACTTGAGCAACTTGTCTCCTCAGTCCCCAGACGTTTGCAGACTGTTATAAAAAGAAGAGGGGATGCCACACAGTGGTAAACATGGCCTTGTCCCAACTTTTTTGAGACGTGTTGATGCCATGAAATTTAAAATCAACTTATTTTTCCCTTAAAATGATACATTTTCTCAGTTTAAACATTTGATATGTCATCTATGTTGTATTCTGAATAAAATATTGAAATTTGAAACTTCCACATCATTGCATTCTGTTTTTATTCACAATTTGTACAGTGTCCCAACTTTTTTGGAATCGGGTTTGTACGTTTTAGCATCAATAAATACGTACATAAATGTACGTTTTGTGCTTGTAAATGTTACGTATTAATACCTACGTATGAACATGAGACCAGGCTGATGTGTCATGATATTTTCTCCTTTTTTTTAAATTTACGTTTCGCACAACCGCTAAGATGATGCTGCCTATCCATTTGTGAATAAATATGCTCGACTCTGACTGAGGGAGGGGCAAATACTGTGACCTGACCCAATCGCAATTCTTTATATGCTCGCATATATTTTATATTCTCTCTGTATATATTGTATCATTAACTGTTCATTTTCTATGCATCTGCATCTCTTCAAAATAATAAATATATATACAAAACATGAAAAATATTTTAAAGTATAGTCATTATCTTAATCACTTGGTGCCCCCCTACTGGCTGGTGGCCCAGGGCATTCGCCCAATCGATTATGGATAATCCGGCCCTGTGTAACATCGAGCATATTTTGCAGTATTAAACACATATTTTTAACGATTTCATCAGGCTTTTCATATTTCATACGATTTCATATTTTTCTAAAAGTGTGCATCGTCTTTTGAGTGAAATTCTTGCATTTGGGCTATTACCAAGTAAATTAAATCAGTATTAACTAAATTCATCTTTGCAATGCAGAGAAAACACAGAAGTTGTATATGAAGTGGCATTTAAATGTTTTTACACACGGTTTAATTCAGCTCTGAGGGACATGGGATACTTTAACCTGCAGTTACAAATGCATAAATAATGTTTTGATATTTTAAACATAAAACATTCAAAACTGATGTATGAAATTAATATAAAAAAACAAAAAAGAAAACATATTTTAAATATGAAATTAAAACCACCAGAAGGTGGCAGCAAGTCACTGTTAAGTGAGTCATTGCGATTGAACCAAATCATTTAAACAGTTGATTCATTCAGGAACAAAACAGCGTCATGTTACTCAGAGACACAAAACAGCGCTGTGGCTTTGTTTGGAATTATTTTTGTTGGTGAAATAGAGCAAAAACAGGCATGGTGTCTAAAACGTCTTTTAATATTAACTTCTTGTTTATTGAACTGTCATATAAAATCAATATCATATTTGTAATCATGCTGACTTTTGGAGAAAAAAAAGGCCCTCTTCATGTGATATTAACTCTATTAAATGATATAAATATATACCTTTTCAGCCCCCATATCTTGAATTATGAGATAATTCTAAATGCATTTTAATAGACTGAATCATGCAGTGAAAGAAGGCACTCTAAATGTGTAAGTGCGCTAGTTTAACCTAGATGTTAACTTACTAGACTTCATCACCTAATGTAAGTGTGCACTCTGTAGGTGTGTTTTGTTTGCTTTTCGCTATATACTCGATAATGTCAAATCGCACATCGTTAAAACTACAATTACGATATTATCGCAGACCATGCATATTGCACACCCCTAAATGTATTGTTTTCTTATCGATCCACCAGTTCACATTTAAAACTCTGCGTAAAACGGGTGGATTTTCGCATTTGTCTGAACTCTGATCAAAACAACAGTTTTATTGAAATTGCACATTCATTCTCTGCCAGCAGGTGGCGCGTTTGGTAAAAATAACTGTTTCCCCGGTAAGGGCAGTACACAAATCAGTGCAGGACCTGACTTTGAACGTGCAGCGCTCATGTTTCATAGCCTTTTGAAGTTTAATCGTCACATTCAGCCATATAGCAATTCTGGTCTTTCCATCCCCAAATTTAAGACCCCTTGAAATCATAATTAAGACTTTCTTGTACAATTTAAGACTTTTTAAAGGGATAGTTCACTTTGATATTAAAATTTGGTATCTATCAGCTTACCCCAAGGGCATCCAAGATGTAGGTGTCTTTTTTTCTTCAGTAGATCCAATTTTGATGTTTTTAGGTCAAACCGTTCTAGTCTGTCAGTCATATAATGGCAGGTATAGGTCACTGTCTCTATAAGAGAGAAAAAGAACATGCACAGAGAAATCCAAATTAAACAATTCCCCATCGTAACTACACATTGATGGCCTAAGACACGAAACGAGCGGTTTGTGTGAGAAAACGAACAGTATTTATATCGTTTTTTACCTCTTGTACACAACCATGTCCAAGTGATCTGAGTGCGCACACACATCCGGTGTGTGACACACGGGGCGTCGGCGTCAACGCTTGACGGAGGGCATGTCTGAAGCGTGGTGCTGATGCAACTTCGTGGTATTTTCTTGTTGGAAGACGCTCAGTGTTGCCAGATTGGGCGGTTTCCCGCCCAATTGGGAGGTTTTGAATTTGATTGGCTTGGGCGGGTGGACAAAATTTGGGCTGGTTTTTGGTCAGTTTGGCGGTTTTCAAAACATATAAATTGTATAGGCTAATTGGTTAACAAACAAGCCCAAGTGTGCATATATAGCCTACTGCATGCATCCAATCAGTCATCACAACGTTACTATACACACGCACACACACACACCTGCAAAGAGACTGGTGCTGATGTTGACGTCGAGGCCGCACTTTTAGCCAATCACTAGGGATCAGCAGACAGACGTGATGATTCATGAGTGACGGGTTTTTAGCGCGATAACGGATCTGATTTTGAATGTATAACTGTAAGTGATCATAATGCCTAAATATAAGTTCGATGGTAAAGAGTGGAGAGTGTTTTAACTCTCAAAACGTGAATTACACCTGTTGAGGGAGATGACATGAAGACGATGATCACTGCAACTCCGAAATCAGAGCACAGTTAAATGATTTAATCAAAATCAATTTATATCTATACGATCCTGTCTTTTATCTTTTAAACGGTCTAAATTGGATCCGTTAAAGCTGATGGACTTGTTAGTTTTGACTGTGCAAAGTTCTACATTATGCTCAATATGAACTTCACGAAAGACTTAGTTCTGTGTGAAATTATAGAGCGACACGAAGGTAAGAGCATTACTGTTGTTGTAACATTTTTTTTATTGTCGGATTATCATACAGAATGACACAATTTTGACTGTCATGGTGTGTGCATGAACCAGTGTGAAATACCTATAATTACTTTGCTTATTCCGATCACTTATATTGGGCACTTTTTTGCATTTAAATTCTGACTGTTGACATTGAAAATGATGCATGTGTTTTTCGAGGGTATCGGTTAATTTCTTGATTGCCCTTTTGACAGTGTCTGCTTGCATATTTATTTGGTAGTTCTCTTTAATGTATTTCCCCCGATTTGATCCATGGGAAATTTATCTAGCGTTATATTTATATTATTTTGTCTTCATTATTTCATTATAAGGAGTTAAAAATGGCTCTTATCAACCTTGATTTACATTCTGTCACATTATTTTGACAGTTAAAGTTTTGGGCGGTTTTTGTGAGCTTTTGGGCTGGAAATTGTCCATCCAATCTGGCAACACTGCGTGCACTGTCATCGCTCGTGTCATTTCTGAACTGTCTACTCTAGGATAATGATGACTTCTTTTAAGCAGACCCGCTTGCTGTCATGCATTGTATTTCTATACGAGCGCTCCATGTATCCGTTTCATTCATCTGTAACTAGCCAAACACACATGCCGCAACTCCACCCTCCTCACCCTGTCACTTCCACCTAACCATGTAAAAAATAACAGATCCAGGAACAGTTTATTGAGACATGACACCGGCGAGGAAAAAAAAAAGGAATCTTACTATGACGAAGGATTAGTCCAGGAATAATATTTGTGCCATTCAGAAATTAAAGAGCCATCATTTTGTACCAAAAGGAATATACATAACCGTATATAATAATACTGTCAAACAATTCAAATAATTTTTTAAAGCACCACACTTCAGACACGCCCTCCGTCAAGCGTTGACGCCGACGCCCCGTGTGAATGGTGAGCCAGAGCGCTCGCACACATGTCACACACCGGATGTGTGTGCGCACTCAGATCACTTGGACATGGTTGAGTACAAGAGGTAAAAAACGATATAAATACTGTTCGTTTTCTCACACAAACCGCTCGTTTCGTGTCTTAGGCCATCAATGTGTAGTTACGATAGGGAATTGTTTAATTTGGATTTCTCTGTGCATGTTCTTTTTCCCTCTTATAGAGACAGTGACCTATACCTGTCATTATATGACTGACAGACTAGAACGGTTTGACCTAAAAACATCAAAATTGGATCTACTGAAGAAAAAAAGACACCTACATCTTGGATGCCCTTGGGGTAAGCTGATAGATACCAAATTTTAATTTCAAAGTGAACTATCCCTTTAAGGCCTTAAATTTGATATAACTAAATTTAAGACTTTTTAAGACCCCGCAGAAACCCTGAATAATATCAAATCATTGAAACTGGATCAGTTTTGAAAACAATGTTTGATTTTCTGTTATTACCAGAGGTGGGAATGTCTGTAATCACCCAGAACACACTATCAATAGTCTAGCAACATCCCAGCAACTGCATAGCAAGAGCCTAGCAACCACCCAGAATATCCTAGCAACCAACTAGCAACACTTTATCAAACATCTAGAACAACTAACTGACCAAACTATTTATGTTTCTTAAACAAGACTTTAAGAAACATGACTTTTGTTAAGAAACAAGACTTTTAAACAAGACTTTAAGAACAACTAACTGACCAAACTATTTATGTTTCTTAAACAAGACTTTAAGTCAGTCCGTGTCGGCCACAACACCTCGAGCACTACCAAACTGAGCACAGGCGCCCCACAAGGCTGTGTGCTCAGCCCGCTGCTCTTCACGCTGCTGACCCACGACTGCACTGCCAAGTTCAGCTCCAACCACATCATCAAGTTCGCTGATGACACAACAGTGGTAGGTCTCATCAGCAAAAACTATGAAACGCACTACAGAGAGGAAGTGGCACAGCTGGCTGAATTGTGTGGCGCTAACAATCTGTCCCTCAATGTGAGTAAGACAAAGGAGGTTGTGGTGGACTTCAGGAGGACGAACTCCATTGACCACCCCCCACTGACCATCGACAGCTCGACTGTGGAGAGAGTCAGCAGCACTAAATTCCTGGGGGTGCACATCACGGAGGATCTCACCTGGTCCACCAACACCATGTCACTCTCCAAGAAGGCACAACAGCGTCTACACTTTCTCCGCCGGCTGAAAAGAGCAAGTCTCCCTCCACCCATCCTCACCACATTCTACAGGGGCACCATTGAGAGTGTGCTGACCAGCTGCATCACTGTCTGGTACGGGAACTGCAGTGCTGCTGACCGTAAGACCCTCCAGCGGATAGTGAACACGGCTGCAAAGATCATCGGTGCCCCTCTCCCATCCATCCTGGACATTTTCCTTGCACGATGCTCCAGCAAAACCAACAGCATCATGAAGGACCCCCTCCCACAGTCTCTTCCAGCTCCTACCATCAGGAAGACGGTACCGGAGCATCAGAGCCCGCTCCACCAGACTGCTCAACAGCTTTTTCCCCCAGGCTGTGATAGCCCTGAACTCAGATCACCCCGCCCCCCTCTGAAACCCCATGCAAACCCCTACCTCCTGAAACATGGACCCCCCACCCCCCTCACCAAACACCCTCCAACCTTACCACACCAAAGAAAAAACTGTGAACTTTTTTGTGCAATTCAAGTGTGCTACACACAGGTGAGTGGGCCTGTACAAACCACCTGTAGTAACACACTCTCCTCTATGCACTAGACACTTTTCCTAACACTGCTATGTGTACACAATCCCACAAAAGACTCAGCGATATATGTATGTTTACATGCTCATGCACTACCACAAATCATTTTGTACTGTTCCCCAGCCAGCTGCTTGACTCACAATGTTTCTCTCTGCACATGTACAGTATTTATGTGAAGCATTCGCATAGTTTGAATAGTTTGTATTTTTTATCTTTATCTTTAGTTGTATAGGGAAAACAATATATATAGTATACTTAGTCAAAATCTGTCAGTAGGTTAGTTGTGTATAGGTTTATAGTGTTTTACTTCATTGTTGTATGTCTGTATTTATGTCTGTATTTATGTAGCACCGTGGACCCGTGAGGCACGACATTTCGTTCCACTGTATGTCCCCACATGTAGCGGAATGACAATAAAGCTCAACTTGAACTTGAACTTTAAGACAAGCCAGAATAAATTTGTCTTTCAAACTTTTCAATCTAGTTATTACAGGTATTCTTAAATGCTTACACACAAATATACACAGATGACTTTCCTGCCCAGTGAACACTCATGAGATCAATAACACTTAACAAAAAACTCTTATTAGGATTCAGTAATGATTTTTGCAGCTCGATGTCTATTACAGTATACAACATAGGGGGAGCGCGGGGCACAAAGTAACGCGGGGTTAGTTGTAACACACGTTTTTTTAAATATTTCCACACATGCTAGCATAACCAAATTTACAGTATTTACTAGTTACCATATCAACATTATATAGAGAAAAAAATGTGGCAAAATTCAGAAGTCTTTTGAAGATATCGCTGAACATTTATTTTACCATAGTAAAATTAGATATCTGGCTTAAGTAAATTTTTCATCTCAGTTTTTATTACTAATTTAAAATGAGTCAAATCTGCTATTATTTTAATCTCCGTATAGATAGTTTTTTTAATGCTTCGATAACAAGCAGAAGACACTAACCGGTTTTAAATAAAAGTTGCGCAGATGGGGTATTGTAACACTGCGTTACAATCTGCCCTGCCGTGCTATTCTATGACATTAGCGATGTAATTCACACTATTTTACTTTAATACATTTTAATGAGAAACGACGAGAAACAGGTGAATAAAGACTGACAATCATTGTTTAATGTTCAGAAATTATTTTTTCAAGACATAGAAAGCATTTTGGCTCGTTTATATGGGCCATCCCAGGCATGGCTGCAATATGTTCATTGTCAAACTCAAAAATCAGATTACTTTTAATTATTAAAAAACACCATTATTTTATTTAAAATAAATAATAATTTTATTTCATTGACAAAATATTTTTAAATATTTTTTCATAAGATCAGATAACATTTTAGGCTGTCATATGGTCATGTTACAACGTGCCCCTCTGCTGTTACAATGTACCCCACCTACGGGGCATTTTGTCACATTTCACTTCCAATTTTTGAGGGTAAATAAAGAAAAACGTATACACTGTATTTATGAAACAAAGCGTCATATTTGTACTAAACAAGTGTGAAATTACTGTGGATAAAAAAAATTATACTCTGAACACGAAATGGATTTACACAATTTAATTAAGTCAAAAAGTGTTACTTTGTGCCCCGCTCTCCCCCTAAATTAAATTACAGATACTAATAATAATTCAGCAATGACAGATAATTTTCATTTTACTTCTGTAAAGTAATCATGCAGTAGACGAAAAACACTAGAAAAGTTCAAATACCAAAGAATTGTTTATGAACTTCGTATGCACCACAATACAGTACAATCAGGGTCGGATTTATGCACAGGCATTCTAGGCACGTGCCTATGCTCGCTCGTCCAGGGGGGCCCAAACACAATGAAGATATATAATATTTTTGATAGACTATGGGCTATCTACAACAGTACAAGAACCAAAACCTCAGAAGACACTGAGCAAATAAACAAGCAATAGGGTAACAAATTATCCAAACGCCTATTTCCATGTTTTCCATCTTTTTATGTACGGAAATCATGCTTTCCTTCTCCCGTTCTCTCAGTCGCACACACAGTACAGACACACAATCGCACACACACGCGGAGACGAGGACAGAAACTTGTTGTCAGCGCTGCCCTGCAAATTTATCAATAAAATAGTTTCGCAGCTGAAAAGCTACATGACTGCTTTCAGATTCAGTAGGTTCTTGAAGCAGTTCAACTTATTCGCTATTTGTAGACGCTGCTGAGAGACGCACAGACACGGGTATTCACATGCGCTTAATCTCTCTCTCTTTCTCTCTCTCTCTCTCTCTAATAAGTGCATTAGACTGCATTAATAACTGCATTAACCTGCATATCAATGGCTCAATCCTCTGTTATTAGCTCTAATATGACTGGAATTTGCAAATGAGGTGCGTAAGAAATTAGTTCAACACACAAGAGATTTCAGGACGGAAACATGAAAAATGTCTTGAAATAGCCTAATAATCTGAACAATGTCTTGAGGTGTGGATGTGACTCCAGGCCGTTAAAATTATTAGAGAAATAATTCACTCCCGAAGTGGTAATGTGGCCACTATGCCGTTCTCTGTCCTCAAATAAATTAAGAACTTCAGTTGATCTTTATCGACTGAATGCAAGCGCTTATTGCGATAGAAAACAATGTAACAGTTTCCACTGTGGTGGTAATATTATATATTAAATGGAGTGTCTATTTACACTAAGTGCAAATAGCCCGCCTTGTTGGCAAAGGCTATTTACACTAACTCCGCCCACCAACGTGTGATTGGGTTAGTCAACAATAAAAAAATACGCTAATTCAGCATCAGTTTCAGTGGCGTAGATGGTAAGGCGCATGCTTTTTCCAGTAGCCCCTCACTGCAGAACAAAGATCCAGGGGGCGGGGTTGGATCCACATCTAGGGGGTTGAGATGGTAGGATTAGGGGTGGATATGGGTGGGTTTAGGGATCAGGGGGTGGAGACGGGTAGGTTTAGTTATATCTAAGGTGGGAGGAGTTGGATCTGGATCCAACCTCGCCCCCTGGATCTTGTGTTCTGCAGGGAGGAACATCTCGCTTTTTCACGCGATCGACCCGAGTTCGAACCCGCCTTTTACCAAACTTTTTTTCTCCCTTTTCAGATCTCATATCGCATCGGAAAGGCATTTATTTTCAATAAAAATGAAAGAAATAATCAAAAAGTTGAAAATAAATGTATCGGGTAAGGTTAGGGTAGGTGTAGGAAGGGCTTTATTGTCCCAATAAGGTGGAATCCATTTAATAATTTGAATTAAAACTATAATTTACACTCAATACGTTATTATTGCGTACTGTTTTATAATGTACTACAATACTGAGGTGCAGATAATTGCCACTATTTGCAATACGTAGTATAAATAGCAGAAAACCCTGCTTTTTTAACATAGTGTAAATAGAATCTATAGCTATTTGCACTTAGTGTAAATAGCATATCGTAAAAATACTGCTATTTTCACTTAGTGTAAATAGAATCCATTGCTATTTGCACTTAGTGTAAATAGCATCCATATTTGCACGTAGTGTAAATAGTATCTATTGCTAAAAAAATATGCTATTTGCACTTAGTGTAAATAGCATCTATCGCTATTTACACTTAGTGCAAATAGCCGCTGCCTAAATTAATAGGGAAGAGGGGGGGGCAAAATTTTGTTTTGCCTATGTCACGATAAGAGGTAAATCCGGCCCTGAGTACAGTAAAAAATAAAATAAAAAAAGTAAATTCAGCATCCTCTGCACATTTGGTCAAATGTCTTTACAGTATACAGTACTATAGCAGTTTCCTGGTCTCCACTCCTCCCTCACACACATTGACAGCAGCAATGGGAACTTTGCAAGGCTGCTATTCATTGACTATAGCTCAGCTTTCAACACTATAGTCCCCATCAAGCTGGCTTCTAAACTCACAGACCTCGGCCTAAACTCTTCTCTCTGCGACTGGATTCAAGATTTCCTCACCGGCAGACCTCAAGTGGTGAAAGTCGGCCAGTTCACCTCAAACTCCATCACCCTGTACGTAGGAGCCCCACAGGGTTGTGTCCTGAGTCCCCTGCTCTACTCTCTCTACACACATGACTGGGTGTCCTCTCACAGCTCCACATCTATTATCAAATTTGCTGATGATACTGTGGTTCTGGGCCTCATTTCCAACAATGATGAGACCGCATACTTGGTTTAGCTAGAGAGATTTACATCATCGTGCCAGGACAACTGTCTCTCTCTGAATGTGAGCAAAACTAAAGAGCTGATTGTGGACTTCAGAAAGAGACACCTGCGGCCCTACACTTCTCTTATGATCAGTGGGACCCCTGTGGAGAGGGTGAGCAGCTTCAAGTACCTCGATGTAAATATCTCCGAGGACCTGACTTGGACTACACACATTCAAACACAGGTTAAGAAAGCCAGGCAAAGACTGTACCATCTGCGACAGCTGAGGAAATTCAGGGTCTCACCAACAATCCTGAAAACTTTCTATTCAGGGACCATAGAAAGTGTATTGACTCAGTGCATCTCAGTGTGGTATGGAAACAGCTCCAGTCAAGACTGCAAAGCCTTGCAGAGAGTTGTGCGCATAGCTGATCTCATGGTCTGCTCTCCCCTCTCTGCAGGACATCTACCTCAAACGCTGCAGAAGCAGAGCTGTCAAAATTGCTTGGGACCAGAGCACAATATCTGGTCGGAGGCTGGTAACGGCAATCTCCTCTGGAAACTTGAGTTGCCTTCCGAGATCAACTCTCATCTCCCAGTCCTCTGCCATACCAAGGATCCCTGAACATCTGTCCTCCTTGCCTGCCTTCTCCCCAGGCCTGAGGAAGCCAATGAAGCGGGGCCCTTTGTCTTGGACCTTGGTTCTTTTCCGCTTCATCTCCTTCTCCAGTCCATCGGCCAAATATGGCAAAATTGATCCAGAAGACTCAAATAAGAGGTGCAAAAACTAACATTTCAAACCAAATTTCAAAAACCAAATTTAAACCTTTACAAAAAGTTGTCTTTGAGCATGTCTAAAAATATATCCAGTTCCACAACTTAATAAAAATAAGTCTTTATGCCTAAAAACCACTCGAGGGTTTATAAACCTTTTATATAGAGCTATATAGGAAACTAGTGGCTAAACCATGGAATTGCAGATGTTTTTCTTTTTTTACTCTGACCAGATGGCACTAATCTGACTTCAAAAATTGGATTTTAAAGGCATTGTCTCTATTTTAACATGAAATACTGCCATAATTGAAAAGTAATATAAAAATCTTTTCAATGGGAAAATATTGATCATAATTATTGCATAATTAATTAATTAGTACCATGGAATTCTCTCAAAATACAAAATAAAAAATATTATGGAACAAAAATATATTATATTGATTTTACTGAAAATGAAAAAAAAAAAAACATTTCGGGTGTTCGAACATGAACAACACAAGTATGACCCCCAAATGAACAATACCAGAGGGTTAAGTTACAATTTTCATCTGCTCAAGCAGAATGTTAATGTCATCATGTGCTTCAGCAAAGTATATCTGTCATGGTGCACACAGCAGGGAGGAATTTAATGAGGACAAGGCAAGGCAAGGCAAGGCTGACAGACAGACAGGAAACACCGGGAGTAACGAGTAGACCAGACGAAATCAAGCTGAACAGACAGGACTATAAATACACAGGTCATCATAATCATAGATAATTAGACAAACACGGCTGGACAAGAATTAACCAATAATCACATCTGACGAGGACAGGAAACAAACCAAATATGGACACAAGAGGCAGGAACAGATGACACACAACAGAACCCTGACAATATCTGGCTAAAAGTAGCTTAAAGTTAGTGAGTCCATGCTAACGTACAAACCAAAATGTCTAACTGTTCTTGCCAGGGTTCCGACTCTTTCATGAACACCAGATTCAAGGACTTTCAAGGACTTTTTAAAGCACCATTTATTTTATATCAAGCACCCATCAAATTCACACGCCAGCATATGTAGTGTCATGAAAGACCTTACAGTACTTAACATTTCACTTTCACTTAACATTTACATTAAACATTTCAGAGTAATAGTGTTTTGAATGTGTAGGTTTCATAAATTTAGACAGTTTTGAGCAGTCTTGTTCAAAGGAATCCATTGAAGTCAATACTGGTAATCAGTGTTGGGGGTAACACATTACAAGTAACGCGAGTTACGTAATAATATTACTTTTTTCAAGTAACTAGTAAAGTAACGCATTACTTTTTAATTTACAAGAAAATATCTGAGTTACTTTTTCAAAAAAGTAACGCTAGTAGTAGTAGCCCTTTATTGTCACTAGTCACAAGTACCAGCGAAATTAGCCATCAACCTGTCCATACATACACAACATACATACAATATGACAAGGGGGTAGACAGGACAGGAAGAAAAATACAGCATAACATGAGGAAGGGGAGGAGAAAAAAAATAACCCCCAGACTATGCTCCTTGGGGAGTACAGTGTGAGAACAGGAAAAACACCTCAGCAACAAAAGCACATAATCACAACATAGACACACGACTTTGCAACAGGGGAGGTAATCCAGCTCCGGCAAGCAGCCATCCGGTCCTGCAGCCAATCTTAGCGCTGGTCACAGACCCGCTTGTCAGGCTGGCGGTACAAAGCGACGGAGGCGAGGGATCGGGGGTGGGGAGGTGAATGCATATCTTTATATATGTGTGTATGTGTGTGTATGTGTAAGAGTTTGTAATCAGCAGGTGTCTGTAGAATGGGGGAGGAACGCAAGAGCGTCTCACTGCAGTGCTCTTCCCAGGGTTGATTTTCCAACAGCAGCCCTGGCCGAGGCCAGTGCTGGTAGAGGGGAGCCGAAAAAGATAAGATTGCGATTTGTTTTGTCTTGGGGCGAGTAGCCGCATTCCAATTCCACGGCTACTCTCTTTGTCCATTCTGATCTCCAAGACCATCAATTTTCCTTTGCAAAGCCGTGAGCTTCTCCGTGATGGAATCCATATTGCGGTTAATAGTCTCAGTCTCAATGCTGACCGCTCTGCCCACTACTTCAAACATGACGGGCAGCCTTGTGAGGCTTTGGACAGCTGTTCCCGTTTTCTGAATTCTTCGATAACCCAGGGCAAAGCCTAATCCAATCAGCAGAAGACCTGTTATCATGGTTCCGAATAGGTAGATATCTTCAATGTCCTCCACGGAAAGAGCCGCCAGACACACGATCCGCCACCTCTCCCACGCGTCCATCGTGTAGCCAGCTGCGAACGTTCCGTCAGGGCAGTCAGGTTCCCCCGAACCCAAGCTTCTCGTCGAGAATATGGTGTCAATTGCGTTGAGAGACCAGTTGATCAAATCCATGATTTTTCAGTTTTGGAGAGCAGTGCAGAGAGAGTCTCTCAAGTATTAGAATAGACGAGACGAGAGAGCAAGCAGGGAAGTTAAGGGCGAGGACAGGGAGAGAAAAATGCGACTGCCTCCGTTGAGTGCGCAGAGAGAGCTAGTTACTTGCTAGTTACTCTAGTTACTTTTTCCCATTTATTGACTCACAGTGTGCTGTGTGAACATGTTACTGTAGTTCTAGACTAAATGTGAATGTGCATTAATTCATCTCACTCGCAAAAAACAGATTTAGCATTCATCAAAATGAATTAAAACAGTGAAATGCAAACTCAGAATATGACGCAAACCTGCAATAATTAAATATGGTAAATAACACAAATGTATCTAATCCAATTTTATTAACCAATGTTTTGCTGACCTTTGATGATCCAGTTAAACCATACTAATAAGCAAAAATGTCTTTAGATAAACTAACAATTGTGCTTCATTGTTTTTTTATTGCTGAACGCTTGAACTTGAACAGAAGTTGAACTTCTTCTCCTGCGTTCTACTGTACAGACGTGAATTTATTTTTCCTTCAGGCTGAGGTTTATTCATTACACTTTTTGGTGTTGAAAGGGCTTTTATGTTTGCTATAATTACAACTTATTGTATTAAAAACAATCAAACCCTGCTCATATATAAAAAGTAACGCAAAAGTAATGTAACGCATTACTTTCCATAAAAAATAACTAAGTAACGTAATTAGTTACTTTTTTAGGGAGTAACGCAATATTGTAATGCATTACTTTTAAAAGTAACTTTCGCCAACACTGCTGGTAATATTCAAATACAATTTATAAAATATTGATAAAATATGCATCAAACTGGTTTCTGCTGTAGTTCTTGTACAATATTTAAATTTGAACGAATTTCACAATTTTTTAAATAATAAAAAGTAGTTAAATGTTGTAATAACATGGTAAAACCTGTTAACATTAAACATTTGCACATTCTCTCGATAGAGACGTTACTCTTTAATAAATAAACTTTGACTTAATAAAGTCAAAATTATTTTGTAAATCACTTATTATTGTAAATCCCATTTTTTTATCTTTGACCTAGTCCTAGAGGAATGCAGGTGCTCAAACATGCAGCTGGTCAAAACTTTTTTTTATATATTTCATGAACATTTTAAACCTTGTACATGTGCAAATCTGCAAAAAAAATAAAGAAAATACAAAAAATAGGACTTTCTCTTTGCTTTTAAACGGTAAACGCTTTCAGTTTTAGTCCATCTCCTATCCTGAATAGTATGTCTTGCAGAGATTGACTAAAAATGAGCTCCTAAAATTTACTGCCAGATTCTGGAAGATAAATTCTTCAAACAGTGGTACAAGAGGATGTGGTGTTGGTCCTTCAAGAGTCATTCTCAACTTATCTGTCTATAAAGCCTATAAAAAATTAGTCTTCATGTATTTCACAACACTTTTAAAGGATTTTTTACCCAAGCAAAGTCTCTGAGAACCTGACACCTTGTAATTTTGAAGACTCCAGTAATTCAGAATGTAATCCAAAAATGTATATTTTTCAAATCACATCATTATTTAACCAATTTACCTCATTACTAGCCCTAAATTGCTCCTGTCCCAACTTTTTTTGGAATGTGTTGCAGGTCTGAATGACAGGAAAGGATGTATATTTACAAATGACATGAAGTTGACCAGACAAAACATGAAATATTTTGTGTTCATATTGTCTGCAATGAAATACAAGTCAAAGTAAATTTAGAAATCACTACTTTCTTTTTCTATTTGCGTTTTCCATACTGTCCCAACTTTTTCTGATTTGGGGTTGTAGTGTCAATAATGTAAAATGACAAGATTAAACACTCAATTTTCAGTTAAAGGCATTTCATTATTGAATTCAGTGATGGCATCGTCCAGCTCAGTTCAGTTCAAAAAGTTTCTGTTCAATCAAGTCGACGATTTTGCTGGAAATGAAGTGTCCCCAACTAAGCAAGCCAGAGGCGACAGCGGCAAGGAACCAAAACTCCATCGGTGACAGAACGGAGAAAAAAACCTTGGGAGAAACCAGGCTCAGTCGGGGGGCCATTTCTCCTCTGGCCAGACGACACAGCAGTTCAATTCCAACTGCTGCAAAGTCAGATTGTAAGGGCTCAACTGGTTCCAGTGGTCTTTTTCCGATGGCTGTCTAGGTGACGGGGTCCTCACTGGGGCTCATCTAAGTGTCCTGGTCTCTGCTGACGTTCAGGGCTGTAGAGGTCGTCTCTAGGTGCTGATCCACCATCTGATCTGGTGACTGCAGTAACCTCGGAATAAGAAAGAAACAGACTAATATTAGCGCAGATGTCAATCTTTTTACGATGTAACAAGTACATTGTGTGTTATGGGAAGTGTTCCGGTCGATCTAATTAATGCAGCCTAACAATCCTTTAACGGATTTGAATAATAGAAGTGTATTAGTGTGTTATGTGTAAGCCAGATTAAAGAGATGGGTCTTTAATCTAGATTTAAACTGACAGAGTGTGTCTGCTTTCCCAACAGTGTTTGGTAGATTGTTCCAGAGTTTGGGCGCTAAATAGGAAAAAGATCTGCCGCCCGCAGTTGATTTTGATATTCTAGGTATTATCAAATGCCCAGAGTTTGAGAACGCAGCGGACGTGAAGGACTATAATGTGATAAGAGCTCACTCAAGTACTGAGGAGCTAAACCATTCAGGGCTTTATAAGTAATTAACAAGATTTTAAAATCCATACGATGTTTAGTAGGGAGCCAGTGCAGTGTTGACAGAACCGGACTAATGTGGTCATACTTCCTGGTTCTAGTAAGAACTCTAGCTGCTGCATTTTGAACCATCTGTAATTTGTTTATTAAGCGTGCAGAACAACCACCCAATAAAGCATTACAATAATCTAACCTTGAGGTCATAAATGCATGAATTAATATTTCTGCATTTGACATTGAGAGCATAGGTCTCAGTTTAAATATATTTTTAAGATGAAAAAATGCAGTTTTACAAATGCTAGAAACGTGTCTGTCAAAGGAGAGATTGCTATCAAATAGCATCACTGTTACACAACAATAAAGGACGCATATCACTCTGTTACATGGGCAGCTTTGGGGCTCTCTAATCACTGCCTGGTGAACCTTGCTCCAAGGCGATATCAGTCCGCTTCAGCTATGTGTCTGCATCACGTCTGTAACTAGTTGGCATGTCTGTTTTTTTTCTATGTGGAGTAGTGGATCAAATTAACAAAGTATAAATCCTTTAGTTTCAAATGTGCTCACATATGAATAGCCTTTATATAGTTCTATTGTGTTTGTTTTATTATTATTCTGAGAATAGACATATGATCGTCTTTCCTCACCAGAATTCCTCCACAACTTGTAACATTCAAAATCAACATTTGGAAGTGATAAATACTATTAAGGCAATTATAATACAGCATTTTATGCGTGTTCTCCGAGCCTGTCAATCAACATTAGCGCGCCACCCACAGGATAACGCAAGGATATCTCTGCCAAAATTTTGTCCGCATGTGTTCAGAGATTATAATATAAAGTTTTTACTAAATGTTTTTCATATATTAGTGCTTCTATCGTCCCACACACAGAACCAAATTGATTTTTCTTTTGCAGTTTATAATAACCAAGTTGCACATATATATCTATCAGATAACATAATAAACACAATATAGCTTGATCTCAGCCAGGTGATCCACTCATCATATCGCCATAATTTCTTAATGTTAAAGCATTGAGGGATAAAATAACAGTGCCCTCTCTGTAATGCAGCTCTGAAATTAATTGTATTGTGATTCTAAAAAGTTTTACTGTACTTGAATAGAACAAATAAATGATTTCTTACGAAGAGTTGCTGAACTTAAAGGAGCCTTGCTTTATGAATGCAGGGAGTGATCGCAACGAGCTGCATCACAAATAACATTTCCAAGCGTGTAATCGTACATTATTCATGGCGTGAGCACTTATAAATTAAAGCAGATTGGAAATTATGAATCTGTAATAAATAAATAAATGACAAAGGCAAATTTTGGTCAAGTTGTTTATTTTCATTCAGCTATACTGTCACCATTGTGTTGTTTCTAAGATCAAAAGCTTAAAATTGTGCTTCATTTCAGATCCGTTTTCCACTCCGGTCATGAGAGCAGATATGGCAGTTCATTACACAGCAAGCATTCTTCATTCTAATGTGTTTATAGCTGTTTAATTTAAATGTTAACTTCTACCTCCACTATTTCCCAGTCTCTACTGTAGTGCACCTATCCCCAAATTCCAGAATGCCGCAAAGTAATCGGTTTAACGCGTTTACATGGCAGGATTTAAATTTTGTTCGGTTTATAGAAAGGGTTATCCCACCCCTTTCAAACCGATTACAATTTAATTCGGTTTGGGCATTTTTATTCCGATTGAGGTGTTTACATGGAGCATTTTCATTCGGATTGGACTTTTAAACTGATTACAATGCTCCATGTAAACGCACCTAGTGTGGAAAGGTCTGAAAGAGATAACAAACTGCAAGACACCATCCCCCAGCACTGTGGAGAATCAACAACAGGCAGACAATCTGAATGAGTTCTACTGCAGGTTTGAATATTTGTAATAATACCCTTTCTTAATGTGTTTAATAAAAATAGCTTGATTTAACAATTATAAAACTGTCCATAGATCACGCCACATCTAGTTCCAAAGTTAACCCAATGTTATTGCAGTCTTACATTAACCTGTTAACCCGCACCAGGACGCCAGCGCACTGAAAGCTCTTTGTTTGCACACGTCATTGTTTTCAAACAGATAAAGTAAAACAGGACAAAATGAATCTTGACAAACTATATATCATTTTGAAGGTCTAAGCCTCAAGCATCGACGACAGATCGCTGTTTTTCGATAGAAAGCTTATACGGAATGTATTTGCTAAATTTGTGTAAGCAGTACACATCAAAACATATATAAAAAAACCGCAGTACATACCATATTCATCCTGATAACGACTCTCAAACGTATCCACTGCTGTAAATCCTGGTTTCGTTTGAAAGATAAGGGTCCACTGAACAACATTCCATCGAGCACTTTTAGTCCAAAGAAACAACAACGTTGTAATTTGGATCGTTATTCATTTGTTTACGTCTCATCTCTTGAGGGAGAGTTATTGTTTGTGTCCGTTATGGAAAAAATTACGCTCAAAAACAGCGTCTTGGTGGTAAAAAACAGCATGATTTTGTAGCAGACAATGTCCCAAACAGAATGAAATCATCCAAAAAAAAAAAAGTCAAAGATACACGGAAGATTGTTTATTTGAATTCTGGCGCTCCCTCGCGACGGCACGTGACGCACGCTGTGACGCACCTGTCATCTGATGGGGGCGTAACTTAGCGATCTTTTTAGCACAAATAACTTTCTTTTTTTTCTTCTTCAACAGTTTTCATATATGTTTGCGTGTTTTGTGGGTAATGTGCCTGTATCTGTATGATTAACATCCGTATGGCTGATAATCAGCATGTAATTACTGACTGTTCACAGATGTCAGTGTGAATGCAGTCTATATAAAAGGCCATTATAATGTGATTATTGACTATATTGGGCGGCCATCTATATGATTAGCATCTGTATGAATGATCGTCAGCAAGTGATTACTAATGTATGAGCAGAAGCATCTGTATGTCAGGAAATCAGTATGTACTTAAGTTATTTTTTTTTATTATTATTGTTTTTTTTCATCACTCAAAAATTATTATTGTATTTTTCTAGTTCTAATTTATTTTCTCAAATAAATCACTGATACGATGTCTAAGATTCTGTCTACTGTTTTATAATTGAAAAACTGCAGTGGCATGTATAAAGACTAAATAGTTTGTAGTAGAACCCTTCAATAATTTTTTTTGGGGGGGGGGCTAGAAAAATGGCTGCATGAATCTCACTTTTCATGGTATCTTCTTCAGATTTGAAATATAAACTCATGAGACATGTGACTTTCAACCCATTACTTTTCTGGATTGCTTCAGGGCTGATTTCATGTATTTTTTATATGAAATTAAAAAAAAATTCAGCGTGGTACAATTTTTATCAAGGCACTTCAGTGTCTATAACTTTTTATATTTTTGAGCATTATCAACTCTGGATGATGGATAGTAAAGGCCAAAGGGTCTTCTTTCCAAAGACACCAAAAGTGTGTGTGTGGCACACTGAAGTCAGGAGCTGTTACCATTTTAAGTTAGTTAGTCATTTTCAGCTGTGATTCCCAATATGGGGGGTGCTGGTTAACAGGTTAAAATAAATAAACTAATATGGACTTTTTTGTTTACAATTTTTGAGACTAAGGGCCAGGGTAACCTAACCTGAAACTGATAGCTTAGATTGGCCCTCAAGCCAGCTCTGTTAACAAAAATTATTATTTGTATAAAAAAGTACAATAAAAATGTAGTTTTCTGTATTATACCTTACTCCATAGCTATCTATTAATAACTCTAATAACTCTAAACTCTAATTTTGTTTTATGTGTATGAAAGAACTGTAAAAAGAATTGCCTATTTGAATATAAAAGTCAAAGGAACAGCATTTCACTGTGGACACTGGCATGAAGAATGTCACTGTCAGGCCAGGTTAACCTAACCTCATTTATGTTCAAATAAGTTGACTTAAGTTTTCTCTTGTGTGCAATTTGATATGCAAATTGACATCTGTTAATAATTAATTTAAGAATGAATACTTGGTCAGCAAGAAACCACTATAAAAGGTCTGTTTCTCTGAGGTATTCTTTACAAACCAGTAGCCATGAGAGCTGTTGTGCTTGCCCTGACTGTGGCCCTTGTGGGTAAGTCGAAATATATTTATATATTTTTTTTCATTTTCTCTCTTTATACCTATTTGAAAAACTCTTAGAACCTCTTGAAAATTCCTTTAAAAAAGAAAGAAAAAAAGATTGTTGATCTTTATATCTTTCAGCAAGTCAACAGATCAACCTTGGTAAGTAATATGACTTGGAAATGAGTTTGTACAAAATGAGTTTGTAAGTGGTGACTTACACTGATTTACTGCTTAAAATTAATGGTCATAACATCAGATTTAAATCAAAAATACTCTACCCTTTTCAGTCCCTAAGTTTGCCTCTGATAAGACCTATGTGTACAAGTATGAGGCTCTACTCTTGGGCGGTCTTCCTCAAGAAGGTCTGGCCAGAGCAGGTATAAAAGTCAACAGCAAGGTTCACCTCAGTGCTGTGACAGAGAACACCTTCTTGATGAAGGTAATGATTATTAAGAACTGTAGAAATTGTAAGATTTTCACAAGAAAACAACAACAAAATGCCATCATTGGATTTTAAAAGCAACAATGCCCTCATTTCAATGGAAAATGTCCCCTTACAGCTCAAGGACCCTGTAATCCACGAGTATGCTGGTATTTGGCCCAAGGATCAATTTGTTCCTGCCACTAAGCTCACCTCAGCACTGGCTGCTCAGCTTCAGATTGCCATCAAGTTTGAGTATGCTAATGGTGTGGTTGGAAAGGTATTTGCCCCTGCAGGAGTCTCCCCTACTGTCATGAACTTGCACAGAGGTATACTCAACATCCTTCAGCTCAACCTTAAGAAGACCCAGAACATATATGAACTGCAAGAGGTGAGAAAGTAATCTTAGTACATTTATGAAGGCATTAAGAAAGCCTTTTTGAGTTATGCAATCTTATGTATTTCTCGTCCTTTAAGGCTGGAGTTCAGGGAGTGTGCAGGACCCAGTATGTCATCAGTGAGGATCCAAAGGCCAACCACATTACTGTCACCAAGTCTAAGGATCTGAGCCTCTGCCAGGACAGAATCATGAAGGATGTTGGCTTGGCATACACTGAGAGGTTGGCTGAATGCACAGAGGTAATGAACATGACTGGGAAGACTTGAAATATTTCCTCAACAATATAATTTAAAAAATGTTAAAATCTTCACATTCCTTTCTTTCAACAGAGGGTCAAGAGTCTGATTGAAACTGCAACTTACAATTACATCATGAAACCGTCTTCCACTGGTGCACTGATCACTGAGGCAACAGTTCATGAAGTGCATCAGTTTTCACCCTTCAATGAGATCCATGGTGCTGCCCAGATGGAAGCAAAGTATGACTGATCATCTGTGAGAAATATGAACTAACAATATTCCCAACACATTTCATTACTTTAACTTGAAGTTTCAAAAATAATTATTTGTTTCAGATAAACCTTGACTTTTGTTGAGATTGGGAAGACCCCTGTTGATCCAATCAAAGCTGATTACATGGCTCGTGGATCCCTGCGATATGAGTTTGCAACTGAGATTCTTCAGACCCCCATTCAACTAATGAAGATCAGAGATGCACCAGCCCAGGTATTACTCCAATCTCCAAGTCAAATCCTTTGATCCATGCTGAAGACATAAACTAAGACTAGCTCTTACTCTCTTCTAGATTATCGAGGTCCTTAAACACCTTGTTACAAACAATGTGGACATGGTCCATGATGATGCTCCACTTAAGTTTGTTCAGCTCATCCAGCTCCTGCGTGCTGCCACCCTGGAGAACATTAAGGCTATCTGGGCTCAGTTCAAGGACAAACCAGCATACAGGTACAATTTGTCAGCAATAAATGAATAGGAATTTTTTTAATTATGTATATATTTTAATCAATGACTCTGGTAGGCGCTGGCTCCTGGATGTTCTTCCTTCTGCTGGCACACCAGTCATTGTAAAATTCATCAAGGAGAAGTTCATTGCTGGTGAACTTATGGTTCCAGAGTTCATTCAGGCTCTTGTGGTTGCTCTGCAAATGGTCACTGCTGATTTGGACACCATCCAATTGACAGCTGTGAGTAAATCTAACTATCATCAAAATGTTGTTCTTCAAATCTTGCCTAATTCAAATGAATAATTTCTTTATCTTGCTGAACAGAGTTTGGCTATGCATGAGAAAATCTCCACAATCCCAGCTCTGCGTGAAGTTGTAATGCTTGGATATGGTTCCATGATTGCCAAGCACTGTGTTGCAGTTCCCACTTGCTCTGCTGAGCTCCTCAGGGTAAACACATTAAGTCTTACGTTTCTACCAGTCATTTACTTGTTCATATTTGTCTAATTGTATGTGCCTCAATCTTCTCAGCCCATCCATGATATTGCTGCAGAGGCAACTTCTAAGAATAACATTCCTGAAATCACTTTGGCTCTTAAAGTTCTGGGCAATGCTGGTCACCCTGCTAGTCTTAAACCCATCATGAAGCTCCTGCCTGGACTGAAAACTGCAGCTACATCTCTGCCCCTTAGAGTCCAGGTTGATGCCATCTTGGCCCTGAGGAACATTGCCAAGAAAGAACCCAAGCTGGCAAGTGTCAGACATTGTAGGAATGAATTACTGTAAAACGACCCATTTTCTTCCAATAATAAACTGACCTTGTTTCTTGCCACAGGTTCAGCCAGTGGCCCTGCAGCTTGTATTGGATAGATCTCTCCACCCAGAAGTGCGCATGGTTGCTTGTATTGTGTTGTTTGAGGCCAAGCCATCAGTGGCTCTTGTCTCCAGTCTCGCTGGTGCTTTGAAGACTGAAACTAACATGCATGTTGTGAGCTTTGCTTATTCTCACATTAAGTCATTGACCAGAATGACTGCTCCAGATATGGCTGCTGTGTAAGAAAAACAAACTATTTTTATTTAATTTACCATGCCAAATGAGCACAAACTGAAAGTAATTTTGGTTGTCTATTTCAGTGCTGGTGCAGCTAATGTTGCCATCAAGCTCATGAGCTGCAAGCTAGACAGACTTAGCTTCCGTTTCAGCAGAGCCCTTCAGCTGGATTTCTATCATAGTAAGTGTTGCAAAATTCTTAAGAAAGCTAACAAATGATGTGTTGAGTGTTTATTAAAATGTATAAAAGACTGCATCAATGGTATTCTAACCTATGTCTCTGTGTAGCTCCACTTATGGTTGGAGCTGCTGGCAGTGCCTACATGATCAATGATGCTGTCACCATCCTGCCCAGAGCTGTTGTAGCTAAAGCACGTGCTTATCTGGCTGGAGCTGCTGCTGATGTTCTTGAGGTGGGCAAACCATTTTTTTTTTAAATCTGATTATGATCTGATTCTGAATTTTTGGCCTTCACTCAATTCATCCTCTCAAACAGATTGGTGTGAGAACTGAAGGAATCCAGGAGGCTCTTCTGAAATCTCCTGCTGCAGATGAAAGTGTTGATCATATCACAAAGATTAAGCGCACACTGAGAGCAGTACGTTTTCATGTCCAATGCACTGTATAATTTTATACTTATAAACAATATTATAAACATGGCATAGGCAAAATGTGTATTATTATGTTTTACCCCTTAAGCTCACAAACTGGAAGGACTTACCAAAAAATCAGCCATTGGCTTCAGCCTACATCAAATTATTTGGACAAGAAGTGGCTTTTGTCAAGATTGACAAGACCATAATTGAAGAAGCTATACTGGTATTGTGTTGTAGTTTATCTTTCATTACTTATTTTATTTTTTTTTAGATCTGTCTCACAAATAATTCTCATAATTAGAATTAAGATTCTCATAAACTCTATCCCCAGATTGTGACTGGACCCAAAGCACGTCAACTGTTGAAGGGGTCACTTGAAGCTTTGCAGAAAGGAATTGCCTTGCAGTATGCCAAACCCCTGCTTGCAGCTGAAGTGCGTCGTATCTTGCCAACCGCAGTTGGTCTGCCCATGGAGTTCAGTTTGTACACTGCTGCTGTTGCTGCTGCAAGTGTCAATGGTATGTTTTTTCTTAGAATTTTATATCCTTTCTTCTGATATGAGGGGGTCATTACTAAGGTTGATGTTGCTCCATTCATCCTTCTAGTTCAGGCCACCATTACACATCCTCTCCCTGAGGAGATTGAGACTATGACTCTTGAGCAGCTGAAGCAGACTGATGTTCAACTCCAAGCTGAAGCTAGAGCAAGGTACACATTTACAGCTACATTCATAGAGATGAGATATAATGCACACAGCAATCGCTTTACAAACAATCTCCTTTATTCTTTCAGTATTGCTCTCCAGACCTTTGCTGTGATGGGAGTGAACACTCCCTTGATCCAAGCTGTTGTTATGATGAGAGGAAAGATCCGTACAATTGCTCCTGGAAAAGTGGCTGTAAGAGCTGACATTCTCAAGGGCAACTTCAAGGTGGAGGCTCTACCTGTTGAGGTTCCTGAACATATCGCTGCTGTGAGGTAATGAAATCTTATCGATGCCAGTGTAGCAAACATTTTGAATCAATTATTAATTCATATTGTTTCTGAAAAGTGAAATGCAAGTTACCTTCTTCTTGTTCCAACAGCTTTGAGACTCTTGCTGTGGTCAGAAACATTGAAGCGCCCACTGCTGAGAGGACTGTTCCTTTAGTACCCGAGTTGGCTGAGCAGAATTCCCAGACATCTGGTGATGATTGGGTAAACTTTGAACACACACACACAATGCATATGTGTTAGTATGCTGAGCATTCGCTTGCTTCATGTTGTAAGACTCATTATAATACTTGATGTTTCTTTCCAGTCATCTGAGAATCCAGATAAGGTTCCTGTGAGAGCTCCTGCACCATTTGACAAGACTATCTGTCTTGTTGTCCCATACATTGAAATCAAGGGATGTGTTGAAGTGCACTCTCGCAATGCTGCTTTTATCAGAAATGATCCTCTGTTCTACATAATTGGACAACACTCAGCACGTGCTACAGTGGCAAGAGGTATACTTACAGAAATTATTACATTCATGAAACTCAAGGATTTTCAAATAAAATGATAATTAAGGGTTTTTTGTTTTGGCTTTAGCTGAAAGTCCTACAGTTGAAAGACTGGAGCTTGAAGTCCATTTTGGTCCTGGAGCTGCCGAGAGGCTCCCTAAGCAAATCAGTATCATTGATGAGGAGACTCCAGAAGGAAAGGCTTTCCTGTTGAAACTGAAGAAAATCCTGGAAACTGAAGATAAAAACAGGACCTCCTCTTCTGAAAGCAGCAGCAGCAGCAGCAGCCGCAAAAGCAGAAGCAGCAGAAGCAGCAGCAGCAGTTCAAGCTCAATGTCCAGGTCTCGCACGACTGAGGTGAGGACAAGGAATGTCATGTGTTGGTTAAATCGCCAATGTACAGTATGTGTCATAAATCTGTATATTCATTTGCACTGAATATTTTTTTATTGATTTTCAGACTTCCACCACCATGGAGCCTTTCAGGAGATTCCACAAGGATAGGGTAACTACTGAAAATAATTTTGTCAACAATATAGTTTATTTAGATCAGACATTAATCAGACACTTATGTTTATAACCTTATTTTGCTTACAGTATTTGGCACCCCATGGTGCCTCAAAGAAAGATAGCAGTGGAAGTACTGAGCGTATCCAGAAACAGGTGAATCAATTAGTGCCATTTGTTTGGTCATAATAACACAAAACTCCAATTAAAATATGATATTTAATATTTGTATGGTTTATGCTTACAGGATAAGTTCATCGGAAAAGCAGCTCCATCTCTTTTTGTTGTTATTGCCCGTGTTGTGACAGCTGACCAAAAGCCGCTGGGCTACCAACTTGCTGCTTACTTTGACAAATCAACTGCAAGAGTGCAACTTGTTGTTACTTCCATTGATGAAAATGACAACCAGAAGATCTGTATTGATAGTTTTCTGCGGAGCAAGCACAAAGTGACTGTAAGACTGGAAGTGTGATTAAAAAAATTGTAGGGAATATATTTTTCTCAGATTTAATTATAATTAAGCATAAATCTGTTTTTCAGACCAAGGTTGCTTGGGGTCCAGAGTGCCAGCAGTATGCAGTCACTGTTAAAGCTGAGGCTGGTGTACTGGGTAAATTCCCTGCTACGCGTTTAGAGCTGGAATGGGAGAGGCTGCCGATTATTGTCACCACCTATGCTAAAAAGTAATTTTCATCAGCACAGAACAACAAATATGTAGTGTAGAAAATGGCACTGGTTTAATTATCTACTCTTCTCTGTGTATCCTGTCACAATTAGAATGTCCAAACACATCCCTATGGTGGCTTGCCAGGCGGGATTCAAACTTGAAAGTGCAACGAACAAAGCGAAAGAGATTGAATTTACTGCAGCCTTGCCAACTCAGAGGTCCATGAATGTCTTTGTCAAGTTTCCAGAGGTGAAATAGTTTTCCTTCAAATTATGACACCCACAGAGAGATAAAAAACACAACTAATTAAGTTTATTCCTCCTGCTCTAGATGACAATGTCAAGAATGCGAATGCCTCTCCCCTTCGGCATTCCCATCAATCCAGATGGATCTCTTTCCATTCGAATCGAGGAGGACATTATCTCCTGGGACCACAAACATATCAAGGAAGAATAAGATGTGAAGAATTACATTTTACATTTAAGAAAATGTGAGCTGTATTCACATGTAATTGATTGTTTTTTTACTGTTTAATTGAATTTTACCACTGCTGTGATGCAAGCGACACTAATAAACACCCTGCAAGTTGAGTTGCCAATTGTTTTTACTTCACAGTAATTTCCAGCATTACTTACTGATTGTTAAATAATGTGAATGTACATGTGGAATGGCATTTTCGAGAAGCTTGAAATAATTGAATAAAAATTATGTTCAATTTGGTTCTACATTCTAATAAGGATAAATTGGTACACATACTAGATACTAGAGCAATACTAGAGCAAGAACAATTACAAGAAGGATGCCAGTTCTTCTCAGACTACCACAAAAAAATCAAAAACATTGACCGGTATTTTAACGAACCATGAGAAAGCAAGAAACCCTAGGTTTATCTTAACACGAGAAGTGTTGATCCTGCGAATTTTTATTTAAATGAAGATAGAAATATCCGAAAATCTCCTTTGCACAATTGACCTATCGGTAAGCTCCTCCCCTTGAACACAGATGAGCCAATGGCAGTTGAGTGTCAGTTGCACGGGGACCGCAACTCGGACATCTTCAAGGGCACGTTCAGGCTCACACCGGTGCCCAATGTTTTGCTACTGTTTCCGGGTTGAACGACATGTTTCCTTGAAACGGTGTGCAACAGGGTTTGAGATACGTTTTCTCTTGTTTGGTGGGTGTGTCAATAATGTCAGCCCAATCAGCAGCAACATGTGTATAAACCACGCGGTATTAAAGAGACAGATCGCACAATGGGTCCAAGTGAATTCATTTAATATGTGTCCGCAGCAGCTCGGTATATGCAACAATTGAAGATATTAGAAGACACGTTTGTCGTAACATACATTTTTATAGTACAGTTTTATAGTAACATAGCATATCAACATGATGATGATGATGAATTTGTTAGTAAATGTAATTACCATCAAAATAAATTCACAAGAGCACAAGTATAGATCTGGAACTTCTTTAAGTCTGTCTAAATATGTAGTAATTGCAATGTCTTCTGGTCCATATCCTTTCCTTAGGAAGGTGTGCTAGACACTGATTAATGTAACATAAAAATACTATACATATTTATATATTTTGCTATTGTATTGTGGAGTGACACTTTCATAAACTTTTCTATGCTCCTCTGATTATATAATGGCAAATATTACAATATCATAGCACAACAACAGTGATCAGCAATAATAAGTCTAATACTCACAATAAAAATAATAAGGTCATATAGATCATAACACAGTCTCGAACGTGGATTATCCTTCATCTGAAATGTTTGTCTTTTCATCCTGAAATGTGAGGCAAATGTTGGATCACAATAATTAGGAACCACAGTTTCCACAAATCCCTTCACTCGATTGGGATGTTCTCTTTTATTCTGGACGGCAAGGGCAGTGACTGTAACATCAGGCCCGGATTAACACAGTGTAGTGCCCTAGGGTGACCACATTTGAAGTGCCCCCCCCTAATCTAAAAAAAATTAGGACTGTCAAAAATTCAGGAGCACCTTCTGATCAATAACAATAATTAGCTTTCCCATTTACAAGGCAATATTTGACTCAAAGTGATTTACAGGTGCAGTTTTTTTTGTAATGGCATTTTTTTATATTTTTTTATTAAAAGTATGTCATTGTGTCAAATGCAAAAATCTATATTTATAAGCTTTTCCAACTTTTCAAAAAAAAATAGAATAAGAACAGGTAGAATAAGTTACCAATCAAAATAAATCAATATTAACAAAATTAGTTTCCACTACAAAGGTGGCACAGAAGAACACAAAAGTGGCATGTAGGTAAATTTACAGACATTTACAGAGGCTGAGAGGTGGTATGGATGTTTTAAATTCATAACAATGTTGTGAGATTAATTTTGAATATAGAACTATTGTTTGATTGAAATGATTTAAATAACTGAAATGACACTTTAAAAATAAAAATGCCAGCAGGTGGCGTCAAGTCACTGATTTGATCACTGAATCATTCATTCAATTCATTCATTCATTCGTTTGAACGGCTGATTAATTCAGGAACGAAGCAAATGACTGTCTTTATGAATGGATAATTGAATCATTGACTCACTAGATTCATTTAAAAACGCAGGTTCATTCATAAACGAAACAATGCTGTGTTTGAATGGAGATGCGCAGCAGCTCAGCTGTGACTGTTTGAAACTTTTCCTTGACGAAATAGAGCAAAATCAGGCAATATTGTTAAAGTCATACGATGTACAGCACTTAATATTAACTTATTGTTTATTGAACTGTTGTATTAATTTAATATCACATTTGCAAACTCCCTTAATAATCTTTAGAAGCTGTCACTCACTTCAGTTCATTGCGATCACACAAAGTTCCATTATAATCAATGAAGCTCTCTACACTGCACAAACAATCTCTTATTTACACCCTGTCTACACTTTGTTAAGTAACATAAACCATTCCGGTTCTCTCTCAACCACGCTCTAAAAACACACGCAGACGGCAACGTAATCCTGCTAACCTGCGCCCGATCGCTACATATTCTACTACACCTCTTTCTTTCTCTGTGGGTCTTTGGAATTGCCAGTCAGCGGTCAACAAAGCTGACTTCATTTCTGCTTTTTCCTTACAATCCACACTCAGCATCTTGGGCTTGACTGAGACCTGGATTCGTCCAGAAGACTCCGCTACCCCGGCTGCTCTCTCTCACAATTTCTCTTTCTCTCACACCCCAAGGCAAGTTGGCCGGGGTGGGGGCACTGGTCTGCTCATTTCAAACAATTGGAAATACTCAACCCACTCTCCCCTAGGCAATCACAACTCATTTGAATCTCATGCGATTACTGTAACGGCTCCTATAAAACTCCAGATAGTAGTAATCTACCGTCCCCCTGGCCAAATTCTAGCCACCTTCCTAGAGGAGCTGGACGGCCTGCTGTCCTCTTTCATGGAGGATGGCACTCCACTCTTAGTCTTTGGCGATTTCAACATTCACCTAGACAGGCCTTATGCTACAAACTTCCATTCACTCCTAGCTTCATTTGATCTCAAACGCCTTACCACTACTAGAACGCACAAATCAGGCAACCAACTTGATTTAATTTACACACGCAACTGTACTACAGATAACATTCTGGTACAACCACTACATATCTCTGACCATTTCTTCATTACTTTTACCTTACATTTTGCTACCCGGGTGCCACCAGCTCCCTTACCGGTTACTTTCAGACGTAACCTACGCTCCCTTTCCCCCACCCTTCTTTCCTCTGTGGTATCCTCCTCTCTTCCCTCACCTACCCATTTCACATCTCTGGATGTGAATGCAGCTACTGACACTTTATGCTCTACCTTAACCTCTTGTTTAGACGACATTTGTCCTCTCTCCTCCAGGCCAGCACGGGCTGCCCCTTCTAACCCCTGGTTATCCGATGTTCTTCGTGAGCATCGGACCAAACTCAGAGCGGCAGAGAGAAAATGGCGCAAATCAAACGATCCGTCGGACCTGACTAGGTATCAGTCTTTGCTTTCATCTTTCTCTACTGAAGTCCACACTGCCAAATCCTCACATTTCCACAACAAGATCAACAGCGCTCCAGACATGCGTAATCTCTTCAGAACATTTAATTCTCTCCTCTGTCCCCCTCCACCACCGCCCACCACTTCTATAACAGCTGACGACTTTGCCACTTTTTTCACAGACAAAACTAGAACAATCGGTAACCAGTTCTCACCTCCACACACACAGGACCTCCAACCAACCACATCCACTGCTCAAACTCCCATATTCTCCTTCTGTCCCCTCACCGAGGTAGAAGTATCCAAACTTCTCCTCTCCAGCCATCCTACAACATGTCCTCTTGACCCAATCCCCTCTCACCTTCTCCAAGCAATCTCTCCCACACTCTTACCGGCACTCACACACATTATCAACACATCTCTCCACACTGGCATCTTCCCCACAGCGTTCAAGCAGGCCCGGGTAACCTCACTGCTCAAAAAACCTACATTAAACACTTATCTTTTAGAAAACTACAGACCTGTCTCTCTCCTTCCATTCATAGCGAAAACACTCGAACGAGTTGTCTTCAACCAGCTCTCACTGTTTCTTTCACAATACAACAAACTGGATGCTAAACAGTCAGGTTTCAGGAGTGGCCATTCAACAGAGACTGCGCTACTCTCAGTCACTGAAGCCTTGCGAGTCACAAAGGCCGATTCCAAATCATCAGTCCTCATTCTGCTGGATCTTTCTGCTGCTTTTGACACTGTCAATCATCAGATCCTCCTGTCCACCCTCTCATCGCTGGGCATCACTGGGATTCCACTTCGCTGGTTTGAATCCTATCTCACCGGTAGGTCCTTCAGGGTGGCCTGGGGAGGGGAGGTATCCAAAGCACATCAACTGGTCACTGGGGTTCCTCATGGATCGGTTGTTGGACCCCTCCTCTTCTCCACATACACTACAACACTGGGACCCATCATACAGGCTTCTCCTGTACCATTGCTACGCCGATGACACACAGCTCTATCTCTCTTTTCAACCAGATGATCCAACAGTAGCTGCACAGATCTCAGGCTGCCTGGCGGACATCTCGGCATGGATGAAAGAACATCACCTACAGCTCAACCTGGCAAAGACTGAGCTTCTTGTCGTCCCTGCCACTCCGACTCTATAGCATGACTTCTCGATTCAGTTAGGCACATCAATAATTACCCCATCAACTTCGGTCAGAAATCTTGGTGTAATCTTTGATGACCAGCTGACCTTCAAAGAGCACATTGCAAAGACTGCTCGATCTTGCAGGTTTGCGCTACACAACATCAGAAAATCAGGCCCTTCCTGACAGAGCATGCTGCGCAACTTCTTGTCCAGGCCCTTGTCGTTTCTAGGCTGGACTACTGCAATGCTCTTCTGGCTGGTCTTCCATCAAACACAATCAAACCTCTACAAATGATTCAGAATGCAGCGGCACGACTGGTCTTCAATGAGCCCAAAAGAACCCATGTTACACCTCTCTTCATCTCACTGCACTGGCTACCAGTGGCAGCTCGCATCAAGTTCAAGACACTGATGCTTGCATACAGAACGACCACAGGCTCAGCACCCTCCTACTTCCACTCACTATTACGAATCTACATCCCCTCCAGAAGTCTGAGATCTGCTAGTGAGCGACGCCTTGTGGTACCATCACAGAGAGGCTCAAAATCACTCTCCAGAACATTCTCATTCACCATTCCTGGATGGTGGAATAATCTTCCCACCCCTATCCGGAATGCTGGATCCCTGTCAATCTTCAAGCAACAACTGAAAACTCATCTCTTTCGGCACTACTTGACTTCATCCTAAACTTGTTCTTAAAAAAAAAAAAACTTTCCCTTTATCTTTCTCTCCTTCCCTTGCTAGCTTGTACTTATTTGAACAATGACTGAGACTTGGTGTTACGAGCACTTCCTCTGTCTGATTGCCTCTTCAAGATGAATCGCTTTATGTATTCCCCAATTGTAAGTCGCTTTGGATAAAAGCGTCTGCCAAATGACTAAATCTAAATCTAAACTGAGCAATGAACAAAACTCCAGTATTTTGAGCAGTGAGTGGATTCTGATTAACATTGCATTCAAGGAATTAACATGTCTGCGATACATTACTCAACGCTGCAAAAACACAGTAGAAATCTTGGACGCTCCCCTCAACGCAAACACAAATAGCCTATGCTGATCGGGTTAGTCGCACTGGTGCTCCTAAATATTTTTTGATAGTCGCACGCAGTACTTTTCAGTCACATTGTAAAGCCCTGGCTATGTGTCATGATATTTTCTCCTTTTTTTAAAATGTATGTTTCGCACAACCGCTAAGATGATGCTGCCTATCCATTTGTGAATAAATATGCTCGACTCTGACTGGGGGAGGGGCAAATACTGTGACCTGACCCAATCGCAATTCTTTATATATTGCATATATTTTATATTCTCTCTGTATATATTGTATCATTAACTGTTCATTTTCTATGCATCTGCATCTGCATCTCTTCAAAATAATAAATATATATACAAAACATGAAAAATATTTTAAAGTATAGTCATTATCTTAATCACTTGGTGCCCCCCTATTGGCTGGTGCCCCAGGGCACTCGCCCAATCCCGTCTATGGATAATCCGGCCATGTGTAACATCGAGCGTATTTTGCAGTATTAAAAACATATTTTTAACGATTTCATCAGGCTCCGAAAATTCTTCAAAAAGAACATAAAGAAGGGCCTTCTCAGCTGCCATAGTTGCAGCACTTGCGTTATCAGAACAGGGTGTTCAACGCACCACCTTTTCCGTTTAATAAATGTTTTGCACCGTTTTTTCAGGGCTGAACGCAGCCCAGGTTTCAGCACCATAGAGAAACATTAGAACAGGGCTGTCCAAACTCGGGCCTGGAGGGCCAGTGTCCTGCAGAAGCTCCAACCCGAATTAAACACACCTGAAGCTAATCAAGCTCTTACTAAGCATACTAGAAACTTCCAGGCAGGTGTGTTGAGGCAAGTTGGAGCTAAACTCTTCAGGACACAGGCCCTCCAGGACTGAGTTTGGATAGCCCTGCATTAGAAGATCCGAAGCTCTTATCTGTTTGATGGTGTTTATGCTACAAAAATGTAAAAAAAAAATGTGCCTGGGGTACTTGTAACACTGATTGCAGGTATCCTGAGAAGACTGGAATTTGGAATTTATATTGTAATTCATCAACGTTCATTTTCTAGTTGAAACAGGTGAAACTCCTGCATTAAAGTGAATACTTAAAAAGAAAAGGAGTGCACAGCAATAAAGGGGTGACACTCTAAAATATCAAGAGTGCAAAATAGACACACTCCACCCACAGACACACATATATGAATTAGTGTGACTGTAACACAAAGCATGTTTCTGCAAATGCATGAAATAAAATCAATAATTTGACCAAAAATACAGTCAAAACACAGACACTGCATTTGGGCTATTACCAAGTAAATTAAATCAGTATTAACTAAATTCATCTTTGCAATGCAGAGAAAACACAGAAGTTGCATATGAAGTGGCATTTAAATGTTTTTACACACGGTTTAATTCAGCTCTGAGGGACATGGAATACTTTAACCTGCAGTTACAAATGCATAAATAATGTTTTGATATTTTAAACATAAAACATTCAAAACTGATGTATGAAATTAATATAAAAAAACAAAAATGAAAAGATACTTTAAATATGAAATTAAAACCACCAGTAGGTGGCAGCAAGTCACTGTTAAGTGAGTCATTGCGATTGAACCAAATCATTTAAACAGTTGATTCATTCAGGAACAAAACAGCGTCATGTTACTCAGAGACACAAAACAGCGCTGTGGCTTTGTTTGGAATTATTTTTGTTGGTGAAATAGAGCAAAAACAGGCATGGTGTCTAAAACGTCTTTTAATATTAACTTCTTGTTTATTGAACTGTCATATAAAATCAATATCATATTTGTAATCATGCTGACTTTTGGAGAAAAAAAACGGCCCTCTTCATGTGATATTAACTCTATTAAATGATATAAATATATACCTTTTCAGCCCCCATATCTTGAATTATGAGATAATTCTAAATGCATTTTAATAGACTGAATCATGCAGTGAAAGAAGGCACTCTAAATGTGTAAGTGCGCTAGTTTAACCTAGATGTTAACTTACTAGACTTCATCACCTAATGTAAGTGTGCACTCTGTAGGTGTGTTTTGTTTGCTTTTCGCTATATACTCGATAATGTCAAATCGCACATCGTTAAAACTACAATTACGATATTATCGCAGACCATGCATATTGCACACCCCTAAATGTATTGTTTTCTTATCGATCCACCAGTTCACATTTAAAACTCTGCGTAAAACGGGTGGATTTTCGCATTTGTCTGAACTCTGATCAAAACAACAGTTTTATTGAAATTGCACATTCATTCTCTGCCAGCAGGTGGCGCGTTTGGTAAAAATAACTGTTTCCCCGGTAAGGGCAGTACACAAATCAGTGCAGGACCTGACTTTGAACGTGCAGCGCTCATGTTTCATAGCCTTTTGAAGTTTAATCGTCACATTCAGCCATATAGCAATTCTGGTCTTTCCATCCCCAAATTTAAGACCCCTTGAAATCATAATTAAGACTTTCTTGTACAATTTAAGACTTTTTAAAGGGATAGTTCACTTTGATATTAAAATTTGGTATCTATCAGCTTACCCCAAGGGCATCCAAGATGTAGGTGTCTTTTTTTCTTCAGTAGATCCAATTTTGATGTTTTTAGGTCAAACCGTTCTAGTCTGTCAGTCATATAATGGCAGGTATAGGTCACTGTCTCTATAAGAGAGAAAAAGAACATGCACAGAGAAATCCAAATTAAACAATTCCCCATCGTAACTACACATTGATGGCCTAAGACACGAAACGAGCGGTTTGTGTGAGAAAACGAACAGTATTTATATCGTTTTTTACCTCTTGTACACAACCATGTCCAAGTGATCTGAGTGCGCACACACATCCGGTGTGTGACACACGGGGCGTCGGCGTCAACGCTTGACGGAGGGCATGTCTGAAGCGTGGTGCTGATGCAACTTCGTGGTATTTTCTTGTTGGAAGACGCTCAGTGTTGCCAGATTGGGCGGTTTCCCGCCCAATTGGGAGGTTTTGAATTTGATTGGCTTGGGCGGGTGGACAAAATTTGGGCTGGTTTTTGGTCAGTTTGGCGGTTTTCAAAACATATAAATTGTATAGGCTAATTGGTTAACAAACAAGCCCGAGTGTGCATATATAGCCTACTGCATGCATCCAATCAGTCATCACAACGTTACTATACACACGCACACACACACACCTGCAAAGAGACTGGTGCTGATGTTGACGTCGAGGCCGCACTTTTAGCCAATCACCAGGGATCAGCAGACAGACGTGATGATTCATGAGTGACGGGTTTTTAGCGCGATAACGGATCTGATTTTGAATGTATAACTGTAAGTGATCATAATGCCTAAATATAAGTTTGATGGTAAAGAGTGGAGAGTGTTTTAACTCTCAAAACGTGAATTACACCTGTTGAGGGAGATGACATGAAGACGATGATCACTGCAACTCCGAAATCAGAGCACAGTTAAATGATTTAATCAAAATCAATTTATATCTATACGATCCTGTCTTTTATCTTTTAAACGGTCTAAATTGGATCCGTTAAAGCTGATGGACTTGTTAGTTTTGACTGTGCAAAGTTCTACATTATGCTCAATATGAACTTCACGAAAGACTTAGTTCTGTGTGAAATTATAGAGCGACACGAAGGTAAGAGCATTATTGTTGTTGTAACATTTTTTTTATTGTCGGATTATCATACAGAATGACACAATTTTGACTGTCATGGTGTGTGCATGAACCAGTGTGAAATACCTATAATTACTTTGCTTATTCCGATCACTTATATTGGGCACTTTTTTGCATTTAAATTCTGACTGTTGACATTGAAAATGATGCATGTGTTTTTCGAGGGTATCGGTTAATTTCTTGATTGCCCTTTTGACAGTGTCTGCTTGCATATTTATTTGGTAGTTCTCTTTAATGTATTTCCCCCGATTTGATCCATGGGAAATTTATCTAGCATTATATTTATATTATTTTGTCTTCATTATTTCATTATAAGGAGTTAAAAATGGCTCTTATCAACCTTGATTTACATTCTGTCACATTATTTTGACAGTTAAAGTTTTGGGCGGTTTTTGTGAGCTTTTGGGCTGGAAATTGTCCATCCAATCTGGCAACACTGCGTGCACTGTCATCGCTCGTGTCATTTCTGAACTGTCTACTCTAGGATAATGATGACTTCTTTTAAGCAGACCCGCTTGCTGTCATGCATTGTATTTCTATACGAGCGCTCCATGTATCCGTTTCATTCATCTGTAACTAGCCAAACACACATGCCGCAACTCCACCCTCCTCACCCTGTCACTTCCACCTAACCATGTAAAAAATAACAGATCCAGGAACAGTTTATTGAGACATGACACCGGCGAGGAAAAAAAAAAGGAATCTTACTATGACGAAGGATTAGTCCAGGAATAATATTTGTGCCATTCAGAAATTAAAGAGCCATCATTTTGTACCAAAAGGAATATACATAACCGTATATAATAATACTGTCAAACAATTCAAATAATTTTTTAAAGCACCACACTTCAGACACGCCCTCCGTCAAGCGTTGACGCCGACGCCCCGTGTGAATGGTGAGCCAGAGCGCTCGCACACATGTCACACACCGGATGTGTGTGCGCACTCAGATCACTTGGACATGGTTGAGTACAAGAGGTAAAAAACGATATAAATACTGTTCGTTTTCTCACACAAACCGCTCGTTTCGTGTCTTAGGCCATCAATGTGTAGTTACGATAGGGAATTGTTTAATTTGGATTTCTCTGTGCATGTTCTTTTTCCCTCTTATAGAGACAGTGACCTATACCTGTCATTATATGACTGACAGACTAGAACGGTTTGACCTAAAAACATCAAAATTGGATCTACTGAAGAAAAAAAGACACCTACATCTTGGATGCCCTTGGGGTAAGCTGATAGATACCAAATTTTAATTTCAAAGTGAACTATCCCTTTAAGGCCTTAAATTTGATATAACTAAATTTAAGACTTTTTAAGACCCCGCAGAAACCCTGAATAATATCAAATCATTGAAACTGGATCAGTTTTGAAAACAATGTTTGATTTTCTGTTATTACCAGAGGTGGGAATGTCTGTAATCACCCAGAACACACTATCAATAGTCTAGCAACATCCCAGCAACTGCATAGCAAGAGCCTAGCAACCACCCAGAATATCCTAGCAACCAACTAGCAACACTTTATCAAACATCTAGAACAACTAACTGACCAAACTATTTATGTTTCTTAAACAAGACTTTAAGAAACATGACTTTTGTTAAGAAACAAGACTTTTAAACAAGACTTTAAGAACAACTAACTGACCAAACTATTTATGTTTCTTAAACAAGACTTTAAGTCAGTCCGTGTCGGCCACAACACCTCGAGCACTACCAAACTGAGCACAGGCGCCCACAAGGCTGTGTGCTCAGCCCGCTGCTCTTCACGCTGCTGACCCACGACTGCACTGCCAAGTTCAGCTCCAACCACATCATCAAGTTCGCTGATGACACAACAGTGGTAGGTCTCATCAGCAAAAACTATGAAACGCACTACAGAGAGGAAGTGGCACAGCTGGCTGAATTGTGTGGCGCTAACAATCTGTCCCTCAATGTGAGTAAGACAAAGGAGGTTGTGGTGGACTTCAGGAGGACGAACTCCATTGACCACCCCCCACTGACCATCGACAGCTCGACTGTGGAGAGAGTCAGCAGCACTAAATTCCTGGGGGTGCACATCACGGAGGATCTCACCTGGTCCACCAACACCATGTCACTCTCCAAGAAGGCACAACAGCGTCTACACTTTCTCCGCCGGCTGAAAAGAGCAAGTCTCCCTCCACCCATCCTCACCACATTCTACAGGGGCACCATTGAGAGTGTGCTGACCAGCTGCATCACTGTCTGGTACGGGAACTGCAGTGCTGCTGACCGTAAGACCCTCCAGCGGATAGTGAACACGGCTGCAAAGATCATCGGTGCCCCTCTCCCATCCATCCTGGACATTTTCCTTGCACGATGCTCCAGCAAAACCAACAGCATCATGAAGGACCCCACCCCCTCCCACAGTCTCTTCCAGCTCCTACCATCAGGAAGACGGTACCGGAGCATCAGAGCCCGCTCCACCAGACTGCTCAACAGCTTTTTCCCCCAGGCTGTGAGAGCCCTGAACTCAGATCACCCCGCCCCCCTCTGAAACCCCATGCAAACCCCTACCTCCTGAAACATGGACCCCCCACCCCCCCTCACCAAACACCCTCCAACCTTACCACACCAAAGAAAAAACTGTGAACTTTTTGTGCAATTCAAGTGTGCTACACACAGGTGAGTGGGCCTGTACAAACCACCTGTAGTAACACACTCTCCTCTATGCACTAGAGGAGACTTTTCCTAACACTGCTATGTGTACACAATCCCACAAAAGACTCAGCAATATATGTATGTTTACATGCTCATGCACTACCACAAATCATTTTGTACTGTTCCCCAGCCAGCTGCTTGACTCACAATGTTTCTCTCTGCACATGTACAGTATTTATGTGAAGCATTCGCATAGTTTGTATAGTTTGTATTTTTTATCTTTATCTTTAGTTGTATTTTTTATCTTTATCTTTAGTTGTATAGGGAAAACAATATATATAGTATACTTAGTCAAAATCTGTCAGTAGGTTAGTTGTGTATAGGTTTATAGTGTTTTACTTCATTGTTGTATGTCTGTATTTATGTCTGTATTTATGTAGCACCGTGGACCCGTGAGGCACGACATTTCACTCCACTGTATGTCCCCACATGTAGCGGAATGACAATAAAGCTCAACTTGAACTTGAACTTGAACTTGAACTTTGAGACAAGCCAGAATAAACTTGTCTTTCAAACTTTTCAATCTAGTTATTACAGGTATTCTTAAATGCTTACACACAAATATACACAGATGACTTTCCTGCCCAGTGAACACTCATGAGATCAATAACACTTAACAAAAAACTCTTATTAGGATTCAGTAATGATTTTTGCAGCTCGATGTCTATTACAGTATACAACATAGGGGGAGCGCGGGGCACAAAGTAACGCGGGGTTAGTTGTAACACACGTTTTTTTAAATATTTCCACACATGCTAGCATAACCAAATTTACAGTATTTACTAGTTACCATATCAACATTATATATAGGAAAAAAAATGCGGCAAAATTCTTTTTAAAAAAAAAAAGTCTTTTGAAGATATCGCTGAACATTTATTTTACCATAGTAAAATTATATATCTGGCTTAAGTACATTTTTCATCTCAGTTTTTATTACTAATTTAAAATGAGTCAAATCTGCTATTATTTTAATCTCCAATCTGTTATTTATCAGTTTAGATAGTTAATATTTTTTTAATGCTTCGATAACTAGCAGAAGACACTAACCGGTTTTAAATGAAAGTTGTGCAGATGGGGTATTGTAACACTGCGTTACAATCTGCCCTGCCGTGCTATTCTATGACATTAGCGATGTAATTCACACTATTTTACTTTAATACATTTTAATGAGAAACGACGAGAAACAGGTGAATAAAGACTGACAATCATTGTTTAATGTTCAGAAATATTTTTTTCAAGACATAGAAAGCATTTTGGCTCGTTTATATGGGCCGTCCCAGGCATGGTTGCAATATGTTCATTGTCAAACTCAAAAATCAGATTACTTTTAATTATTAAAAAACACCATTATTTTATTTAAAATAAATAATAATTTTATTTAATTTACAAAATATTTAAAAATATTTTTTCATAAGATCAGATAACAATTTAGGCTGTCATATGGTCATGTTACAACGTGCCCCTCTGCTGTTACAATGTACCCCACCTACGGGGCATGTTGTCACATTTCACTTCCAATTTTTGAGGGTAAATAAAGAAAAACGTTTACACTGTATTTATGAAACAAAGCGACATATTTGTACTGTGGATAAAAAATTATACTCTGAACACGAAGTGGATTTACACAATTTAAGAAAGTCAAAAAGTGTTACTTTGTGCCCCGCTCTCCCCCTAAATTAAATTATAGATACTAATAATAATTCAGCAATGACAGATAATTTTCATTTTAATTCTGTAAAGTAATCATGCAGTAGACGAAAAACACTAGAAAAGTTCAAATACCAAAGAATTGTTTATGAACTTCGTATGCACCAATATACAGTACAGTCAGGGTCGGATTTATGCACAGGCATTCTAGGCACGTGCCTATGCTCGCTCGTCCAGGGGGGCCCAAACACAATGAAGATATATAATATTTTTGTTAGACTATGGGCTATCTACAACAGTACAAGAACCAAAACCTCAGAAGACACTGAGCAAATAAACAAGCAATAGGGTAACAAATTATCCAAACGCCTATTTCCATGTTTTCCATCTTTTTATGTACAGAAATAATGCTTTCCTTCTCCTGTTCTCTCAGTCGCACACACAGTACAGACACACAATCGCACACACATGCGGAGACGAGGACAGAAACTTGTTGTCAGCGCTGCCCTGCAAATTTATCAATAAAATAGTTTCGCAGCTGAAAAGCTACATGACTGCTCTCAGATTCAGTAGGTTCTTGAAGCAGTTCAACTTATTCGCTATTTGTAGACGCTGCTGCTGAGAGACGCACAGACGCAGGTATTCACATGCGCGTAATCTTTATCTCTCTCTCTCTAATAAGTGCATTAGACTGCATTAATAACTGCATTAACCTGCATATCAATGGCTCAATCCTCTGTTATTAGCTCTAATATGACTGGAATTTGCAAATGAGGTGCGTAAGAAATTAGTTCAACACACAAGAGATTTCAGG
Organism: Schizothorax lantsangensis; assembly: GCA_027422415.1. NCBI lineage: Eukaryota > Metazoa > Chordata > Actinopteri > Cypriniformes > Cyprinidae > Schizothorax > Schizothorax lantsangensis. The sequence continues at coordinate 24,018,616 of CM049843.1, read as the reverse complement.
ATGGAAACATGAAAAATGTCTTGAAATAGCCTAATAATCTGAACAATGTCTTGAGGTGTGGATGTGACTCCAGGCCGTTAAAATTATTAGAGAAATAATTCACTCCCGAAGTGGTAATGTGGCCACGATGCCGTTCTCTGTCCTCAAATAAATTAAGAACTTCAGTTGATCTTGATTGACTGAATGCAAGCGCTTATTGCGATAGAAAACAATGTAACAGTTTCCACTGATTACGAAATATTTTGGTTTGCTGGGGTGGTAATATTATATATTAAACGGAGTGTCTATTTACACTAAGTGCAAATAGCCCACCTTGTTGGCAAAGGCTATTTACACTAACTCCGCCCACCAACGTGTGATTGGGTTAGTCAACAATAAAATAGATGCTAATTCAGCATCAGTTTCAGTGGCGTAGATGGTAAGGCGCGTGCTTTTTCCAGTAGCCCCTCACTGCAGAACAAAGATCCAGGGGGCGGGGTTGGATCCACATCTAGGTGGTGGAGATGGTAGGTTTAGGGGTGGATATGGGTGGGTTTAGGGATCAGGGGGTGGAGACGGGTAGGTTTAGTTATATGTAAGGTGGGAGGAGTTGGATCTGGATCAAACCTCGCCCCCTGGATCTTGTGTTCTGCAGGGAGGACCATCTCGCTTTTTCACGCGATCGACCCGAGTTCGAGCCCGCCTTTTACCAAACTTTTTTTCTCCCTTTTCAGATCTCATATCGCATCAGAAAGGCATTTATTTTCAATAAAAATGAAAGAAATAATCAAAAAGTTGAAAATAAATGTATCGGGTAAGGTTAGGGTAGGTGTAGGAAGGGCTTTATTGTCCCAATAAGGTGGCATCAATTTAATAATTTGAATTAAAACTATAATTTACACTCAATACGTTATTATTGCGTACTGTTTTATAATGTACTACAATACTGAGGTGCAGATAATTGCCACTATTTGCAATAAGTATTATAAATAGCAGAAAACCCTGCTATTTTAACATAGTGTAAATAGCATCTATCGCTATTTACACTTAGTGCAAATAGCCGCTGCCTAAATTAATAGGGAAGGGGGGGGGGATTTTGTTTTGCATATGTCACGATAAGAGGTAAATCCGGCCCTGAGTACAGTAAAAAATAAAATTAAAAAAAGTAAATTCAGCATCCTCTGCACATTTGGTCAAATGTCATTACAGTATACAGTACTATAGCAGTTTCCTGGTCTCCACTCCTCCCTCACACACATTGACAGCAGCAATGGGAACTTTGCAAGGCTGCTATTCATTGACTATAGCTCAGCTTTCAACACTATAGTCCCCATCAAGCTGGCTTCTAAACTCACAGACCTCGGCCTAAACTCTTCTCTCTGCGACTGGATTCAAGATTTCCTCACCGGCAGACCTCAAGTGGTGAAAGTCGGCCAGTTCACCTCAAACTCCATCACCCTGAACGTAGGAGCCCCACAGGGTTGTGTCCTGAGTCCCCTGCTCTACTCTCTCTACACACATGACTGGGTGTCCTCTCACAGCTCCACATCTATTATCAAATTTGCTGATGATACTGTGGTTCTGGGCCTCATTTCCAACAATGATGAGACCGCATACTTGGTTGAGGTAGAGAGACTTACATCATGGTGCCAGGACAACTGTCTCTCTCTGAATGTGAGCAAAACTAAAGAGCTGATTGTGGACTTCAGAAAGAGACACCTGCGGCCCTACACTTCTCTTATGATCAGTGGGACCCCTGTGGAGAGTGTGAGCAGCTTCAAGTACCTCGATGTAAACATCTCCGAAGACCTGACTTGGACTACACACATTCAAACACAGGTTAAGAAAGCCAGGCAAAGACTGTACCATCTGCGACAGCTGAGGAAATTCAGGGTCTCACCAACAATCCTGAAAACTTTCTATTCAGGGACCATAGAAAGTGTATTGACTCAGTGCATCTCAGTGTGGTATGGAAACAGCTCCAGTCAAGACTGCAAAGCCTTGCAGAGAGTTGTGCGCTTAGCTGAGCGCATCTCAGGGTCTGCTCTCCCCTCTCTGCAGGACATCTACCTCAAACGCTGCAGAAGCAGAACTTTCCAAATCATCAAAGACTCAAATCACCCTGGTAACTGTCTTTTCACTCTGCTGCCATCTGGTAAGCGCTTCCGCTGCCTGATGGCAAAAACTGAGACACTTAGGAGGAGTTTCTTCCCCCAGGCCATCAGGCTCCTAAACTCAAACTCAGCCTCTTAACATCATCATGACTCCACTTTATAATCACTAACAATCAGTAAGATATTCACATTCATTATTCTCTACCTCATACTGACAGTGTCATTTGCACACAACAATTTCTGTGTTTTGGTATCTTATTTTTTTTTTTTTTTTTTTGAGATTGCTGCTGCATGTCAACCATGTACAACCTGTTTGCACATTCCTCTTTTGTACAGTCATGCTTATCTTAATATTTAAGTCTACAGTATACTGTCATGCACATTCTTTTATATTTTATATTTTGTTCTTTATATCTTATTTTTTATTCATTTCATTTTATGTATATTTCCTCTGTGTTGTATTCTATAATATTTGCACTGTCCATGGAGCGGACCTGACTCACATTTCACTGCTGGTTATATACTCTCTGTATAATTGTGTATGTGACAAATAAATCTACTTGAACTTGAACTTGAACTTGTCTCCTAACACAAGACTAGCTATTCTCTAGGCAGGCATTTCTCAGTTCTGCAAACATGCAGTACACATAAAAAATGCTTACAAATAAAATTTGACAGTCACACGTTTGAAGGTGTACAGCATGTGCACATATAGAATAGTGAAATGTCCATCATCTAATGTACTGGTACTGTACTGTAATTATACTGAATGTGTAAGTATAAAACCCATGTATATTATTCGTTCAGCTTTCTCCTCTCTCCGTTGTTAGGATGCAGAGATTCTGATTGGTGCCATCAGTTTTGCTACCTAATGTTTAACTGACTCATTGTCAGGGTGCGATTTGTGAAAAAAGCAGAGAGGGGGATGCTTTTGAAAACTTTTTTTCTCTCCAGGGTAAGGTTAGCCTAACCTAATGTTAGTGTAATCTGTTAACAACGCACATCATAAATCTGTCTTTTTAGGCAAGTAAATGGGTGTCACGTCATGAAATATTTTTAATACATTAATCAGTGTTCCTGTGGCTCAGTGGTAGAGCATTGTGTTAGCAGCGCAAAAGGTTGTGGGTTCAATTCCCAGGGAACACACGTACTGATAAAAAAAAATGTATAGCCTGAATGCACTGTAAGTCGCTTTGGATAAAAGCGTCTGCTAAATGCATAAATGTAATACGGTGGAAATTAACGTAATCACAATTTAATAAAAACATTGTAAGTTAGGCCTATTAATTGTAATGATTTCATTTTCCAGGTGATTCAAAGAACGAATAAATTATATAGAGAAAGCGAACAAAGAACATTATCAACAGAGCTTTTTTTCAGAGTCATTTTAAACCATTGCGTCACAAAATGATTCACTGTTTCGAAGTGTTCCAATCGAATCGCGTATAACGAATCATTTGATTCACAACGGGACTTCAAAGCGCGTTTCGCAAATCATTTTATCCCTACCGGGGATAAAAATAAGGCAGCGGCTATTTGCACTCAGTGTAAATAGCGATAGATGCTATTTACACTAAATGCAAATAGCATATTTTTTTAGCGATAGATGCTATTTACACTAAGTGCAAATAGCATATTTTTTTAGCGATAGATGCTATTTACACTAAGTGCAAATAGCGATGGATGCTATTTACACTCAGTGCAAATAGCAATGGATTCTATTTACACCAAGTGAAAATAGCAGTATTTTTTAAAGATATGCTATTTACACTAAGTGCAAATATGGCCAGTATTGTCGTACATTATAAAACAGTACGCAATAATAACGTATTGAGTGCAAATTATAGTTTTAATTCAAATTATTAAATGCATGCCACCTTATTGGGACAATAAAGCCCTCCTTACACCTACCCTAACCCTACCCGATACTCTTATTTTAAACTTTTTGATTATTTCCTTAATTTTTATTTAAAATAAATGCCTTTCTGATGCAATATGAGATTTGAAAAGGGAGAAAAAAAAGTTCGGCAAAAGGTGGGCTCGAACCTGGGTTGATTGCGTCAAAAAGGATGTGTATTACCTCCTGCGCCACTGAAATTTATGCTCAATTGGCGCCTTTTTTTAGTGTTGACTAACTCAATCACATGTTAGTGGGCGGAGTTAGTGTAAATAGCCTCCGTAAAAATAGTTCAGCAGAGGCAGGGATGCATAGACCAGGGGAGGGGAAATCCCCCCCCCTACAAATCGCACCCTGCTCATTGTTAAACTTTTTGAGAAATATGTCTTTGTTTTGAGAACTGAATATGGTTTGGGAAAATGGGCCAACTAAAATCAGTTATATTATGTTACAATTGAGAAAACTGCAATACAAGATTCGTACCTATCTCTGCTATTAGTTTTCGTGATCGGCATCTTCTTATTGATTTCATATTATTGTTTCGTCTGATATGGCAGAAAGGCCTGCTGTATATCCATGATGAAATTGGAGCGAGCGGCCAGAGAATCGGATCACCAAACAATTACGGGATGAATCTCAGACATATCCGGACAGGATTAGATTTCTCAGAGGACTTCTGAATAAACCGAGAAGCAGTATCTGATTCAAGAACAAATGTAAAAACAATTTGTTAGTGAATGGGCTGCATGCGCTTTGTGTTTTTGACTCAAAAAGAACCGGTTCATAAGAGTCATTTGTTAATGAGGCCGACTACACTGGGCGCGCTGCGTGCAACCATCGTGCACAGTTTAGTGAAAGACTTTTTTCCATTACGCTGTCATCGCCACGGCTGAAATGTAGCACATGAAACACTGCTTACATTTATATTTTATTCTGTGATAATTCTGGGGTGGCAGGTGGGGTGGCACCCCAGCTTCTTTTACTGCCACCCCGATCCACCCCTGCACACAACACACTATAGAGTTATATTATTTTAGTGAACAAAGTACCACATTTCAGCTGTTAGGGTGGCTACACAAAATGTTATTTTATCCTTGCTTCTAGGAAATCCTCAGTCTATATGCTTTCTAACAGCTTCATGTGGCCGTAAACATTTAATTTTAACGTGGCTTTAAGCAGTATGCATCATTAAAGTTTCACTTTCACCAAGTAAAGCCGGTAAATGTGGTGTTTACATGTAAAAATTGTAATATGAGTTTACCTTACGGTACGAACCCAGAGTCTCCGCATCAGTAAAAGCGATAAAATGAGTATTTTCCCTCCGAAGACATGTGTTGCATTTCGGGGCAAAGCAAACAAAAACAACAACATTGTCGAACAACAATATAAAATGCGGGAAAGTATTAGTTGGTTATTTTAAAATTAATTGTATTACAAATTATACTACAACTGGAAAATACTCTAAATTGATAAAATGTTCGGCGTGATGACGTTGAATGTCTCCGACAGCGCCTGTAGTCCCATTTAGCAACTTGTTAGCAACCTTCATTTTTAAGAAATTTAACAGCTTAAACAAATCACGAGTGGAGTGTAGCTGGTGTGTTTTATGTCGTAGAATAAAACGTGAAAGTATCTTGAGCCTGTGTGAACCACAGACCTTATTTAAGGGATTTAACCAAAATCCCATTCAAAAAACCCACTGACTCTGGGACGATGGAACCGGAAGTGCTAAAATGCTAACTCGCTTCTGGGTTTTCGCCTACAAAGTGACATCATAGTTCCACCACTCTATTATACACACCCAAATGAACGGGTGTGGCTGTAACGTCTTTAAACGATAGGGTACATCCAGGGCCGCATTAATGCACGGGCTTACCTGGGCTTAAGCCCAGGGCCCCGGACTGAAGGGGGCCCTGGTGATGCCGGAAAATATTGTAACTGCATTTTATAATGAGTTGACTGTTCCCTTAAAATTACGCTTTCGGTTTGCTTTGAATGCACGTGCGGGTGTCTCAAGTGCTGCGTGAGAAGTTTCAGCCAGTCAGAAAAGAGAAAAATTGCCAAATATTCCATCGCTCACTGCATATTAACGCGGGGCTAGGAGAAGATGCCGATACAGATCATGGTAGGTAGGTCATATGCTATCAGTAGTAAGATACAGTAGGCTATTAGTCTAATAATTAACTACTTTTCCATCATAGCTGAGCTCGCAGTAGTATAGCGACTACACACTACATCTATGGAAGTGAACATAAACCGTTGTGGAAAAAATCTGATGTGTAACATTAGATTCGTGATTTAGATCTTAATATACATCTCAAACAACGAAAGAAAAGAGCGAATTACTCACTGCTCTTGACTGAATAACTTTTTTCTTTATTAATTGTAATTAATAGCCTACACTTAAGAATACGCAATGATTACAGCCTACTTACATTTGAGTATTTAATTTCTGTATTATTCTTATGCTTCTGTAAATTATATGTAAAATGGAAAAAAGTAAAGGACTGTTAATTCCATTTTTCATAGGCCTATTTTGTATTTGCTCTAATGTTTTTTAATTTGCATCTTTGTTTTAGTTTTTTTAAATAACAAAAAGACCTTCAAAATGATATAGATTTGTTGGAATCGAACGAAAAATGACTGAGCTACAGCCGTTTGAAGTCGATGAAGTCAGCAAAGTAAATTGAGAAAAACTGTGCAAAGTTTTCTGAAGGCTCCAAAGCAAAATCGCCTAGCAACGCTGCATATTTTCCTCCAATTCTTTTCTTAATGATCAGTAATATATTAATAACCTCAATAAAGCTATTTTTTATTTTATCTTTGTTATTATAAAACAAAATTTCTAAAACAAAAGTAGAACAAATATAAGAAAGAAACAAATGCATTACTTTTTTAATTTTGCATCTAAACAAAGCAACAATCAAGTAAGAAAAACAAATAATCAAATGTAAAATCACTTTTACAAATAAATTGATTATTAAAACTACAAAAGCAGTTCAATCAAGAGCAGCGATCTTTCCTTTTATTGTTAGATTAACATTAATAAGACAGACGGGCTACTGAGTGTGCACGGATCTAATATAATGTTACACATCAGATGTTTTCCCCAACAGTTCCCCAAACGTTCACTTAAGACATAACTGATTATGTCTGCGTGAATAGCCTACTTAAATACTGTAATTCTGTGTAGGCCTATACAGTAGGCTATGTGTATGTTTATCGGGATCGCGCGCTGGCAGAAGCGCCATTATGTGCGCGATTCATAAATCAGTCAGCGGCAGCGCGAGAAGCGAGCAGAGAAAAAGGTAGTCTACTCCTCTCTGAAAACGTACAAATAAAGATAATTTTAGATGTTTAATTACTATTTGGGGCATTGGGATTGCTAGACGAGGGCTTAATTAACTCATTTTTGTGAAATCCTGAAATTTGACCAAAATCAAAATTTTTGACTTTGTTTATCTGTAGTTCAAATTTATGCCGTGCACATTCCGACTCATTTTGACAGCACGGATCACATATGTGATTTGGACATAAGGGCTCAAGAGTGGTTTAAATTTTTACTTGCCCTGCCACCAAAAATAAAATAGTTTTGTTATCATTGTTTTTGATACCAAATTTATAGATACCAGTTCAATTTTACAATTCTCGATTCCAACTGAAGACAAGTGAACAGTCAGTAAGAACAAATGAACACATTTTAGCAATAGCACAAACAAACAAACAGAACAAAGATAAAAAAAAAACGTTCTGGAGTTTGTAGATGTTCATGTACAGAAACTGAATAATCAAATGTAAAATAACATTGCATAGCCTACTCTTGTATGTTTTTTTCTGTTCAAGGGCAAGTTGCGGAAAGAAAGGCAATTTGGGGCTCGCTCGCTGAGACGCGCGGCTCTGTGTGCACACAGAACATACTGAATGGACCTACCTTTCATGTCTTCTTGCCCTTTAATGCTTTAAACTCTCTTGAATGTTTAAGTCGGCAAGGCTTAAAACTGGCACCAGGCCATCTGATCGGGCAGTCCTTATTGTCCAGCCTTTGGCCTTAATTGTAGGCCTAAATAAAAAGGCTAAAATACAACTTTGATGGTAAACACTTAAAAACTTTGCTACTGCAGCTCGTTACAAAGGTTTCACTCATTAGTTAGTGCATTAAAAATTAAAATTAGTGATTTAAAAAAATGCGAAGATCCACAAGCAGAAAGACATATCTGTGAAGGTAAATCAGAAGTGCACAGACTGTTTTGTGAAGGTGTAGGCAGGCTACATTTACTATGTGCATATGTGTAGTTGATGCAGTGATATTTGTGTATATTTTATATATGACAGACCTTTAGGTTTGGATGTTTTGTTAATAGCATTTATTACTTCAAAATTAAAGGCTGATGACTCGCGCTTTGTGATTATCAAGATTGAGTGAATGTAGACTGTAGTTCTCGTTGACGAAGGGCCCCTCAAGAGGTAAAGCCCAGGGGGCCCTTACGGTGTTAATGCGGCCCTGGGTACATCGCAGCCACAACACTTGGCAAGAGTTACGTCCTGCTCCTTATGTGGGTGGCTAGCATCGAAGTTGCTCCCCTCAGACGTCTTCACCTGAGGGCACAGCTGAATGGTTCAGACCTGTTGACTTCACTGGGTTTTCAAGTGGGCACCCCACCTCACTGGTGTTTCGTCAACTAGCCCACGACACCTCGATGGGGCTTGACAGCAGAACCAGCGTCCTGGAACTGCTCCCTCGGCCATTCAGGACTTCACCACTCAGCTCTGACCCCCGCTCCCTCTGCCAGCCTGGTTTAGCCACCGCTCACTTCTCTTTAACCACAGCCATCTGGATGCTGTCTCTGCCTGCTTTGATATATTGTTCACCAGGTCCTTGCGGGTTGCCCCTCTAACCCCAAGCATCCCCAATGCTCTCCAAAGTGACTGTCCCAGGAACCCCCTGCAACCCACCTCCACCGGTAGATTCCAGGCTCTCCAACCCCTCTGTTGGCTCTCAGAGATGAGGGACTGATACTTCCCTAACTTGCGTTCATGTGCCTCCTCGATCCTTTCCTCCCAGGGTACCGTCAGCTCTATTAGGGCCACCTGCCTCGTTGCTTGGGACCAGAGCACAATATCTGGTCAGAGGCTGGTAACGGCAATCTCCTCTGGAAACTTGAGTTGCCTTCCGAGATCAACTCTCATCTCCCAGTCCTCTGCCGTACCAAGGATCCCTGAACATCTGTCCTCCTTGCCTGCCTTCTCCCCAGGCCTGAGGAAGCCAATGAAGCGGGGGCCTTTATCTTGGACCTTGGTTCTTTTCCGCTTCCTCTCCTTCTCCAGTCCATCGGCCAGCTGCGCCAGCACCTGGTCATGGCGCCACCTGAACCTCCCTTCAGTCAGGTCTGCCCGACAGGATGACAGAATGTGCTCCAGGTTTGCTGGTCTCTTGCACTGCGCACAGGAGGGATCCTCTGTCAGTCTCCATCTTTGGAGGTTTGTTGGAGTTGGCAGCACATCGTACACGGAGCTAAGGAGGAACTTTATCCGATGCCCTTCCATGTTCCAGATGTCCTTCCAACTGAGGGATCTTCCTCAGACACTTTCCCACCGGGTCCAGCTGCCTTGCTGTTTCATGGCTACTGCCCTGGCTTGTCTGCTCTCTTCCTCCACAGCCCGAATCTCCTTCTGCACCATCCCTTTCCGGTCCTTTGCCCTTGCCTCCTTCCAGCTTGCTCGGGTGATGACTCCAAGGCCCAGCCTCCCCTGAGTCACCGTGCCCATGATATCTGCGTGTTGTAAGCGCTCCTCCACTTCCTTCAGAGCTCCGCTGGCCTTCCACTTCCGTCCCGTCTTCACTACGATGTTCGCCTGCTGCACAGCCTGATCATCACTGTCGCGCAACATCATGGCCAACTGGACTTTGGCTGTCTTAAATTCCTCCACGACTGATGTAATTGGCAATTTCAATTTGCTCCCAGAGCTGTATAGCCCTATAGAGCAAAAGCTTTTGGGGACAGACAGCCACCTCCTGAGAAAGTTGTTGATTCTCCTTTCCAAAGCCTCTACTGTTGTCAAGGGGACCTCGTACACAAGCAGTGGCCACAGGATCCTTGGAAGGATACCGTGTTGATAGCCCCATACCTTATACTTTCCGGGCAGGCCACTCCTCTCCAGGGCTTTCATCCATTTTTCTGCTTGGTTGAACATCTCCTTCACACTTGCTTTGTCAGACAGGTCGGCTCTGTACCACCTCCCTAAACTCTTTACCAGCTTCTCCGTGACTGTTGGGATGGTATCTTCACCAATCTTAAACCGGAAGTGGTTCCGGACACGGCCCTGCTTCAGTACCAAGCTTCTCGATTTTGAGGGTTTAAACTCCATCCTAGCTGCTGTAGTGAGCTCTACCAAATCTTCCAAGATCCATCTGCCCTCCGGGACTGACCTTGCCGTGATTGTCAAGTCGTCCATAAAGGCCCTGACTGGGACCTGTTGGACTCCACTCGACAGCACAGCTCCCTGTCTGGGCTTCTCCACTGACTTGACGAGGAGGTTCATCGCCGCTGCGAACAGAATCACAGAGATGGTACATCCGGTCACGAATTCCGACCTCCAATCTCTGCCAGTTGGTGGTGAAGTCACCAGAGTTGAAACGCATCTTAAAGTGCCCGAAGTAGTTCCAGAGGAGCAGCTGTACCTTCTGGGGGACATGATAGACTTTAAGTGTGTGGTCGACCAACTTGTGCGGCACTGTGCCATAAGCATTCGTTAGGTCGAGCCTCAGGACTGCTAGATCTCCCTGGTTCCTCTTAGCGTCCTCGATAATCTTGGAGATGACGCTATTGTGTTTGATGCAACCGGGGACTCCTGGTACTCCGCCTTTCTGGACAGAGGTATCAATGTACTTGTTGTTAATCAAGAACTGAGTCAGCCTCTTCGCCAAGATTCCAAAGAACACCTTCCCCTCCACATTCAACAATGAAATTGTGCGGAAGTCTTTCAAGCTGAAAGAGTCCTCCTGCTTGGGGACGAAGCAGCCCTCGGTAATAAGGAAACTGTCTGGCAGATGGTTCTTCCTCCACACTACCTTAAGTAGCCTCCAAAGACGTCTCCTCAGTCTCTCGCGGTTCTTGTAAACTCTGTATGAAATTCCATTCGTCCCCGGTGCAGATCTTCCCCTAGCCTTTCAGATGAAGTCGTTGACTTCCTGCCATCTGAGCTCTCCGTCATCAAAGGGGATAGTCGGCTCCTCTGAGCCGCACAGCTTACCTTCCAGGTCGAGTTCTTCCTTTCGCCTTGGGTCACTGTGCACTTTACGGAGGTGCTCTTCTACCTCCTCCTTCAGGGCCTTTAGCACTCCTGATCTTTTTACTCCAAGGAGCCCTGACAAGTACTTGAAGGGTTTTTTTGTGAACTTGGACCCTCTCCTTTCCCGCCTCCTTCTATCCCTTCGCTGGCACTCCGCTCGGCGCAAGGTCTTTATGCGCTCCCTCACATTATCTCGCATCTCTTTAAAGGCAGGTTTTTCCTCTTCAGGAGCCTGTCGAAAAGCCTTCTTCAATCTTCTCAAGTCACCTCTGAGTTTTGCAATTTCCCTTGAGCGCCTGTTCTCTCCAGCCTGCTGCGGGCCCTTGGTCTGTCTCTGCTCCATCCCAAAGTGCTCTGCTCCCATATTCCAGATGATAGTGGACATTGCCTCTATCTTCCTGCCAATATCACCCGTGAGGACAGACTCCAGGACTTGGTCTATTTCCCTGTCGAAAGTCTCCCAGTCTTTCCTGGCTGCTGCTGATGGCCACAGCACTGGCTTTCTCTTTTCCTCTCCCTCAATGGCCCGAACTTGCTGACTTATTTCCTGGCTGGCTTGCCTCGCTTGATGTGGCTTGTCGTCTGACACATTGTTGGTACTTGAGGGAATGCTAACACCTTCGTTGTGTGCCTGGAGATTCTGGGTACTATGGTCGGCCACCTGACCCTGCCACTCCTCCGTCTCATCAGGTTGCCCTGTGCATTGCACAATACTGTGTCGTAAACAGCCCATCCTACTCTGGTGTATCTTCAACCCCCTATCACCTTTACAGACCTTTCCACACCTACAGACTCTAGTTGTTCCGTTATTCTGAACCGTTGTCATTTGATCGTCATCCATGGTCATAACAGTTGTCTGTCCTATAGGTCGCTCATCCTCCCCCGCTCTCGCGCGGCCTTGGGAGTATCTTACTATAAACTTTTCCATAGCGTCTTGAGTTGGGTTCTTCCTCGCGGAGGAAGTGCTTTGGCTTGCCAAGCCTTGGCATCCCGTTTCTGGTCTTCCCCAGATGCCAGCAGTCTCTCCCCACTCTCCCCAGTCAGTCACCACTCTTCCGTGGTTGCCAACTTGTCTTTCCTAGTGGTCACTGGGGCACCAGATGTGGAATGTCTTTAAACGATGGGGTTCATCGCAGCCACCACACTTGGCAAGAGTAACATCCTGCTCCTTATGTGGGTGGCTAGCATCGAAGTCGCTCCCCTCAGACGTCTTCACCTGAGGGCACAGCTGAATGGTTCAGACCTGTTGACTTCACTGGGTTTTCAAGTGGGCACCCCACCTCACCAGTGTTTCGTCAACTAGCCCACGACACCTCGATGGGGCTTGACAGCAGAACCAGCATCCTGGAACTGCTCCCTCGGCCATTCAGGACTTCACCACTCAGCTCTGACACCCGCCCCCTCTGCCAGCCTGGTTTAGCCACCGCTCACTTCTCTTTAACCACAGCCATCTGGATGCTGTCTCTGCCTGCTTTGATATATTGTTCACCAGGTCCTTGCGGGTTGCCCCTCTAACCCCAAGCATCCCCAATGCTCTCCAAAGTGACTGTCCCGGGAACCCCCTGCAACCCACCTCCACCGGTAGATTCCAGGCTCTCCAACCCCTCTGTTGGCTCTCAGAGATGAGGGACTGATACTTCCCTAACTTGCGTTCATGTGCCTCCTCGATCCTTTCCTCCCAAGGTAGCGTCAGCTCTATTAGGGCCACCTGCCTCGTTGCATGGGACCAGAGCACAATATCTGGTCGGAGGCTGGTAACGGCAATCTCCTCTGGAAACTTGAGTTGCCTTCAGAGATCAACTCTCATCTCCCAGTCCTCTGCCATACCAAGGATCCCTGAACATCTGTCCTCCTTGCCTGCCTTCTCCCCAGGCCTGAGGAAGCCAATGAAGCGGGGGCCTTTGTCTTGGACCTTGGTTCTTTTCCGCTTCATCTCCTTCTCCAGTCCATCGGCCAAATATGGCAAAATTGATCCAGAAGTCTCAAATAAGAGGTTGAAATCAGAATGATTAATCTCTGATAAAGCATTCCTGTTCATTTTTGTTACATTTTTTGTTGAATTTTGATGTTATGTGTAACACAATGTATTTCTCTGTGTTCAGGTTTGACTGTAGTAAAATTAATGCAAAAACTAACATTTCAAACCAAATTTCAAAAACCAAATTTAAACCTTTACAAAAAGTTGTCTTTGAGCATGTCTAAAAATATATCCAGTTCCACAACTTAATAAAATTAAGTCTTTATGCCTAAAAACCACTCGAGAGTTTATAAACCTTTTATATAGAGCTATATAGGAATCTAGTGGCTAAACCATGGAATTGCAGATGTTTTTCTTTTTTTACTCTGACCATATGGCACTTATCTGACTTCAAAAATTGGATTTTAAAGCCATTGTCTCTATTTTAACATGAAATACTGCCATAATTGAAAATTAATATCAAAATCTTTTCAATGGGAAAATATTGATCATAATTATTGCATAAATATTAATTAGCACCATGAAATTCTCTCAAAATACAAAATATTATGGAACAAAAATATTATATTGATTTTACTGAAAATGAAAAAAAAAATACATTTCGGGTGTTCGGTCAGTTTTGACCATGACAACACAAGTATGACCCCCAAATGAACAATACCAGAGGGTTAAGTTACAATTTTCATCTGCTCAAGCAGAATGTTAATGTCATCATGTGCTTCAGCAAAGTAAATCTGTCATGGTGCACACAGCAGGGAGGAACAAGGACACGCAGACGAGGACGTAAACTCAAATAACAGTATTTAATGAGGACAAGGCAAGGCAAGGCTGACAGACAGACAGGAAACACCGGGAGTAACGAGTAGACCAGACAAAATCAAACTGAACAGACAGGACTATAAATACACAGGTAAATCATAGATCATTAGACAAACACGGCTGGACAAGAATTAACCAATAATCACATCTGACAAGGACAGGAAACAAACCAAATATGGACACAAGAGGCAGGAACAGATGACACACAACAGAACCCTTACATAACTCCCCCCTCCCAGAAGGCGTGTCCCACGCCGTAACAGTTCCACCGGGGAGGGGGGGTGGGCACTCTGGAGGCCCCTCAGGACAGACACGGACAGGACCACAGGACGAGGACCTCCAGATCGGAACAGATGACGGAGGCCATGGCGGAGCTGGGAGCTCTGGAGGCCATGGTGGAGCTGGAGCTCTGGAGGCCATGGCGGAGCTGGGAGCTCTGGAGGCCATGGCGGTGCAGGGAGCTCAGGAGGCCAGGGCAGGTGGTCTTTCACTCCAGCCAGAACCCTTCTACCCCCCCCAAGATTTCCCTGGGGAAGTTAGGGGGTATCAGGAGCCCTCCGGGGCTAGACAGACAGGACAGTACATGAACAGGACAGGGACAGGACAGCCCTCCAGGGCTAAACAGACAGGAACAGGAAGCCCTTCTGGGACAAGCTCGGAAGCTGAGGCTTCTTCTGGGCATGACATGACATCAGGGGCCCTCACAGGGTCCCTCAGCAACCGCTTCCACGACAAGGGGGGCAGGCGGCTGGGAATGGCCTCCTCGGCCATGACTAGAGGAGCCGCCTGCCCTTGACAAGTCTCCGTGGACAAGACAAGACAAGATGATTAAAATGTTCCTGTGGGCACAACAAAACACAAACACGGCTCTCCAGGCCGTGACGTGTGGACTGGATTCACGGGGCTAGGGTTAGCGGCGACCGGTGGGCATGAGTCAGCGGCGATCCGGTGGGCTTGAGTCAGCAGCGATCCGGCGGGCTTGAGTCAGAGGTGGACCAGCCGGCGGGCTTGGGATAGCCACAGCCGGTGGCGGATATCTCCCGCGATCGGCGGGCATGAGGGCTCGCGGCCAGCGGACTCGCTTGCTGCGAGAGACAAAACACGGGAACTAATAAAAAACACTTTTCAAACACGGAAAACAAAAACGAGGTGAAGGGGCGCCGCTTACGGTTAGGTCTGGTCTTCTGTCACGGTGCACACAGCAGGGAGGAACAAGGACACGCAGACGAGGACGTAAACTCAAATAACAGTATTTAATGAGGACAAGGCAAGGCAAGGCAAGGCAAGGCTGACAGACAGACAGACAGACAGACAGACAGGAAACACCGGGTGTAACGAGTAGATCAGACGAAATCAAACTGAACAGACAGGACTATAAATACACAGGTAAATCATAGATAATTAGACAAACACGGCTGGACAAGAATTAACCAATAATCACATCTGACGAGGACAGGAAACAAACCAAATATGGACACAAGAGGCAGGAACAGATGACACACAACAGAACCCTGACAATATCTGGCTAAAAGTAGCTTAAAGTTAGTGAGTCCATGCTAACGTACAAACCAAAATGTCTAGCTGTTCTTGCCAGGGTTCCCACTCTTTCATAAACACCAGATTCAAGGACTTTCAATTACTTTTTAACCTGTTAACCTGCACCCCCCATATTGGGAATCACAGCTGAAAATGACTAACTAACTTAAAATGGTGACAGTTCCTGACTTCAGTGTGCCACACACACAATTGTGGTGTCTTTGGAAAGAAGACCCTTTGGCCTTTACTATCCATCATCCAGAGTTGATGATGCTCAAAAATATAAAAAGTTATAGACACTGAAGTGCCTTGATAAAAATTGTACCACACTGAATTATTTTTTTATTTCATATAAAAATACATGAAATCAGTCCTGGAGCACATCCAGAAAAGTAATGGGTTGAAAGTCACATGTCTCATGAGTTTATATTTCAAATCTGAAGAAGATACCATGAAAAATGAGATTCCTGCAACCATTTTTCTAGTCCCCCCCCCCCCCCCCCCCCGTTTGAGGAAAAATATTTACAAATTATTGAAGAGTTCTACTACAAACTATTTAGTCATTATACATGCCACTGCAGTTTTTCAATTATAAAACAGTAGACAGAATCTTAGACATCGTATCAGTGATTTATTTGAGCACTAGAATAATACCATAATAATAATTTTTGAGTGATGAAAAAAAAACAATAATAATAAAAAAAAATAACTTAATTACATACTGATTTCCTGACATTCAGATGCTCTCCTGTGCTTACATTAGGTAATCACATGCTGACGATCATTCATACAGATGCAAATCATACTGATGGCTGCCCAATATAGTCAATATTCACATTATAATGACCTTTTATATAGACTGCATTCACACTGATATCTGTGAACAGTCAGTAATTACATGCTGATTATCAGCCATAGAGATGTTAATCACACAGATACAGGCACATTCTCCACAAAACACGCAAACATATATGAAAACTGCTGAAGAAGAAAAAAAAGAAATGTTTTTTTGTGCTAAAAAGATCGCTAAGTTACGCCCCATCAGATGACAGGTGCGTCACAGCGTGCGTCATGCGCCGTCGCGAGGGAGCGCCAGAATTCAAATAATCAATCTTCCGTGTATCTTTAACTTTTTTTTTTTTGGATGATTTCATTCTGTTTGGAACATTGTCTGCTACAAAATCGTGCTGTTTTTTTTACCACCAAGACGCTGTTTTTGAGCGTAATCTGTTCCATAACGGACACAAACAATAACTCTCCCTGAAGAGATGAGACGTAAACAAAGGATTATCGATCTAAATTACAACGTTGTTGTTTCTCTGAACTAAAAGTGCTCGATGGAATGTTGTTCACTGGACCCTTATCTCTGAAACTAAACCAGGATTTACAGCAGTGGATACGTTTGAGAGTCGTTATCAGGATGAATATGGTATGTACTGCGGGTTTTTTTTCTACATGTTTTGGTGTACTGCTTACACAAATTTAGCAAATACATTCCGTATAAGCTTTCTATCGAAAAACAGCGATCTGTCGTTGATGCTAGAGGCTTAGACCTTCAAAATGATATATAGTTTGTCAAGATTCATTTTGTCCTGTTTTACTTTATCTGTTTGAAAACAATGACATGTGCAAACAAAGAGCTCTCAGTGCGCCCGCGTCCTGGTGCAGGTTAACAGGTTAAAGCACCATTTATTTTATATCAAGCACCCTTCAAATTCACACGCCAGCATATGTAGTGTCATGAAAGACCTTGTAACGGAACTGCCGGACACAAAGGTAAGTGTTGAACACAGTGAGTTTATTACAAGTATACTCAGAGACAACAGTGGTAATCGTCTTCAAGTGAGGTGAGTGGTCTTTCTTGGAAGTATAGTGGAGAGTGCGCTAGGATTCTGACTGAGCTTCTGTATCTTGGCAGGTGCTCGGCAGACAGGGGTCCCGAAGAGCCTGAAGGTCTCAAGAGTCCACAGCTTTCCAGGTCTCTGGTAGTGAGAGGCAAACAGGTGGTAAGTATAAGCAGGTAAGGTATTCAGGGAAGTATACTCAGCTAGATTCTTCAATAGCGTGGAGGTCCTTGTAGTATCCACATGTCTCAACGTCCTGGCAGCTTAGTGACTTCAAGATCTGACAATAGTGCAGGCTGAGGAGTGTGCTTTTATCCAGTCCTAATGACTGTGGTGATAAGGAGCAGGTGCGCATGATAAGTAATCAGGTGCAGGTGAAAGTGATCAGTGACGGAGGATACGGGCCATTCTGTGACATTACCTCCCCCTCCCGGACGGCGCGTCCCGCGACGTAACAACAATACCGGGGAGGGGGGGGGGGGTCGCCCTGGATGTCGGTGGAGGACATGGACACAGGGAAGGCATCCAGGGCAATACTGGAAATTCGGGAAGCCATGGCGGGACAGGAGGTTCGGGAAGCCATGGCGGGACAGGAGGTTCGGGAAGCCATGGCGGATCCGGGGACTCGGGAAGCCATGGCGGGACAGGAGGTTCAGGAGGCCATGGCGGGACAGGAGGTTCGGGAAGCCATGGCGGATCCGGGGACTCGGGAGGCCATGGCGGAGCAGGACAATCGGGAGGCCATGGCGGGGCTGGAGGCTCGGGAAGCCATGGCGGATCCGGGGACTCGGGAGGCCATGGCGGATCTGGAGGCTCGGGAGACCATGGCCTATTTCTTTTGGGCGGCCATGGCGGGTCAGGGATCTCCGTGGCCTTGGCTCTGGGCCCGGCCACCCAGGCAGAGGATATATAGCCCCCCCAAAAAATTTTCTTGGGGAAGCTCCCCTCTGGTGGGCATTCTGGAGGAGCGGCCGCTTGGTGGCGCTCAGGAGGCGCGGGCACCAGGGGGCGCTCCGGAGGAGCGGGCACTAAGGAGCATTCTGGAGGAGCGGCCTCTTGAGGAGGCTCTGGAGGCGCAGGCACTAGGGGGCGCTCTGGAGGCGCAGGCACTAGGGGACGCTCTGGAGGCGCAGGCACTAGGGGACGCTCTGGAGGCGCGGATCCATAGGGACGCTCATGCAGCGCGGATTCACAGGGGCGCTTTTGCAGCGCGGATTCAGGACAGCTGGGCGGAACCAGCGGGACTTCAGGACGGCTGGGCGGAACCAGCGGGAACTCAGGACGGCTGGACGGAACCAGCGGGAACTCAGGACGGCTGGACGGAACCAGCGGGAACTCAGGACGGCTGGACGGAACCAGCGGGAACTCGGACGGCTCAGCGGGAACTCAGGACGGCACCAGCGGGAACTCAGGACGGCTGGACGGAACCAGCGGGAACTCAGGACGGCTGGACGGAACCAGCGGGAACTCAGGACGGCTGGACGGAACCAGCGGGACCTCAGGACGGCTGGACGGAACCAGCGGGAACTCAGGACGGCTGGACGGAACCAGCGGGAACTCAGGACGGCTGGACGGAACCAGCGGGAACTCAGGACGGCTGGACGGAACCAGCGGGAACTCAGGACGGCTGGACGGAACCAGCGGGATCTCAGGACGGCTGGACGGAACCAGCGGGACTTCAGGACGGCTGGGCGGAACCAGCGGGAATTCAGGACGGCTGGGCGGAACCAGCGGGAACTCAGGACGGCTTTTGCGATGAGCCGGCTCTGGAGGGCACTTGCGAGGAGCAGCCACTGGAGGGCACTTGCGTGGAGCAGCCACTGGAGGGCACTTGCGTGGAGCAGCCACTGGAGGGCCCATGCGAGGAGCAGCCTCTGGAGGGCCCATGCGAGGATCAGCCACTGGAGGGCACTTGCGTGGAGCAGCCACTGGAGGGCACTTGCGTGGAGCAGCCACTGGAGGGCACTTGCGTGGAGCAGCCACTGGAGGGCACTTGCGTGGAGCAGCCACTGGAGGACGCTCAGGTAGCGCTAATTTCTGGGGGTGCTCTGTCAGCCTTGGCACAGGGGAAACTGGCCCTGGAGAAGCGGGCACTGGAGGGACAGGCCCTGGAGAAGTGGGCACTGGGGGGACTGGCTCTGGAGAAGCGAGCACTGGGGAATGCTGACTAAGAGCGGGCACTGGGAAGCGCTGGCGTGGAGCGGGCACTGGAGGGCGCTGACGAGGTGCAGGCTCTGGAGTCCATGACATGCCCTCATAACTAATCAGTACTCCTAACGGCACATGAACATCCTTTCTCAGCGGCTCGGGATGGGCCGTAGTGGACGGCGGAACCCTCATCGCCTTTACGGTAGGCGGAACCATCTTCACCTTTTCGGTTGGCGGGACCATCTTCGCCGTCTCGGGCGGCGGAACCATCATCGTCGCTTCGAGAGGCGGAATCATTTTCGACAAGGTAAACGGCAGGTTGCCGATCCCCAAACCTCCCCTTCGGGGAACCAAAATTAACCGCCTTCTCATCTTCGATAATTGGTCGGATCTTCTGTAACGGAACTGCCGGACACAAAGGTAAGTGTTGAACACAGTGAGTTTATTACAAGTATACTCAGAGACAACAGTGGTAATCGTCTTCAAGTGAGGTGAGTGGTCTTTCTTGGAAGTATAGTGGTCTTTCTTGGAAGTATAGTGGAGAGTGCACTAGGATTCTGACTGAGCTTCTGTATCTTGGCAGGTGCTCAGCAGACAGGGGTCCCGAAGAGCCTGAAGGTCTCAAGAGTCCACAGCTTTCCAGGTCTCTGGTAGTGAGAGGCAAACAGGTGGTAAGTATAAGCAGGTAAGGTATTCAGGGAAGTATACTCAGCTAGATTCTTCAATAGCGTGGAGGTCCTTGTAGTATCCACATGTCTCAACGTCCTGGCAGCTTAGTGACTTCAAGATCCGACAATAGTGCAGGCTGAGGAGTGTGCTTTTATCCAGTCCTAATGACTGTGGTGATAAGGAGCAGGTGCGCATGATAAGTAATCAGGTGCAGGTGAAAGTGATCAGTGACGGAGGATACGGGCCATTCTGTGACAGACCTTACAGTACTTAACATTTCACTTTCACTTAACATTTAACATTTCAGAGTAATAGTGTTTTGAATGTGTAGGTTTCATAAATTTAGACCGTTTTGAGCAGTCGTGTTCAAAGGAATCCATTGAAGTCAATACCGGTAATATTCAAATACAATTTCTAAAATATTGCTAAAATATGCATCAAACTGGTTTCTGCTGTAGTTCTTGTACAATATTTAAATTTGAACGAATTTCGCAATTTTTTAAATAATAAAAAGTGGTTAAATGTTGTAATAACATGGTAAAACCTGTTAACATTAAACATTTGCACATTCTCTCGATAGAGACGTTACTCTTTAATAAATAAACTTAAGTCAAAATTATTTTGTAAATCACTTATTATTGTAAATCCCATTTTTTTATCTTTGACCTAGTCCTAGAGGAATGCAGGTGCTCAAACATGCAGCTGGTCAAAACTTTTTTTATATATATTTCATGAACATTTTAAACCTTGTACATGTGCAAATCTGCAAAGAAATATAAAGAAAATAAAAAAATAGGACTTTCTCTTTGCTTTTAAACGGTAAACGCTTTCAGTTTTAGGGTGAATCCCATTTCTCTGTCTTACCCCTTCCCCTTAGTTTTGCGCATTCACGTGAGAGTAAGGGCTATCCCAATTCTCGTTTTGATCGAGGGGTAAGGCTAAGGGGAAGTGGTAGATACCCCTTAAAACCAAGCATTTTCGCGAGCTTACTTGAAACCAAGGGGTACCCAGAACACACTGCGCAACCGGCAACAATGTCGGCCAGATCATCCAGAGAGTCCCATTTTCGGCTTAAATAATTGATTTAAAAATTACGACAGTCTTGTTTTGTGCTCTACACAGTCCTGTACATATATATTTGCAACCATGTTCTTAATTGAAACGTTTTAAAAAATCGCTAGTTTGCTACGCTAACGTTACATCGCTGATTTGCACAACAATCGCAAAAACATCACTAATAAAACCCACGCAATCGACATACACACACTTGCAGACGACTTGGAAGTTTGTGATCAACACTTGTCGACTCTGGTGACGTAGCAGCCAGCTAGCGACGATGTACGATGACGTAACCATAACCAAGTGGTGTCTCATTTCATAGGGGTATGTTTTCACCCCTAGCGCTTACCACTCGGTTTCAAGGGACAAGGGCTAGGGGTAAGACGAAGGGGTAGGGTAAGGGGAAGGGGTAAGACAGAGAAATGGGATTCACCCTTAGTCCATCACCTATCCTGAATAGTATGTCTTGCAGAGATTGACTAAAAATGAGCTCCTAAAACTTACTGCCAGATTCTGGAAGATAAATTCTTCAAACACTGGTACAAGAGGATGTGGTGCTGGTCCTTCAAGAGTCATTCTCAACTTATCTGTCTATAAAGCCTATGAAAAATTAGTCTTCATGTATTTCACAACACTTTTAAAGGATTTTTTACCCAAGCAAAGTCTCTGAGAACCTGACACCTTGTAATTCTGAAGACTCCAGGAAGGTTGCAGTTCTGGAAAATGATGGCGCTTTAGACTAAATGGTTCCCGATGGTTTTACACCTAATTCTTCACATTAAGTCTTAATTATTTTGCAGTTAACATGCATCTTTTCTTCTCCACCTGTTTTTGTCTAACCCTGCTGCCCCAATGAGCATTTCACTGACCAATGGTCATGCCTTAACTTTGCAATTGCTGTATTGCATTAGTTTTGAATATTTCTCATGGGGATTTAATTATTTTTGACTTTTCAGTCCGAGTTAAATCTCTTTTTTGGCTCATTTCATCTATAAAAGAAAACCAGCCTAATAATTCTGCACACCTGAATATAAGGAGTTTTTCACTTCCAGCCTTCATGGACAATTATATATCACTTATAAATTATTAAATACAAAATTAATAGTAGTTATTAAGATCGATGTGGTTTGGTATTGGTAAAATGTGCTTGAAAAAAATATGATCAGAATATCAACGTGCCTAATAATTATGCACACACTGTAAGATGTGCTCACTTTACACAGAGTGCACGTGATCGCGAAATCGATTTGATTTTAATACCCCGCATATTGATAGCGCGAAAATTATATACAATATTAGAATATTTGCGGGAGCAGGACACACGTTATGGGAGCGGGCGGTAATGGTCAGAAACTCAGCGGGAGCAGGCTTAAGAAAACTCTAGGCTGTGTATCAGCACACACACTAAGTTTTTTCATGCTACCCCATCTCCACCCCAACCTTTAGTGCCATTTCGTTGTCTTTGACAGCACATATTGTATAGGACATTTTTTAAATAGCGCCATAAACAAACATTTATTTCGAATTTAATTCAAGCACTTTCAAGGACCTATGTTTGTTTTCAAGTACTTTCCAGGCCTTGAATCCATATGTCTGAAATTCAAGTACTTTCAAGTACTCTCAAGAAGCGTGGGAACCCTGTCTTGCGTCATGTACAGTGTATTTCAAAAACACAAAAAAAGAAGGTCTACATTTCAGTGCCTCTCTATAGTATATATAGAGAGGCTATACTATACTCTATAGCAGGGGTCACCAAGTTCGGTCCTGGAGGGCCGGTGTCCCTGCAGAGTTTAGCTCCAACCCTAATCAAACACACCTGAAGCAGCTAATCAAGGTATTAACAGGTATACTTGAAACTTCCAGGCAGGTGTGTTGAGGCAAGTTGGAGCTAAACTCTGCAGGACACCGGCCCTCCAGGATCAAGTTTGATGACCCCTGCTCTATAGTCAAGATGGTGCCACTGATGGCAGCCTTCGTGGCGTTGTCTGCAGTTGTTTTTATGTTTTTGTTAGTTTGTCCTGTCTTTAGTCATATCCCTGCAATCAGTTTCACCAGAGACGAATTGCTGGATATTCGGAAGTACACACCACCCGATATTTCACCGGATTTCGTCTATTCTGATATTTTGCTGGACATTGTAGTCGGCGGAGCAGCGGTGCTCTTTAGACGTGCAGACGGGG
Organism: Schizothorax lantsangensis; assembly: GCA_027422415.1. Classification (NCBI taxonomy): domain Eukaryota; kingdom Metazoa; phylum Chordata; class Actinopteri; order Cypriniformes; family Cyprinidae; genus Schizothorax; species Schizothorax lantsangensis. Next base: position 23,995,103 of record CM049843.1, on the reverse strand, counting down.
TAAGCGAGACGGCGCGCTCGTGAAGCTTCGTCGGCGGAGATTAAGAACGCCGTTGCCTAGCATCCATCTAGCGAATCTCCGCTCTCTACCCAATAAAACGTAAACAAGCATTTTTCAAACTCTGCTGCTCTGTGTTTCACGGAAAGCTGGCTGAACGGCGCCATTCCAGACAGCGCTTTACATCTGCCGAATTTCCAGCTGATCAGAGCAGATCGTGATGCAGAATCAACGGGGAAATCGCGTGGCGGCGGGACGTGCTTTTACATCAACGAAAGGTGGTGTACAGATGTAACTGCGTTAAAGAAGGTGTGCTGTTATGATCTAGAAACGCTCTTCATTAACTGCAAGCCGTTCTATTCGCCGCGGGAGTTCTGTTCGTTCATTCTGGTGAGTGTCTACTAGAGGCTGACATTTTTTCTGGAATGGGAAATCACGTGATTGGGACAGGACAGGAAAAAAATGTAATCGGGAGTGGGCGGGACCGGGAATATCAATGATACCCAACTTTACACACAAATATACCTTTTATATAAATAAACTATAAACTGTATATTTTAATTCTGAACTCAGTTCTAGTTGCCCTGTCTCTTTATACTCTCCCCCTGTTTGCTTTGGTGTGGTTGGTTAAGTGAATGACGCAGTCCGTGATGGACAGATTGTTAACGGCTGGTCTGTGTGGTAATACACTCGGGCAGGACATCCAAACGCTCACATATCATTCATCAACCTCAAATATGGCTTTTCATCTGAAAGATGTATGTAGTAGCAACTTTACATGGCCGCTCAATATGATGTTAATCTAGAGAAATGTGTGCTATTGAAGTGTTTGTGTGGAGAGTGGCAGCTGAATAGCGCACTCGCTGCAGGACAGGTGCCGGTGCACTCACTTGCTCTTAAAATCTCCGTAATTTTTGGTCATGCAGATAAAAGTAGCCTAATACATCTTTCGAATCTGTAAAGACTCTGTTTATTTGTGTGCATTCAGAATAACAACGAAACGTTGCGCTTTTAAGCAAACAGGATGCGCTTTAGGTCTCTGTGAACTTGAGCGAGAAACTTCGAAACTCCGTTTTTGAAAAATATATCTATAGAGAGTGAAATATCTACTTTCAAAAAAAAAAAAAAAAATCAAATAGAAAATGTGTATGTTAGCATGGATGATTTACATGAAATTTAATCTGTGCAATGTACACTGTGCATAAACTGGCTTTCAGTTCAATATAATAACAAAAAAATACATTTTGTTTTTTTTTATTCAACTAAGGTGGGCACGCTGTGATCTGTACTATATTTTTACTGTAACTGACAGATTTCGGCCAAAAAATAAATACAACACGGGAGCGGGAGGGAATGGGAGTCATTCTTCTGGGAGTGGAACGAGACAGGATTTTCCCCCAGTTTTTTCATGGGATTGGGACGGGAAATGATTATTTTTTGTGGGAGTGGGACGGGAGAGGTTTGAAAATTCACTCCCGTGTCACCCTCTAGTGTCTACATTCCTCCGCAAGTGCACGTGAGCTCAGCTTTACAGAAACTCGCTGATCTGATCACAGACACAGAACAACAACACCCAGACTCTGTTTTAATCATTCTTGGGGACTTTAATAAAGCAAATCTCTCCCGTGAACTGCCAAAATACAGAACTGCATGTTACATGTCCCACCAGAGAAGGTAAAATATTGGATCAAGTCAAGTCAAGTCACATTTATTTATATAGCGCTTTTAACAATACAAATTGTGTCAAAGCAACTGCACAATATCAAAATGGGAAAATAGTGTCAATAATGTAAAATGACAAGATTAAACACTCATTTTTCAGTTAAAGGCATTTCATTATTGAATTCAGTGATGGCATCGTCCAGCTCAGTTCAGTTCAAAAAGTTTCTGTTCAATCAAGTCGACGATTTTGCTGGAAATGAAGTGTCCCCAACTAAGCAAGCCAGAGGCGACAGCGGCAAGGAACCAAAACTCCATTGGTGACAGAACGGAGAAAAAAACCTTGGGAGAAACCAGGCTCAGTCGGGGGGCCATTTCTCCTCTGGCCAGACGACACAGCAGTTCAATTCCAACTGCTGCAAAGTCAGATTGTAAGGGCTCAACTGGTTCCAGTGGTCTTTTCCCGATGGCTGTCTAGGTGACGGGGTCCTCACTGGGGCTCATCTAGGTGTCCTGGTCTCCGCTGATGTTCAGGGCTGTAGAGGTCGTCTCTAGGTGCTGATCCACCATCTGATCTGGTGACTGCAGTGACCTCGGAATAAGAAAGAAACAGACTAATATTAGCGTAGATGTCAATCTTTTTACGATGTAACAAGTACATCGTGTGTTATGGGAAGTGTTCCGGTCGATCTAATTAATGCAGCCTAACAATCCTTTAACGGATTTGAATAATAGAAGTGTATTAGTGTGTTATGTGTAAGCCAGGTTAAAGAGATGGGTCTTTAATCTAGATTTAAACTGACAGAGTGTGTCTGCCTCCCCAACAGTGTTTGTTAGATTGTTCCAGAGTTTGGGCGCTAAATAGGAAAAAGATCTGCCGCCCGCAGTTGATTTTGATATTCTAGGTATTATCAAATGCCCAGAGTTTTGAGAACGCAGCGGACGTGGAGGACTATAATGTGATAAGAGCTCACTCAAGTACTGAGGAGCTAAACCATTCAGGGCTTTATAAGTAATTAACAAGATTTTAAAATCTATACGATGTTTAGTAGGGAGCCAGTGCAGTGTTGACAGAACCGGACTAATGTGGTCATACTTCCTGGTTCTAGTAAGAACTCTAACTGCTGCATTTTGAACCATCTGTAATTTGTTTATTAAGCATGCAGAACAACCACCCAATAAAGCATTACAATAATCTAACCTTGAGGTCATAAATGCATGAATTAATATTTCTGCATTTGACATTGAGAGCATAGGTCTCAGTTTAAATATATTTTTAAGATGAAAAAATGCAGTTTTACAAATGCTAGAAACGTGTCTGTCAAAGGAGAGATTGCTATCAAATAGCATCACTGTTACACAACAATAAAGGACGCATATCACTCTGTTACATGGGCAGCTTCGGGGCTCTCTAATCACTGCCTGGTTCATCTTATACCATCCTACAGGCAGAAATTAAAATCTGCTAAACCTGTGGTAAAGACTGTGACCAATGTGTAAAGATGGACCAATGAGACAGAGCGGGTTTTACAAGCCTGTCTCGACCTTACTGATTTGAGTGCTTTTGAGGCTGCTGCAAATGATCTGGATGAGCTCACAGAGACTGCCACTTCATATATCACTCTGTTTTAATCATTCCTGGGGACTTTAATAAAGCAAATCTCTCCTGTGAAACCCTCCTCCATCGGCTGTAGCTAAACCTGTGGTAAAGACTGTGACCAATGTGTAAAGATGGACCAATGAGACAGAGCGGGTTTTACAAGCCTGTCTCGACCTTACTGATTTGAGTGCTTTTGAGGCTGCTGCAAATGATCTGGATGAGCTCACAGAGACTGCCACTTCATATATCACTCTGTTTTAATCATTCCTGGGGACTTTAATAAAGCAAATCTCTCCTGTGAAACCCTCCTCCATCGGCTGTAGGTGAACCAAAAACAACTGATAACAGCTCTCAGTGATATGTGTCGGGTCCCCGCTTTATTAACAGCAACATTCACAAATGTTTACAAAACAAGCGGGAACCCAGTATGCCTGTAGCCTTCTCTATTTCTGTTTTATCATGTGAAAGAAAGTCTAAGGCCTTCTCAAGCCGTATGGCTGACCCATCTAATCTGCGGCCTGTAATGCATCAATCTAAGATTGCTGTAGAGACAAAATGTAATTCCATCAAGTTAGCATTTTTAAACATTCGCTCACTAAAAAATAAATCATTTGTGATCAATGATTTAATAACCACAAACAACCTGGATTTTATGTTTCTAAATGAAACATGGCTTGAAGACAGCTGCAGTGCAACAGTCCTAAATGAAACAGCCCCTCCTAACTTTAATTTTATAAGTGTCTGCAGGACTGTTAGGAGAGGTGGAGGTGTAGCTGCTCTATTTAAAGATGTTTATCAATGCAAGCAAGTGCCATTTGGTCAGTACTTGTCTTTTGAATATCTAGGTATTGTGCTGAAAGGTGCCCCACGCATTCTGTTTATCATCATCTACAGGCCTCCAAAATACTCTCCAGCCTTTGTTGAAGAGTTCACAGAACTGTTATCAATGATTTCCTCAGAGTTTGACTGTTTTGCTATTGCAGGGGATTTTAATATTCATATAGATAATGCTGAAATCAAAACTACAAAAGAAATTATAACTGTTTTAAACACTTTTGACCTGATTCAGCATGTGCATGGACCAACACACAATCGTGGACACACTCTAGATTTACTCATCAGTAGAGGTCTAAACATTTCATCCATTGTTATTAAGGATGTAGCACTGTCTGATCACTTCTGTATTTTCTTTGATATACTGATCTCTGTCACCACTGAATCTAGATCTGTCTCTGTCAGAAAGAGATGCATTAATGAGAACACTAGTGTGCTATTTATGGAGGCTATATCTTCAACACCAAGCATTTCTGCAGACTCTGTTGATCTTCTCCTGGATTCATTTAACTCAAAAGTTAAGAATGTTATTGATGATATAGCTCCGATAAAGGTCAGCAAGAAGACAGGCAGACAAAAATCATTTTGGAGAAAATCAACAGCAGTTCAGAGTATGAAAAGGCAATGCAGAAAAGCTGAGCGGATGTAGCGGAAGACGAAACTTGAAATTCACTATAGCATCTATAAAGACAGCCTTCATGCTTTCAATGTGGAACTAGCCACAGCTAGACAGACCTTCTTCTCAAACCTTATAAACAGTAACTTAAACAACACTCGTACTCTTTTTGCTACTGTTGAGAGACTGACAAACCCCCCAAGTCAGATTCCTAGTGAAATGCTCTCCGACAGCAAATGCAATGAGTTTGCTTCCTTCTTTTCAGAGAAGATCAGTAATATCAGAAAGGAGATTGGCACATCTTCCTGTAATACAGAGGTCACACAGATTCGACCGCAATCTCAAAAAGAAGTGACTATGTCTGTTTTTAAAACAATTGATAGCAAAATTTTGGAAGAAATAGTACAGCATCTTAAATCGTCAACCTGCTATCTCGACACACTTCCTACATCTTTTTTCAAAAGTGTGCTTAACAGTTTGGAAGTAGATCTCTTAGAAGTGGTGAACACCTCACTTCTTTCTGGGACTTTTCCAAACTCCCTGAAAACTGCAGTTGTTAAGCCCCTTCTGAAAAAGCGCAATCTTGATAGCACCATGTTGAGCAACTATAGACCAATATCAAATCTTCCTTTCATAGGTAAGATTATTGAAAAGATAGTTTTTAATCAGCTGAACAACTACTTAAACTCAAATGAATACCTGGATAATTTTCAATCTGGTTTCCGTGTGCATCACAGCACAGAGACAGCACTCATTAAGATAATAAATGATATTCGCTTTAATTCTGATTCTGGCAAAATATCAGTGCTGGTACTGCTAGATCTTAGTGCTGCGTTTGACACTGTCGATCATAACATACTTCTAGAGAGACTGGAAAACTGGGTCGGGCTTTCTGGGTTGGCACTCAAATGGTTCAGGTCATACTTAGAAGGGAGAGGTTATTATGTGAGTATAGGAGAGCATAAGTCTAAGTGGACGTCCATGACATGCGGAGTCCCACAAGGCTCAATTCTTGCACCGCTCTTGTTTAGCCTGTATATGCTCCCACTAAGTCAGATAATGAGGAACAACCAAATTGCCTATCACAGCTATGCTGATGATACCCAGATCTACCTGGCCTTATCTCCAAATGACTATAGCCCCATTGACTCCCTCTGCCAATGCATTGATGAAATTAACAGTTGGATGTGCCAAAACTTTCTTCAGCTAAACAAGGAGAAAACTGAAGTCATTGCATATGGAAACAAAGATGAAGTTCTCAAGGTGAATGCATACCTTGACTCTAGGGGTCAAACAACTAAAAATCAAGTCAGAAATCTTGGGGTGATTCTGGAGACAGACCTTAGCTTCAGTAGTCATGTCAAAGCAGTAACTAAATCAGCATACTATCATCTCAAAAACATTGCAAGAATTAGATGTTTTGTTTCCAGTCACGACTTGGAGAAACTTGTTCATGCCTTTATCACCAGCAGGGTGGATTATTGTAATGGTCTCCTCACCGGCCTTCCAAAGAAGACCATTAGACAGCTGCAGCTCATCCAGAACGCTGCTGCCAGGATTCTGACTAGAACCAGAAAATCTGAGCATATCACACCAGTCCTCAGGTCCTTACACTGGCTTCCAGTTACATTTAGGATTGATTTTAAAGTACTTTTACTCGTTTATAAGTCACTCAATGGCCTAGGACCTAAATACATTGCAGATATGCTCACTGAATATAAACCTAACAGACCACTCAGATCATTAGGATCGAGTCAGTTAGAAATACCAAGGGTTCACACAAAACAAGGGGAGTCCGCTTTTAGCTATTATGCCGCCCGCAGTTGGAACCAGCTTCCAGAAGAGATCCGATGTGCTAAAACATTAGGCACATTTAAATCCAGACTGAAAACTCATCTGTTTAGCTGTGCATTTGTTGAATGAGCACTGTGCTACGTCCGAACTGACTGCACTGTATTTTATGTATAATCATATTCTATTTAACTGCTTTAAATTTCATTTTAAATCAATTTCTATAACATTTTAAAATTCCTTGTTTTTATTATTTTTAATTCCTTGTTTTTATTGCTGTGAATGACTATTTCACTTTCTTTTATGTAAAGCACTTTGAATTACCACTGTGTATGAAATGTGCTATATAAATAAACTTGCCTTGCCTTGCCTTGCCTGTGAACTGCCAAAATACAGAACTGCATGTTACATGTCCCACCAGAGACGGTAAAATATTGGATCAAGTTAAGTCAAGTCACCTTTATTTATATAGCGCTTTTAAAAATACAAATTGTGTCAAAGCAACTGCACAATATCAAAATGGGAAAATAGTGTCAATAATGTAAAATGACAAGATTAAACACTCAATTTTCAGTTAAAGGCATTTCATTATTGAATTCAGTGATGGCATCGTCCAGCTCAGTTCAGTTCAAAAAGTTTCTGTTCAATCAAGTCGACGATTTTGCTGGAAATGAAGTGTCCCCTGTTACATGGGCAGCTTTGGGGCACTCTGATCACTGCCTGGTTCATCTTATACCATCCTACAGGCAGAAATTAAAATCTGCTAAACCTGTGGTAAAGACTGTAAAGAGATGGACCAATGAGACAGAGCGGGTTTTACAAGCCTGTCTCGACCTTACTGATTTGAGTGTTTTTGAGGCTGCTGCAAATGATCTGGATGAGCTCACAGAGACTGCCACTTCATATATCAGTTTCTGTGAGGACATGTGCATTCCTACCAGGACTCATTTAACCTACAACAATGACAAACCATGGTTCACTGCAAAACTCAGACAGCTCCGTCAGGCCAAAGAAGATGCTTACAGGAAGGGGGATAAAGTCTTGTATAAACAGGCCAAATACACACTGGAAAAGGAGATCAGAGTAGCAAAGAGGAATTATTCCGATAAGCTAAGGATCCAATTCTCTTCCAGTGACTCAGCATCAGTAGCCACGTTTACATGTACACTTTTTTGTCATTCCGATTAAAATCATTCCGATTGAAAGATTCGGTGGACTGTTTACATGAGACGTTATCTAATCCGAATGAAAACAAATAGCCTACAAAATATCAGGCGCGGCTCGTCTATATGAGCAAAATATTCATCCACTGTTCCACAACATAGATCTCTATAAAAACTGAAAAATTGGAAATGTGTTCAGCATTCTGCAACAAATATTTTTCAGATGTTCTACAGTATACTATTTTAAGTCGTAAAGTAAGCAGTATATATTAAAATCCTGCGCATGCATGCCATGGCTTTAGAAGGCATGTAGACATGATACTAAGCGGAGCAGATGGCGCCTGCGACCTCCCAAGCTCAACAGCGCCCCATTCCTCCACAACTTGTAACATTCTAAATCAACATTTGGAAGTGATAAATACTATTAAGGCAATTATAATACAGCATTTTATGCGTGTTCTCCGAGCCTGTCAATCAACATTAGCGCGCCACCTACAGGATAACGCAAGGATATCTCTGCCAAAATTTTGGCCGCATGTGTTCAGAGATTATAATATAAAGTTTTTACTAATTGTTTTTAATATATTAGTGCTTCTATCGTCCCACACACAGAACCAAATTGATTTTTCTTTTGCAGTTTATAATAACCAAGTTGCACATATATATCTATCAGATAAAATAATAAACACAATATAGCTTGATCTCAGCCAGGTGATCCACTCATCATATCGCCATAATTTCTTAATGTTAAAGCATTGAGGGATAAAATAACAGTGCCCTCTCTGTAATGCAGCTCTGAAATTAATTGTATTGTGATTCTAAAAAGTTTTACTGTACTTAAATAGAACAAATAAACGATTTCTTACCAAGAGTTGCTGAACTTAAAGGAGCCTTGCTTTATGAATGCAGGGAGTGATCGCAACGAGCTGCATCACAAATAACATTTCCAAGCGTGTAATCGTACATTATTCATGGCGTGAGCACTTATAAATTCAAGCAGATTGGAAATTATGACTCTGTAATAAATAAATAAATGACAAAGGCAAATTTTGGTCAAGTTGTTTATTTTCATTCAGCTATACTGTCACCATTGTGTTGTTTCTAAGATCAAAAGCTTAAAATTGCGCTTCATTTCAGATCCGTTTTCCAATCCGGTCATGAGAGCAGATATAGCAGTTCATTACACAGCAAGCATTCTTCATTCTAATGTGTTTATAGCTGTTTAATTTAAATGTTAACTTCTACCTCCACTATTTCCCAGTCTCTACTGTAGTGCACCTATCCCCAAATTCCAGAATGCCGCAAAATAATCGGTTTAACGCGTTTACATGGCAGGATTTAAATTTTGTACGGTTTATAGAAAGGGTTATCCCACCCCTTTCAAACCGATTACAATTTAATTCGGTTTGGGCATTTTTATTCCGATTGAGGTGTTTACATGGAGCATTTTCATTCGGATTGGACTTTTAAACTGATTACAATGCTCCATGTAAACGCACCTAGTGTGGAAAGGTCTGAAAGAGATAAACTGCAAGACACCATCCCCCAGCACTGTGGAGAATCAACAACAGGCAGACAATCTGAATGAGTTCTACTGCAGGTTTGAATATTTGTAATAATACCCTTTCTTAATGTGTTTAATAAAAATAGCTTGATTTAACAATTATAAAACTGTCCATAGATCACGCCACATCTAGTTCCAAAGTTCACCCAATGTTATTGCAGTCTTACATTAAAATAAATAAACTAATATGGACTTTTTTGTTAACAATTTTTGAGACTAAGGGCCAGGGTAACCTAACCTGGAACTGATAGCTTAGATTGGCCCTCAAGCCAGCTCTGTTAACAAAAATTATTATTTGTATAAAAAAGTACAATAAAAATGTAGTTTTCTGTATTATACCTTACTCCATAGCTATCTATTAATAACTCTAATAACTCTAAACTCTAATTTTGTTTTATGTGTATGAAAGAACTGGAAAAAGAATTGCCTATTTGAATATAAAAGTCAAAGGAACAGCATTTCACTGTGGACACTGGCATGAAGAATGTCACTGTCAGGCCAGGTTAACCTAACCTCTAACTGATATTTATGTTCAAATAAGTTGACTTAAGTTTTCTCTTGTGTGCAATTTGATATGCAAATTGACATCTGTTAATAATTAATTTAAGAATTAATACTTGGTCAGCAAGAAACCACTATAAAAGGTCTGTTTCTCTGAGGTATTCTTTACAAACCAGTAGCCATGAGAGCTGTTGTGCTTGCCCTGACTGTGGCCCTTGTGGGTAAGTCGAAATATATTTATATATATTTTTTTTCATTTTCTCTCTTTATACCTATTTGAAAAACTCTTAGAACCTCTTGAAAATTCCTTTAAAAGAAGAAAGAAAAAAAGATTGTTGATCTTTATTTCTTTCAGCAAGTCAACAGATCAACCTTGGTAAGTAATATGACTTGGAAATGAGTTTGTACAAAATGAGTTTGTAAGTGGTGACTGCATTACTGCTTAAAATTAATGGTCATAACATCAGATTTAAATAAAAAAATACTCTACCCTTTTCAGTCCCTAAGTTTGCCTCTGATAAGACCTATGTGTACAAGTATGAGGCTCTACTCTTGGGCGGTCTTCCTCAAGAAGGTCTGGCCAGAGCAGGTATAAAAGTCAACAGCAAGGTTCACCTCAGTGCTGTGACAGAGAACACCTTCTTGATGAAGGTAATGATTATTAAGAACTGTAGAAATTGTAAGATTTTCACAAGAAAACAACAACAAAATGCCATCATTGGATGTTAAAAGCAACAATGCCCTCATTTCAATGGAAAATGTCCCCTTACAGCTCAAGGACCCTGTAATCCACGAGTATGCTGGTATTTGGCCCAAGGATCAATTTGTTCCTGCCACTAAGCTCACCTCTGCACTGGCTGCTCAGCTTCAGATTGCCATCAAGTTTGAGTATGCTAATGGTGTGGTTGGAAAGGTATTTGCCCCTGCAGGAGTCTCCCCTACAGTCATGAACTTGCACAGAGGTATACTCAACATCCTTCAGCTCAACCTTAAGAAGACCCAGAACATATATGAACTGCAAGAGGTGAGAAAGTAATCCTAGTATATTTATGAAGGCATTAAGAAAGCCTTTTTGAGTTATGCAATCTTATTTATTTATTTATTTATTTATTTCCTGGTCCTTTAAGGCTGGAGTTCAGGGAGTGTGCAGGACCCAGTATGTCATCAGTGAGGATCCAAAGGCCAACCACATTACTGTCACCAAGTCTAAGGACCTGAGCCTCTGCCAGGACAGAATCATGAAGGATGTTGGCTTGGCATACACTGAGAGGTTGGCTGAATGCACAGAGGTAATGAACAAGACTGGGAAGACTTGAAATATTTCCTCAACAATATAATTTTAAAAATGTTAAAATCTTCACATTCCTTTCTTTCAACAGAGGGTCAAGAGTCTGATTGAAACTGCAACTTACAATTACATCATGAAACCGTCTTCCACTGGTGTACTGATCACTGAGGCAACAGTTCATGAAGTGCATCAGTTTTCACCCTTCAATGAGATCCATGGTGCTGCCCAGATGGAAGCAAAGTATGACTGATCATCTGTGAGAAATATGAACTAACAATATTCCCAACACATTTCATTACTTTAACTTGAAGTTTCAAAAATAATTATTTGTTTCAGACAAACCTTGACTTTTGTTGAGATTGGGAAGACCCCTGTTGATCCAATCAAAGCTGATTACATGGCTCGTGGATCCCTGCGATATGAGTTTGCAACTGAGATTCTTCAGACCCCCATTCAACTAATGAAGATCAGAGATGCACCAGCCCAGGTATTACTTTAACAATATCCAAGTCAAATCCTTTGATCCATGCTGAAGACATAAACTAAGACTAGCTCTTACTCTCTTCTAGATTATCGAGGTCCTTAAACACCTTGTTACAAACAATGTGGACATGGTCCATGATGATGCTCCACTTAAGTTTGTTCAGCTCATCCAGCTCCTGCGTGCTGCCACCCTGGAGAACATTAAGGCTATCTGGGCTCAGTTCAAGGACAAACCAGCTTACAGGTACAATTTGTCAGCAATAAATGAATGGGAATTTTTTTAATTATGTATATATTTTAATCAATGACTCTGGTAGGCGCTGGCTCCTGGATGTTCTTCCTTCTGCTGGCACACCAGTCATTGTAAAATTCATCAAGGAGAAGTTCCTTGCTGGTGAACTTATGGTTCCAGAGTTCATTCAGGCTCTTGTGGTTGCTCTGCAAATGGTCACTGCTGATTTGGACACCATCCAATTGACAGCTGTGAGTAAATCTAACTATCATCAAAATGTTGTTCTTCAAATCTTGCCTAATTCAAATGAATAATTTCTTTATCTTGCTGAACAGAGTTTGGCTATGCATGAGAAAATTGCCAAAATCCCAGCTCTGCGTGAAGTTGTAATGCTTGGATATGGTTCCATGATTGCCAAGCACTGTGTTGCAGTTCCCACTTGCTCTGCTGAGCTCCTCAGGGTAAACACATTAAGTCTTACGTTTCTACCAGTCATTTACTTGTTCATATTTGTCTAATTGTATGTGTCTCAATCTCCTCAGCCCATCCATGATATTGCTGCAGAAGCAACTTCTAAGAATAACATTCCTGAAATCACTTTGGCTCTTAAAGTTCTGGGCAATGCTGGTCACCCTGCTAGTCTTAAACCCATCATGAAGCTCCTGCCTGGACTGAAAACTGCAGCTACATCTCTGCCCCTTAGAGTCCAGGTTGATGCCATCTTGGCCCTGAGGAACATTGCCAAGAAAGAACCCAAGCTGGCAAGTGTCAGACATTGTAGGAATGAATTACTGTAAAACGACCCATTTTCTTCCAATAATAAACTGACCTTGTTTCTTGCCACAGGTTCAGCCAGTGGTCCTGCAGCTTGTATTGGATAGATCTCTCCACCCAGAAGTGCGCATGGTTGCTTGTATTGTGTTGTTTGAGGCCAAGCCATCAGTGGCTCTTGTCTCCAGTCTCGCTGGTGCTTTGAAGACTGAAACTAACGTGCATGTTGTGAGCTTTGCTTATTCCCACATTAAGTCATTGACCAGAATGACTGCTCCAGATATGGCTGCTGTGTAAGAAAAACAAACCATTTTTATTTAATTTACTTTACCATGCCAAATGAGCACAAACCGCAAGTAATTATGGTTGTCTATTTCAGTGCTGGTGCAGCTAATGTTGCCATCAAGCTCATGAGCTGCAAGCTAGACAGACTTAGCTTCCGTTTCAGCAGAGCCCTTCAGCTGGATTTCTATCATAGTAAGTGTTACAAAATTCTTAACAAAGCTAACAAATGATGTGTTGAGCGTTTATTAAAATGTATAAAAGACTGCATCAATGGTATTCTTACATATGTCTCTGTGTAGCTCCACTTATGGTTGGAGCTGCTGGCAGTGCCTACATGATCAATGATGCTGTCACCATCCTGCCCAGAGCTGTTGTAGCTAAAGCACGTGCTTATCTGGCTGGAGCTGCTGCTGATGTTCTTGAGGTGGGCAAACCATTTCTTAAAAATCTGATTCTGATCTGATTCTGAATTTTTGGCCTTCACTCAATTCATCCTCTCAAACAGATTGGTGTGAGAACTGAAGGAATCCAGGAGGCTCTTCTGAAATCTCCTGCTGCAGATGAAAGTGTTGATCATATCACAAAGATTAGGCGCGCCCTGAGAGCAGTACGTTTTCATGTCCTATGCACTGTATAATTTTATACTTATAAGCAATATTATAAACATGGCATAGGCAAAATGTGTATTATTATGTTTTACCCCTTAAGCTCACAAACTGGAAGGACTTACCAAAAAATCAGCCATTGGCTTCAGCCTACATCAAATTATTTGGACAAGAAGTGGCTTTTGTCAAGATTGACAAGACCATAATTGAAGAAGCTATACTGGTATTGTGTTGTAGTTTATCTTTCATTACTTAATTATTTTTTTTAGATCTGTCTCACAAATAATTCTCATAATTAGAATTAAGATTCTCATAAACTCTATCCCCAGATTGTGACTGGACCCAAAGCACGTCAACTGTTGAAGGGGTCACTTGAAGCTTTGCAGAAAGGAATTGCCTTGCAGTATGCCAAACCCCTGCTTGCAGCTGAAGTGCGTCGTATCTTGCCAACCGCAGTTGGTCTGCCCATGGAGTTCAGTTTGTACACTGCTGCTGTTGCTGCTGCAAGTGTCAATGGTATGTTTTTTCTTAGAATTTTATATCCTTTCTTCTGATATGGGGGGGGGGTCATTACTAAGGTTGATGTTGCTCCATTCATCCTTCTAGTTCAGGCCACCATTACACATCCTCTCCCTGAGGAGATTGAGACTATGACTCTTGAGCAGCTGAAGCAGACTGATGTTCAACTCCAAGCTGAAGCTAGAGCAAGGTACACATTTACAGCTACATTCATAGAGATGAGATATAATGCACACAGCAATCGCTTTACAAACAATCTCCTTTATTCTTTCAGTATTGCTCTCCAGACCTTTGCTGTGATGGGAGTGAACACTCCCTTGATCCAAGCTGTTGTTATGATGAGAGGAAAGATCCGTACAATTGCTCCTGGAAAAGTGGCTGTAAGAGCAGACATTCTCAAGGGCAACTTCAAGGTGGAGGCTCTACCTGTTGAGGTTCCTGAACATATCGCTACTGTGAGGTAATGAAATATTATCGATGCCAGTGTAGCAAACATTTTGAATCAATTATTAATTCATATTGTTTCTGAAAAGTGAAATGCAAGTTACCTTCTTCTTGTTCCAACAGCTTTGAGACTCTTGCTGTGGTCAGAAACATTGAAGCGCCCACTGCTGAGAGAACTGTTCCTTTAGTACCCGAGTTGGCTGTGCAGAATTCCCAGACATCTGCTGATGATTGGGTAAACTTTGAACACACACACACAATGCATATGTGTTAGTATGCTGAGCATTCGTTTGCTTCATGTTGTAAGACTCATTATAATACTTGATTTTTCTTTCCAGTCATCTGAGAATCCAGATAAGGTTCCTGCGAGAGCTCCTGCACCATTTGACAAGACTATCTGTCTTGTTGTCCCATACATTGAAATCAAGGGATGCGTTGAGGTGCACTCTCGCAATGCTGCTTTTATCAGAAATGATCCTCTGTTCTACATAATTGGACAACACTCAGCACGTGCTACAGTGGCAAGAGGTATACTTACAGAAATTATTACATTCATGAAACTCAAGGATTTTCAAATAAAATGATAATTAAGGGTTTGTTGTTTTGGCTTTAGCTGAAGGTCCTACAGTTGAAAGACTGGAGCTTGAAGTCCACTTTGGTCCTGGAGCTGCCGAGAGGCTCCCTAAGCAAATCAGTATCGTTGATGAGGAGACTCCAGAAGGAAAGGCTTTCCTGTTGAAACTGAAGAAAATCCTGGAAACTGAAGATAGAAACAGGACCTCCTCTTCTGAAAGCAGCAGCAGCAGCAGCAGCCGCAAAAGCAGAAGAAGCAGCAGAAGCAGCAGCAGCAGTTCAAGCTCCTCCATGTCCAGGTCTCGCACGACTGAGGTGAGGACAAGGAATGTCATGTGTTGGTTAAATCGCCAATGTATGTGTCATAAATCTGTATATTCCTTTGCACTGAATATTTTTTTATTGATTTTCAGACTTCCACCACCATGGAGCCTTTCAGGAGATTCCACAAGGATAGGGTAACTACTGAAAATAATTTTGTCAACAATATAGTTTATTTAGATCAGACATTAATCAGACACTTATCATGTTTATAACCTTATTTCGCTTACAGTATTTGGCACCCCATGGTGCCTCAAAGAAAGATAGCAGTGGAAGTACTGAGCGTATCCAGAAACAGGTGAATCAATTAGTGTTATTTGTTTGGTCATAATAACACAAAACTCCAATTAAAATATGATATTTAATATTTGTATGGTTTATGCTTACAGGATAAGTTCATCGGAAAAGCAGCTCCATCTCTTTTTGTTGTTATTGCCCGTGTTGTGACAGCTGACCAAAAGCCACTGGGCTACCAACTTGCTGCTTACTTTGACAAATCAACTGCAAGAGTGCAACTTGTTGTTACTTCCATTGATGAAAATGACAACCAGAAGATCTGTATTGATAGTTTTCTGCGGAGCAAGCACAAAGTGACTGTAAGACTGGAAGTGTGATTAAAAAAATTGTAGGGAATACATTTTTCTCAGATTTAATTATAATTAAGCATAAATCTGTTTTTCAGACCAAGGTTGCTTGGGGTCCAGAGTGCCAGCAGTATGCAGTCACTGTTAAAGCTGAGGCTGGTGTACTGGGTAAATTCCCTGCTGCGCGTTTAGAGCTGGAATGGGAGAGGCTGCCGATTATTGTCACCACCTATGCTAAAAAGTAATGTTCATCAGCACAGAACAACAAATTTGTAGTGTAGAAAATGGCACTGGTTTAATTATCTACTCTTCTCTGTGTATCCTGTCACAATTAGAATGTCCAAACACATCCCTATGGTGGCTTGCCAGGTGGGATTCCAGCTTGAAAGTGCAACAAACAAAGCGAAAGAGATTGAAGTTACTGCAGCCTTGCCAACTCAGCGGTCCATGAATGTCTTTGTCAAGTTTCCAGAGGTGAAATAGTTTTCCTTCAAATTATGACTCCCACAGAGAGATAAAAAAACACAACTAAGTTTCTTGCTCCTGCTCTAGATGACACTGTCAAGAATGCGAATGCCTCTCCCCTTCGGCATTCCCATCAATCCAGATGGATCTCTTTCCATTCGAAACGAGGAGGACATTATCTCCTGGGACCAGAAACATATCAAGGAAGAATAATATGTGAAGAATTACATTTTACATTTAAAAAAATATGAGCTGTATTCACATGTAATTGATTGTTTTTTGACAGTTTAATTGAATTTTACCACTGCTGTGATGCAAGCGACACTAATAAACACCCTGCAAGTTGAGTTGCCAATTGTTTTTACTTCACAGTAATTTCCAGCATTACTTACTGATTGTTAAATAATGTGAATGTACATGTGGAATGGCATTTTCGAGAAGCTTGAAATAATTGAATAATAATTATGTTCAATTTGGTTCTACATTCTAATAAGGATAAATTGGTACACAGATACTACAGCAATACTAGAGCAAGAACAATTACAAGAAGGATGCCAGTTCTTCTCAGACTACCACAAAAAAAATCAAAAACATTGACCGGTATTTTAACGAACCATGAGAAAGCAAGAAACCCTAGGTTTATCTTAACACGAGAAGTGTTGATCCTGAGAATTTTTATTTAAATGAAGATAGAAATATCCGAAAATCTCCTTTGCACAATTGACCTATCGGTAAGCTCCCCCCCCTTGAACACAGATGAGCCAATGGCAGTTGAGTGTCAGTTGCACGGGGACCACAACTCGGACATCTTCAGGGGCACGTTCAGGCTCACACCGGTGCCCAACGTTTTGCTACGGTTTCCGGGTTGAACGACATGTTTCCTGGAAACGGTGTGCAACAGGGTTTGAGATACGTTTTCTCTTGTTTGGTGGGTGTGTCAATAATGTCAGCCCAATCAGCAGCAACATGTGTATAAACCACGCGGTATTAAAGAGACAGATCGCACAATGGGTCCAAGTGAAGTCATTTAATATGTGTCCGCTGCAGCTCGGTATATGCAACAATTGAAGATATTAGAAGACATGTTTGTCGTAACATACATTTTTATAGAACAGTTTTATAGTAACATAGCATATCAACATGATGATGATGATGAATTTGTAAGTAAATGTAATTACCATCAAAATAGATTCACAAGAGCAAGTATATAGTTTGCACATGTTTATTTACATTCAAGGCAAAATACCTGAAATAATAAGAGCACAAGTATCTGGAACTTCTTTAAGTCTGTCTAAATATGTAGTAATTGCAATGTCTTCTGGTCCATATTCTTTCCTTAGGAAGGTGTGCTAGACACTGATTAATGTAACATAAAAATACTATACATATTTATATATTTTGCTATTGTATTGTGGAGTGACACTTTCATAAACGTTTCTATGCTCCTCTGATTATATAATGGCAAATATTACAATATCATAGCACAACAACAGTGATCAGCAATAATAAGTCTAATACTCACAATAAAAATAATAAGGTCATATAGATCATAACACAGTCTCAAAAGTGGATTATCCTTCATCTGAAATGTTTGTCTTTTCATCCTGAAATGTGAGGCAAATGTTGGATCACAATAATTAGGAACCACAGTTTCCACAAATCCCTTCACTCGATTGGGATGTTCTCTTTTATTCTGGACGGCAAGGGCAGTCACTGTAACATCGAGCATATTTTGCAGTATTAAACACATATTTTAACGATTTCATCAGGCTCCGAAAATTCTTCAAAAAGAACATAAAGAAGGGCCTTCTCAGCTACCATAGTTGCAGCACTTGCGTTATCAGAACAGGGTGTTCAACGCACCACCGTTTCTGTTTAATAAATGTTTTGCACCATTTTTTCGGGGCTGAACGCAGCCCAGGTTTCAGCACCATAGAGAAACATTAGAACAGGACTGTCCAAACTCGGTCCTGGAGGGCCAGTGTCCTGCAGAGCTTATGGTGCGTTCAAGTCATGTCGGATACATCGTATTTACGAGTTGAACGCACATGAACACCACCACAAAGTCGTTGTTACGAGTGGGAAACTCGAAATTTTCTTTAAGTCCCAATTTTCCGAGTTGGGGGCGTTCTTGGGGGCGTTTTTTCACTGACGTTTTTCACGTCAGTGAAAAAACGTGTCGGATGCATTGGACGCAGCCAAAGACTAAAGATATGCAGCGTCGGTAAAGTTGTTGAAATGAATAAAAAAATTTTTTTTTTGTAATGTACAATAAAACTATATAACTTACACATACAAAATATTATATTATTGTATAATTATAATAGAATATATAATTATTCAGTTTACATCACCTTCATAAATTAAATAAAAACAGAAAAAGAAAACACACAATGATGCACATTCTTCATTCATCATTTTATACATGTAGAGTTAAAAAAAATCATTGAATTTTATGTAGAAAAGTTAAATAGCCATCTTGTTCCGACCAAAGTGACTTGAACGCACCCGACGTCGTAATAACGACTTGTCTACACGTAAGTACGAACGTCCGAGGAGGACTTGAACGCAGCAGTAGCTCCAACCCTAATTAAACACACCTGAAGCTAATCAAGCTCTTACTAGGCATACTAGAAACTTCCAGGCAGGTGTGTTGAGGCAAGTTGGAGCTAAACTCTACAGGACACAGGCCCTCCAGGACTGAGTTTGGACAGCCCTGCATTTGAAGATCCGAAGCTCTTATCTGTTTGATGGTGTTTACGCTACAAAAATGTTAAAAAAAATGTGCCTGGGGTATTTGTAACTGATTGCAGGTATCCTGAGAAGTCTGGAATTTGGAATTTATATTGTAATTCATCAACATTCATTTTCTAGTTGAAACAGGTGAAACTCCTGCATTAAAGTTTATACTTAAAAAGAAAAAGAGTGCACAGCAATAAAGGGGTGACACTCTAAAATATCAAGAGTGCAAAATAGACACACTCCACCCACCCTCCCCCCACAGACACACATATATGAATTAGTGTGACTGTAACACAAAGCATGTTTCTGCAAATGCATGAAATAAAATCAATAATTTGGCCAAAAATGCAGTCAAAACACAGACACCAAGGAAGGCGTTACACAATAAAACATCAAGAGTACAAAACAGACACACACACTCAAACACACTCACAGACATACACACACAACCAGGGGCGGATCTAGAAAATATTTTTTAGGGTGGCATGGAGTCAACACCAAAGCAAGCCCCCATCCATAGTTTTGGGGGATTTATTGTCTGACATGCACAGTTGTGTTCACAAATATTGCATTATCATTAAGTAATCATCTATACTGTTTAAAATGAAAAATAAATAACAACATTTCAATATCCATCATGGCACCAAGTCAATACACAATATAAAAAAATTAAACAGGTTATAAATGTTTCTGAGCTTGTATCATTAAAGAAGACATGCGGTTCTATTAATATTACATAGGCTACTTAGATGGTATAAATCACGCTAGTAGTAAGTATGCGACACCAACCTTCAAAAAAAATGATTTATGACTTTGACCTTTGACCTCATTCCATAGGGATTAACCTTTTGACCTTTTTACGAGCGCACCTGGGGGTGACGTCATGTAATATGTCATCTGTTTGTAATATATCATGTTTATAGCTCGTTAACCGTGAAATGACCCCAATATTTACAACATCCATGAACGATCTCATTCCATAGGGATTAACCTTTTGACCTTTTTACGAGCGCACCTGGGGGTGACGTCATGTAATATGTCATCTGTTTTGTAATATATCATGTTTATAGCTCGTTAACCGTGAAAGGACCCTGATATTTACAACATCCGTGAACGAACGACCTCTGTGATGTGAAATGTGTTTGCAATATATCATGTCATTACGATTAATCTTATGACATCGGTTTGTAATAAATGGTCATGATGTCCGGTACGTGACATTAACTTAATAACATAACATAATATATCATGTTTTTATCTGTTGTGCGATATCTACCTGACCTCCGGGGTTAAAACGAGAGAACGTTTGTAATATAGATGTCGATCCTCCGGTACGCGTCCCGTGATCTGTTTAAATTGTGGTCCGCGTGTGCTCTTATCAGGGTGCCACACTAACGCAGAGGGTTTTGGTCATCCTACACAGAGGTGCGAAAGAGATGTTGGCTTAAGAGATATTGAGAGATAAAAAATTTAAGTTACAAGTTATTGTTATGGTCATTTTAGATGTTTAAAATAAATGATATTGGTAAAGTAGTCAATATATGAAAAAATATATATACACACACACACACACACACACACACACACACACACACACACACAGACACGGTTGTATTCAAATGAAATAAACTTTGAGCTTAATAAAAAATTGTCTTACGTCTTCAGTGATCCACAAATGAGGCAAAACTTTTCAGTCTGCTTCTCATCCCTTCTTCAAGGGAGTATAGGGAAACGTTGCGCTGCGTGAACCCTCTCCCTACAAATCACTGACAAAGACTACCTATATCTGTGCCGTGTCTGGTACACATCAGTACTGTCACGCTATTCTAATATATCATCTGTCATATGATATTACGATCCATCCCACGGACCGTCCCATCTTGGCTCAGATTCTAAGAACATATAAGCTTGGCACATCCTCAAAGACGTATTTAACCAGCTTTTTTTGCTCAGCATGGAAGAACGAAGTGAGTGTTATTTAATAATAATAATAATAATAATTTACACCTTTATTGAAATATGTAATAGTCTTATATTATTTCTCATCGTAGATGGACAAAGACCGTCTGCTGACGAATATATTTAATTTGACGGTAATTATACATTTCTAATATTTTTAAAAATCAGGTTAAATGCTATCTAATGACTTTTATCTTATATTGTGACTTTTATTCTGTTTAACCATAACTACACTACCCGAAACGGACAGTGATTTCTAGCTATTGACGGAGCTAATAATCTATTATCCGTAACGGTATATTTGCTTTATTTCATAGACTTTTTACAACTTTCAAATCAGTTGTCAGGATTAAATATTCCACAACGTCACCCTGAGGAAACCAGACGTGATGTGGTAATTGATCTCAGCGTAGACGGTTAGTGTTTTCAATCTATCCGCTTACCTAATAATCTATTAACCGTTTCGTCATATATATATATTATTTATATATTTATTTTTTAGACTTGGATGCGTTTATAACACAGCCGGGGTTAAATTTTTCAGAACACCAATCGTACTTTGTATAATTTATGATTAAAAAATCTGTAAGGATCATGGTGACAAATTGAGCTTAATACATTTGATGTACTGTATTACTACACAACAAGGGGTACGTGAAACTACAGTCTGTGAAGGGGAGGGGCTTCCACTCAGTACAGTATCCTGACATGCCAGTTCTGTTAAATATTACTACTGTTCAGCTTGGTTTAAGGAGATTAATAAACAAAGAGATGTGCTCTTATTACTTATGAAAACTTACTGCACATAATAAGTAAAGACACCTTTATTTGTATAGTGCTTTATAGAATACAGATTGGCAAAGCACTTTTACAAAGATAACCAAGCAAAATAGTATATTCAGCATATGCTCAGTAAGTATACATTATATTTTTTCCCAGTAGAACTGTCATTATTAATTTTTAAGCTGAAAGAAACAAACTTAATATTGTCAAATGGAATCCAACAGTTATTATTATTATTATTATTAAAGCAGACACATCAAATGATGGCTGAAGGGAAAAGGCGAAGGAGAAAGCTCAAGCCAATGGAGGAGGCCATACAGTTTTCACTTCTACAGAAAGACAAAAATGGGCTTGATGGCAGATTCATCAGTGATTTTAAGGTGAGTTAAATGTTTTGATTGTGCAAAGTTAAAGGTATAGTTCACCCAAAAGTGAAGATTTTGTCATCATTTAGTCACCCTCAAGTTGTCTCAAACCTCTATAGGTTTCTTTCTTCTGTTGGGCACAAAAGAAGATAGTACTAACTAGGGATGTCAACGATTAATCGACGATCGATTAATTGTCGATAAGAGACGTAATCGATAAAAGCTATCGATGGTCGATTAAGCAGTTTCATTTTGGGGTGCGTGCGGCTCATGCGCAAAACACGTGCAAACGGCTGTGAGTGACGGTGAAGGGGCTGGATCTTACAAGAAAATGATTTACTAATGTACAAACTACGCCTTTAATATGATCCAAACTTTAAAAGTACATTAAAAGAGATACAGTACAAAGTTATTTTGTATTGAAATGTAGTAATAAGTCATGTTCAATTAGAATTTCCCTAGATAATTATTGCATATCGGGCACTTCGCTTTGACAGGGCTGCGCACGCGAGCAGGACAGTCTATTCATTCATACAACTTGTTAATTCGTTCCTATGACATATTAATTTGTGGCAGCTGTCCGTGTTTCATTAATTTGTTCCCTAGAACAGGGGTTACCAAACTTTTCCATTCCACGACCCACCTAGACAAGTATAATCTATTTCAAGACCCACCAAAATATTTGAGATAAAAAAAACAATTGACATTACTATAAGCTTAATAATAATTAAAAGCATAATATGGCAGAAATTAAGTATTTAAGAAAAATAACCATTTTATTTTATAGGCTAGTACCACTGTAAACATTCACTACTAATATTTATGTTTTAATTTCTTAATTTACAGACGTTAATGAGTCTAGAAATATGTCCATAAAACCTCGAAACGCGCTCACTCCGGTGCGGCTATGAACTGTAATCCGCGCTGTGAGTGCTATAAAACAAAATGTGCCCTCACAACCCAACACTTTTTTATTTTATTTTAGCAAAGCAGAAGAAGCGAAGCAGAATTCTCAAACAGTTTAGAGATTAAAATAATTTTGAAATAATTGTAAAAATAATAAACATATGTGTCTCATTTTAAATAAACACTAAAAACCGAGAAGACAAATTTACTTCAGCCAGAAATGTACTTTTGCAATGGTTAAATAAATGTTCAGCTATATCTTCAAAATATTTTTTTATTTTTTTTTCTCTATATAGTGATGATATGGCAAGGAAATAATAGGACATTTTGTAAATTCTGTTATGCTGGCATGTGGAAATGTTTGTATAGTGTTACAATTAACCCCGCATTTGTGCCCCGCTCAACCCGTACATGTGAATTGATTTTTACGGACAGTTTATGGATTAAATGCATATGAAGGAACGAAAACAACAAACTCTTTACATCTCTTGGAAAGATACAGTGCAGATGTCACAGAATGGCCCGTATTCCTCCGTCACTGATCACGTTCACCTGCACCTGATTACTGATCATGCACACCTGCTCCTCATCACCACAGTCATTAGGACCTGGTTAAAAGCTCACTCCACAGCCTGCACCATTGTCGGATCTTAAAGTCACCAAGACGTTTATGCAATGTGGACCCTCTCTCAGAGAAAGCTAGCTGAGTATACTTACCTGTGTACCTTTCCTGCTCATACTTACCTCCTGTCTTACCTCTCACTGCCAGATACCTGTACAGCGTTGGACTCTAGAGACTCACGGGCTTTCCAGGATTCCTGTCCGCCACGAACCTGCCAGGAGACAGAGGCACAGTCAGGATCCCAGCGCACTATCCACAATACTTCCAAGAAAAGCCACTCACCTCACTCAAGGACTATCACCACTGTTGTCACATCTATTCCTGTAAATAAACTCACTGTTTTCAACACTCACCGTTGTGTCTGGCAGTTCCGTAACAGAAGATCCGACCACTACCGAAGATGAGGAGGCGGTTAATTTTGGTTCCCCGAAAGGGAGGTTCGGGGATCGGCAACCTGCCGTTTACCTCATCGAAAATTTTGCCGCCTGAAGCGACGATGATGGTTCCGCCGCTCGAAGCGATGATGATGATTCCGCCTCTCGAAGCGACGATGATGGTTCCGCCGCCTGAAGCGACGATGATGGTTCCGCCGCCTGAGATGGCGATGATAATTCCGCCGTCCACGGCGATGATGATGCCGCCGCCCGCGACGAAGATGGTTCCGTGGCCTGCGGCGATGATGCTACCGCCGCCTGCGATTATGAGGGTTTCGCCGGCCGCGGTAAGGTATGGGCTACCGCCCGCGTTTAAGCAGGAGCTAATGGATGAGGCTATCCCCTCAGGATTCCTGGCTCCTGTCCTCTCCCCCGAACTTGTTCCAAGACAGTGCCCTCCAGTGGCTGCCCCACGCCAGTGCCCTCCAGTGGCTGCCCCACGCCATTGCCCTCCAGTGTCTGCCCCACGCCAGTGCCCTCCAGTGGCTGCCCCACGCCAGTGCCCTCCCGTGGCTGCTCCACGCAAGAGTCGTCCCGAGTTCGCGCTGGTTCAGCCCAGCCGTCCCGAGTTCGCGCTGGTTCAGCCCAGCCGTCCCGAGTTCCCGCTGGTTCAGCCCAGCCGTCCCGAAGTCCCGCTAGTTCTGCCCAGTCGTCCAGAGCGCCCCCTAGTGCCTGCGCCTCCAGAGCGCCCCCTAGTGCCTGCGCCTCCAGAATGCCCACCAGAGGGGAGCTTCCCCAAGAAAACTTTTTTGGGGGGCTATATATGCTCTGCCTGGGTGGCCGGGCCCAGAGCCAAGGCCACGGAGATCCCTGACCCACCATGGCCGCCCAAAAGAAATGGGCCAGGGCCTCCCGAAGCCCCAGATCCGCCATGGCCTCCCGAAGCCCCGGATCCGCCATGGCCTCCTGAACCTCCTGTCCCGCCATGGCTTCCTGAATCTCCAGTTCCGCCCTGGATGCCTTCCCTGTGTCCATGTCCTCCACCGACATCCAGGGCGCCCACCCCCCCTCCCCGGTATTTGTTATTACGTCGCGGGACGCGCCGTCCGGAAGGGGGAGGTAATGTCACAGAATGGCCCGTATTCCTCCGTCACTGATCACGTTCACCTGCACCTGATTACTGATCATGCACACCTGCTCCTCATCACCACAGTCATTAGGACCTGGTTAAAAGCTCACTCCACAGCCTGCACCATTGTCGGATCTTAAAGTCACCAAGCTGCCAAGACGTTTATGCAATGTGGACCCTCTCTCAGAGAAAGCTAGCTGAGTATACTTGCCTGTGTACCTTTCCTGCTCATACTTGCCTCCTGTCTTACCTCTCACTGCCAGATACCTGTACAGCGTTGGACTCTAGAGACTCACGGGCTTTCCAGGATTCCTGTCCGCCACGAACCTGCCTGGAGACAGAGGCACAGTCAGGATCCCAGCGCACTATCCACAATACTTCCAAGAAAAGCCACTCACCTCACTCAAGGACTATCACCACTGTTGTCACATCTATTCCTGTAAATAAACTCACTGTTTTCAACACTCACCGTTGTGTCTGGCAGTTCCGTAACAGCAGAGTTCAAACAGACGATAGAAATTAATGAACGGATACAGTTTTCGCAACATTTGAATTTTCCGGTGTATGCAATCTCATGCAGAACACAGCGCAGTGAAGTGAGAGAGTTTCTTCTCATTAATGATGCGGACCGAGCATTTCAATAATGAACAGTTGCTCTGAGATCCTCACTGTTATTACAACTCGTGCGCGTCCACGCTTCAAAACACTCAACGCATGTTTTAAATCCTGGCCTTTGCGATTCGAAAATCGCACTGAGCAATATCGCAATTCGTAATTAATCTTTGTATATCGTCCAGCCCTAGGAACTGTGTGTGTGTGTCATTTAGCTGCCGCCAAGTGGCTTTGTGCGACCCACAGTTTGAAAACCCCTGCCCTAGAAAACCCATGATTTAACTTAAATGCGGGAACAATTTAAGTCATAGTAACGAATTCTTAATTCATGGCCACGAAATCTTTCATTTCCCCCCACACGTTTACCACAGTAAGAGATACGAAAACAGTGATTAAAAGTGAACAACAATAAAATAAACCTGCAAATCTAGAGGGTGAGACAGTGAGGATTTGGGAAAAGAAACAATAAATATTATTAAATTCGTGACCATCCGGAAAAACAGTAGACTACACAAAACAGCATATGACTTGATTTAAATGTATGCGCTCGGCATGAATCCAAAAGCATGGTCGCGATGTAACATTTGCCTGCTAACCAATTATTTATCTTATTAACAAAGCTTTGTACCTCACTTGTGTCATAATACTCACATTAAAATGTTTCAAATGGGTAACAGTGTGTTTTGCCGTAGCAACGCCGGTGGCTCTGTAAGCGGATCTCCGCACGTCACAGCCCCACGCGCCATACTTGCGTTTGGGATCATTTTATTTTAAATCCGATAATGTCAATTGCAAACATTGCTATGATGTTTTAAAAATAAAAAAACGAGCACCATGAAACCATTTAAAAAGGCACATTCAGCGGTCTCCGTGACAGGATATGAAACAGCACATAAAGTATAATGATCCCGTGCGTAACTACGGCGCGCTCTCTTCCTTTTATCAAATGATCTTAATCACATCTATTCATTTTACCATCCTGCCACTAGCCTTTTATTTAGACTAAAAACCCTTTTCATTCGGTTGAGGAAGCTGCGTTTTGAGTGGCATTGGCACATCCTGTCATGCCGTTGACTAGAGCTGTACGATTAATCGTTAAAAGATCGCGATCTCGATTCAAATACCCACACGATCTAATTTCTGAATGACAACGATTCGCCCGTGTCTATTAAAACTTTGAAAAAATCATACCGGAACATTCAAATCTGCATTCGCGCTGCTGCTGATCCAGAGAGCAGACAGTTAACATGTTTAGGTAAGAAAAAGCTTCACAAACAGTCTTTTCAACTACACAGTATTATTTCTGTCTTACAGTCATTCATAGAAATACTGGGATAAAAGTTTATAGTTCGGCTACAAACATTGATGTCTATGGTAGCGATCAAAATAGAGCCACTCATCTTTTGAAAGCAACTGGCGCTTCAAATAACGTTTGTGTCGATTGCATCATTTCGCCACTAGGTGGCGACAAGTGACTGTTAAAAAATGTATTTGTTATTGAATCATTCATTCGAGATTCGTTCAAAAACACTGATTCATCCATTAATGAAACAAGTGAGGTATGAGTGAGTCATTGAATCATTAATACAAACCAATTTTTCATCATTTTAATTCTAAAAGTTGGTGTATTAAATACACTATATTTTAAATACATATACCCCGGGTTTCACAGACAAGGCTTAAGCCTAGTCCTAGACAAAAATGTAAATCTGAGCTGTTTCAACTGAAAGAAACTCGCATTGACTGATCTTAAAATATATCAGTGCCTTTGTTTTGTCTCAATATGCACACCAGTAATGTTTTTTTTCTAAGCAAGTTTATAAAAATTGCTTAAATGTCTTAATTGAACTATGATCTAATCCTGGCTTAGTCTAAGCCCCGTCTGTGAAACCTGGCCATACTGTATTATATATTAAAATGTTTAATAATTCATTTAAATTAAACACTTTTAAATAGACTGCAGCAATTAATATTTTGTCACACATTATTTTAGTTCAGAATCGTGGGAGAATCGTGATCTCTATTTGAGAAAAAAAATCGTGATTCTCAATTTATCCAGAATCGTGCAGCTCTACCGTTGACTATGCCACTGCAATAGATGCATTTTGCAGTAGTTATGGTTAACGATTAATCGATTAATTGATCGTTAATTTAAACGACGATCGATTATGGAAATGATTGAAAATTGACATCCCTAGAACTAACCATTTGATGGTTAGTAAATGATGACAGAATTTTTTTTTTTCTTGAACTATGCCTTTAAAGTGACTTGTGTAATAAAGTTTTCTCAGGTTGATTATATGTTGTTCTCAGTGATGGTTTATCTCTCTGTTGTTGTTTAGGGAGAGGTGTGTTCAGCTGTACTGAGTTTGATAAAGGAGACTTCCTGCTGGAATACAGAGGTGACCTCATCAGCAAAGAAGAAAATGAGCGGAGGCAAAGAATATATCATGATGCACTTAAAGTTTTCATGTTTGAGTTTCGCTACAATGGAAAACTCCTCTGGTATGTACAAGTGTTTGATATACATGTTTTTTAATTATTAAATTACATGATTCAAAATGTGGCAGTGAACATGTCAGTGGTTAGAGTACATGTTTTGCTAAAATAATCAGTTATGTGTTCTCAAAGCTTGGTGATGACTGTTAAATGTTTGGTGATCTCTGCTGGTCCTAAGTTTTCAGTGCTGATATTGTCTGTTATTTGTTTAGTGTCGATGCAGCTCGAGATGACGGTTCTCTCGGGCGACTTGTAAACAACGACCATATTAATCCAAACAGCAGGATGAAGACTATCTCTGTGGATGGAAATCCTCACTTATGCTTATTTGCCACAAGGAGCATCTGTCCTGGTGAAGAGATCACATACGATTACGGTGATTCTGAGTGGCCATGGCGATGCACGGTAAACCTCTACACCAGGGGTCTTCAACTCTGGACCTCGAGATCCATTTTCCTGCAGAGATTAGCTCCAACCTGGATTAAACACAGCTACCTGCAATTTGTATTGATCCTGAAGACCTTGATTAGCTTGTTCAGGTGTGTTTGATTAGGGTTGGAGCTAAACTCTGCAGGAAAGTGGACCTCGAGGTCCAGAGTTAAGGACCCCTGCTCTACACTGTCAATTCTGATTTATTGGATTATAGTAAAGATAAAAAGTATTGAACTTCAGTTGTTACCCAAGTTAATGTTAGTGACTTCTTATGTGTGTATGTTTACACCTGTATTATGAGGACCCTGTTTTATGAGGACCATCATAAGAACATGGTCTTGATGTCACATTGTGTGTATGTTTACACCTGTATTACAAGGACCCTGTTTTATGAGGACCATCATAAGAACATGTTCCTGTGTGTATGTTTACACCTGTATTACGAGGACCCTGTTTTATGAGGACCATCATAAGAACATGTTCCTGTGTGTATGTTTACACCTGTATTACAAGGACCTAGTTTTATGAGGACCATCATTAGAACATGTTCCTGATGTTTGATTGAAGAATCTCAGTGTGTAATTTGTTTGACAAAAGCCTGGTATTTGAAGACCCTAGTTATTACCATGACATTGGGCTGCATAGATGTGAAACATTAGGCTTAACACGGATCATTCACAGCTCATTGTGGCAATATATGATATTGAAAACTTATAATTGTTATCTTTAGATTATGTATATTGTAAAATAAGTTGGTAAAAAGTCAGTCCCCTTGTTTGAAATTGACTTTCAGGCAGTAATAGTACAATATTGTGCAGTTTTATCATATTTTTGTCATATTATTATTATTATTTTTTTTTGCTTTTTTAATTTAAATAACTTTCTCCAAGATTGCATATTTATTTAATTTATTCACAACTTATTTTCAGATGATAACTGAGAAGAATCAGTGTCTAAAGAACTCTGAACAAGGCACAGCAGCTGTAAAGGTATCCAAGAAGTTCTTGTAATAATTGTGTTAGTCCTTAAAGAGTAGAACAGATTACATTGTCTCTTAGAAACAGATGTTACCATTGTTTGCTGCATTATTGTGGGTGTAAAAAGTGAGTCTTGGCCACATGCTGTACATCTAAAGGCCAATTCACACCGCACAGACAAACGCCAACAAACTCCAACAAACAAGTTGGCTGTTGGATTTAGAATCTTATGAAAAATAACTGTCATGTTCACACTGCACCAACAGACACCGACCAACTCTATATCTATAAGCATGTTCATTCGGGTGAAAACAAACTCCAACCAACGCTAACCAACGCCAACAGGGGTAACACACTGATACAACAAACTCCAACAGACTAGTTTGTTGGAGTTTGTTGGCGTTTGTCTGTGCGGTGTCAATTGGCCTTAACGCAGACACTGTGTCTCAAATCACCACCGTTTCTCTCATACACAGAAATGCTTGAACCAAGGGTGCTGTCCACATTTGTCTAGTTACCAATGTCCCGGTAATAACAAGGATACTAATAGACCAGACCTTTGTCAAACTAACAACACACTGAGAGTCAGGAACATTTTCTTATGTGGT
Source organism: Schizothorax lantsangensis (assembly GCA_027422415.1). Taxonomy (NCBI): domain Eukaryota; kingdom Metazoa; phylum Chordata; class Actinopteri; order Cypriniformes; family Cyprinidae; genus Schizothorax; species Schizothorax lantsangensis. The sequence continues at coordinate 23,964,800 of CM049843.1, read as the reverse complement.
CCTCATGAAACAGGGTCCTCGTAACACAGGTTTTAACATACACTCAACCTGACATACTGGGATGAACATGCATGTAATGTAATGCATAAAAAGTCATGAACATTATCTTGGGTAACACTTAAATATTGAAATATTGATTTGAAATGTTATAATCTTACTTGTATTTTACATCGATAAAATATAAGCAAGATTATAAAATAATTGTATTCTGTTTTAAATCAGTATTTCATGCACACATTTATTGTCTCACTCTCAATGTTACAAATGTCTAATTTAATATTTTCTAGACTCTTAGTGAGGTTGACCCATCCACTCACACTGTGTCCCAGTCAGACGTCAGAGACCAAGAGAAGGTATTTTGATTTATTTTTGTTTTTTATAATTGTTTTTCTTTTTTATCATTTTTAATTTTGTTTTAAATCAGTATTTCATGCACACATTTATTGTCTCAATCAATGTCACAAATGTCTAATTTAATATTTTCTAGACTCTTGGAGAGGTTGACCCATCCACTCTTGAAGGCCACACTGTGTCCCAGTCAGAAGTCAGAGACCTAGAAAGAGTATTGTGATTTATTTTTGTTTTTTATAATTATATTGTTTATAATTTTTAATTTCATGTTTTAAATCAGTATTTCATGCACACATTTATTGTCTCAATCAATGTTACAAGTGTCTAATTTAATATTTTCTAGGCTCTTAGTGAGGTTGACCCATCCACTCACACTGTGTCCCAGTCAGATGTCAGAGACGTAGAGAAGGTATTGTGAATTTGATTTTATGTTTTTATTTCATGTTTTCAGCTGACAGTTGTCAGTGATCAGACTGGAAAAGGTAATTCATTATACATTTGGACAATCCCTGAATCCTTTGTCTGCAGTAGAATGTTTATTTATTTTTTATTTCCATTTCCTTAATTTCAGGTGACTCCAAAGAAGGACCAGTTACCATTGGATCAGGACTGTGTTGAGAAGGTAATAAAATGTGCATTGCATAATTTTAGAAAATGCTAGATTGATGTTGTAAGAAATCATCTCTACATGAGCCTTGCTTTTTTCATTGTTTTCAGATGTCACCTGTCAAAGAGCATGTGTTAAATGAGGAGCAGAGCTTTTGTGCTCCCGCTGAAGGAGTTAAGGAGGTATTCACATGTTTTGGGTGAACTGTTATTTCAGTGCAACAGTGAATGCTCTGAAGTCCATCTCTGCATGGGCTGTGATTATACTTGGTAATAAAAAGCTGTTTTCAACAGTGGTGGCTCGTGGGTTTTGAAATAGAGGAGGCACACTTGGTCAGGGGATCCTTGCCTATTAATATTATTAACATATTTGCTTAACCATTTTAAAATGGCTTTTTGGTTGCTTTTAGTCAGAAAACGTAAAGAAAAAGACTCATACAGCAAGATAATATAATTTCACTTACCTGGCCTATCACTTGAAGCAAACATCCATCCCTTCTTAAAAGTCTGTGTTAAAAGAGAGCTGCCTGTTGTGCCATTTAATTAAACTGACGGCTGTAGCCTATATACAGTGTTCTCCCTTCGTACATTATCAGCTCAGCGGGAGAAGTTCAAACTAATATCACGTCATTTACGTCTCTATAATGATTGGTTGATATACCAGAAGCTGTGAAATTACAAACAAAAAAATAAAAATTTTGAGACATGAACTGAAATGAATTGTGAATTTTATTAACATTAAATCGTCCTCCTCCTCCTATTTTCACCTCAAAATTTTTGGGAGGCTGTGCCTCCCTTGCCTCCCCTGACGAGCCGCCACTGGTTTCCAAAAGTATTTAATTAATGACCTGTTTTCACTTTCAGTAATATTAGTCAATGTCTAAATCAGGGGTGCCCAAACTCGGTCCTGGAGGGCTGGTGTCCTGCAGAGTTGAGCTCCAGCTTGCCTCAACACACCTGCCAGGAAGTTTCTAGTATGCCTAGAAAGAGCTTGATTAGCTGGTTCAGGTGTCTAGTTGGGGTTGGAGCTAAACACTGCAGGACACCGGCCCTCCAGGACTGAGTTTGGGCAGCCCTGGTCTAAATAAAGATTTGTAGTAATCTATTAACCAGTACTTTTTAAGGTATGTAACGTAAATGTTCTTTAATGATTGTAAGTGATCTTATTAACTGAATGACCACAACTTCACTGTCACTCAAAATACATTAAATGATTATTGAAAGACAATGTAGCTCGTAATGTAGTTTCACATGCATGATTTAGGATCTTTCTTTTTTGCTGTAATTTCACATTCACTGATGTTTTTTCTTCACAGGTCTGCAAACATGTTGTGGTCACTTCAACAATCTCAAGCATGGACAAATGTGCTGAATGTGTGGGACCTGTAGCAGCACTCAAGTGGGTTGGCCTGAGATGTAAATGTTAGTATGGTGTCGTCTTGTTCTATATGTAGCATGACATGTCTTAACAATTCATTTTAGTATCACTAATTTATGTTATGAATTCAGCTCAAAACTGTATAACTGTTGAAGTGTGAAGTGATCAGTAGGAGATATCGGACGATTGTTTATGCACAGATATGTAATATCATTAACAATAATAGGGGTGTAATATTGTTTTCACCTTTATTCTGTTTAGGCGTAGAATCCCGTTTTAGCAGTTGAACATGTCCTGACGCATGACATTTCATGCAAAAATCTCCTGTTCAGCAAATAGTAAGAATTATTGTTACATCTGCGGGAAACCACAGTCCAAGTTAGCACGCCATTTGAAAACTCATAAGGATGAAGTTGAAGTTGCACAGGCTTTATCACTCCCGGTTCACTCGAAATAACGTAAAGCACTGCTGCAAAAGCTCAGGAACAAGGGCAACTTTCAGCATAACACAGATGTTTTACAGTGTGGAGAGGGGGCTCTTAAAATAAAACGGGCACCAAAAAGAAAGTGTGATTCAAAGCAGTTTGTGCATTGCATGTACTGCAAAGGAATGTTTGTACTGAGAGATCTGTGGCGTCATTTGAGACAATGTTCATCACAACCAGCAGCTGACAGTGAAAACCAAGGGAGGAGGAGAGTTTTGGGCCTGGCGTCTGTGGCAGAGTCTTCATTCAGTCAGCACATTTCTCAAGGAGTTTGGAAATTCTTAGGTGTGATGAAGCAGGATGACATTTCCACTGTTGTCAAAAATGACCTCAGTATTCTTCAGCTTGCACAGTCTTTCTTTAACAAACATGGACATGACCCTACCAAATTTGAGTACATTCGACAAAAACTCTGTGAAGTTGCGAGATTGTTGTTGACTTTGTGTAGAGAGTTTTCAATATACAGTCTTGAAGAAGCTGTGAAGCCTGCCAATTTTCATAGACTCATTCAAGCGGTTCAGATGGTGTCTGGCTATGATGATGAGAGTCACTTCTACCAAAGCCCAAGCCTTGCTCTAAAACTGGGGCATTCGTTGAATAAGATTAGCGAAATCATTCACTGCCGAGCACTGATATCTGAAGACAAGGAACTGATCACGTCAACAGAAACCTTTAAAAAGCTTTACTCCTCAAAGTGGTCTGAGATGATCTCACACACTGCTTTGGTGACACTGAATGAAGCCAAATTTAACAAGCCATCAACACTTCCCTTCACTCAGGATGTCCAGTCCCTTCATCGGTTCCTTGAGAAGACTGCATATACGGCATTTCACAAACTAAAAGAGACGGCATCTCCTCAAAGCTATGCAGAACTGACCAAAGCAACACTCGCCAGAATCATTGTGTTCAACCGCATACGTGCGGGAGAGGTCTCTAAAATGCCGCTGAAGGGCTTCAATGAAAGGGACGGCACTTCTCTCCATGATGATGTTGCCATGGGCCTGAGCAAGTTTGAGCAGAAACTCTGCAGCCATTTTAGTCACGTTGAGATCAGGGGGAAGAGGGAAAAAAAGGTTGCTGTCCTTCTCTCTCCTGATATGGTCGATGCTCTGACGCTGCTGGTCAGCAAGAGAAGTGAGTGTGGAGTGCTGGACACTAATGCTTTCTTGTTTGCTCGGCCAAACTGCCAGAGTCACTACAGAGGCCAGGACTCCCTCAGAGTGTATGCAAGTGAATGTGGAGCTCAGAACCCAGAATTTCTCAGATCAACTCATCTGCGCAAGCACGTGGCTACTCTCTCACAAATCCTAAACCTGAAAAACAATGAGTTAGATCAGGTCGCCGATTTCTTGGGGCATGACATCCGCGTCCACCGCGACTATTACAGGCTGCCAGAAGCCACTACTCAGCTTGCTAAATATCAAAGCTACTGTTAGCCATGGAAAAGGGCTGCCTTCCTAATCTTCAAGGCAAATCGCTTGATGACATTGAGATTGAAGGTACGTCCATCCTAGTGTGGGTTGCACGGGTCTTTTACACTCACAGGGAGGTTTAAGGAAACTCCTCTCTGAAATATGTCTTGTTCACTGTAGGATGTAGTGTCATTTGGCATGTTTCACAAATGGAGTGTGATTGTGTTATTTGACTTCTGAATGCAGATGTAGATGTTTTCATGTTCTGAATTTCATTTTTCATTGAAGATGAGATCAATATGACTGATTCTGATGACAGTGATCCTGAAGTAAGTGATTCTGACGATGATGCTCTTGCTGGAGCTGCAGGAGACTCCAGTAATGCTGGTATGTGTCAACACAGTTGTTGTTTCAATATAATCAAAGTCAAAAATTATATTCTATCAGTTCAGCATTTCTGACAGAATATTACTAAAATTAGGGATGCACCAGTATTCTATTGGTATCTGTAGGGATGTGCCCAAATCCGATATACGGTATTCGGAAAGGTAATGATTTGTACTATGGCAACCCTAAAGGGAATAAATACGAGATATACACGCAAAATATATTTCAGTGCTTTCTCTCACAATTATATTGTTGGGTAATTGTCCTGTATATAAATTGCGGCATCAGGGAGACATTATTAATATGCAGGACATTGAAATCACTTATGAATGCGCGTTTGCTTTTTACTTTGACTTTTGAGATTCGCGATCACACACAGCCTACACTCTAAAAAATGCTGGGTTAAAAACAACCCAACTGGGGTTATTTGGCAACCCAGCACAGGGTAAATATTGGGCAGAACAAATGCAGGGTTATTTTGACCCAGCTGGTTGGGTTAAACGTTTTTACCCACCATGCTGGGTTGTTTTATTTAAGTCATCTATTGTTTAAAAATTATTATATTGCTGGCTTATAATGCAAAATATTAATTTTATTAATATTAATATTAATAAATATTAATTAGTACCATGAAATTCTCTCAAAATACAAAATACAAAAGAAAAAATATTATGGAACAAAAATATATTACATTGATTTTACTGAAAATGAAAAAAGTTACATTTCGGGTGTTCGGTCAGTTTTGATTGTGAACAACACAAGTATGACCCCCAAATGAACAATACCAGAGGGTTAAGTTACAATTTTCATCTGCTCAAGCAGAATGTTAATGTCATCATGTGCTTCAGTAAAGTATATCTGGCTAAAAGTAGCTTAAAGTTAGTGAGTCCATGCAAACCAAAATGTCTAACTGTTCTTGCCAGGGTTCCCACTCTTTCATGAATACCAGATTCAAGGACTTTCAAGGACTTTTTAAAGCACCATTTATTTTATATCAAGCACCCATCAAATTCACACGCCAGCATATGTAGTGTCATGAAAGACCTTACAGTACTTAACATTTCACTTACACTTAACATTTACATTAAAAAATTCAGAGTAATAGTGTTTTGAATGTGTAGGTTTCATAAATTTAGACGTTTTGAGCAGTCGTGTTCAAAGGAATCCATTGAAGTCAATACTGGTAATATTCAAATACAATTTCTAAACTATTGATAAAATATGCATCAAACTGGTTTCTGCTGTAGTTCTTGTACAATATTTAAATTTGAAAGAATTTCACAATTTTTTAAATAATAAAAAGTGGTTAAATGTTGTAATAACATGGTAAAACCTGTTAACATTAAACATTTGCACATTCTCTCGATAGAGACGTTACTCTTTAATAAATAAACTTAAGTCAAAATTATTTTGTAAATCACTTATTATTGTAAATCCCATTTTTTAATCTTTGACCTAGTCCTAGAGGAATGCAGGTGCTCAAACATGCAGCTGGTCAAAACTTTTTTATATATATATTTCATGAACATTTTAAACCTTGTACATGTGCAAATCTGCAAAAAAATATATAAAGAAAATAAAGAAAAAAATAGGAATATCTCTTTGCTTTTAAACGGTAAACGCTTTTCACCAAGCTGTTTTTCTTATTTTTAAAGTTCTACATTTTCTCCTTAGCTCCATGTTGCAGTAAGTTTTGGGAGTTAATTTTTCCTGATGAAAAGAATTCATTCATCTCCTATCCTGAATAGTATGTCTTGCAGAGATTGACTAAAACTTAGCTCCTAAAACTTACTGCCAGAGACTGGAAGATAAATTCTTCAAACAGTGGTACAAGAGGATGTGGTGCTGGTCCTTCAAGAGTCATTCTCAACTTATCTGTCTATAAAGCCTATAAAAAAAAAGTCTTCATGTACAAACCCGATTCCAAAAAAGTTGGGACACTGTACAAATTGTGAATAAAAACAGAATGCAATGATGTGGAAGTTTCAAATTTCAATATTTTATTCAGAATACAACATAGATGACATATCAAATGTTTAAACTGAGAAAATGTATCATTTTAAGGGAAAAATAAGTTGATTTTAAATTTCATGGCATCAACACATCTCAAAAAAGTTGGGACAAGGCCATGTTTACCACTGTGTGGCATCCCCTCTTCTTTTTATAACAGTCTGCAAACGTCTGGGGACTGAGGAGACAAGTTGCTCAAGTTTAGGAATAGGAATGTTGTCCCATTCTTGTCTAATACAGGCTTCTAGTTGCTCAACTGTCTTAGGTCTTCTTTGTCGCATCTTCCTCTTTATGATGCGCCAAATGTTTTCTATGGGTGAAAGATCTGGACTGCAGGCTGGCCATTTCAGTACCCGGATCCTTCTTCTACGCAGCCATGATGTTGTAATCGATGCAGTATGTGGTCTAGCATTGTCATGTTGGAAAATGCAAGGTCTTCCCTGAAAGAGACGACGTCTGGATGGGAGCATATGTTGTTCTAGAACTTGGATATACCTTTCAGCATTGATGGTGCCTTTCCAGATGTGTAAGCTGCCCATGCCACACGCACTCATGCAACCCCATACCATCAGAGATGCAGGCTTCTGAACTGAGCGCTGATAACAACTTGGGTTGTCTTTGTCCTCTTTAGTCCGGATGACATGGCGTCCCAGTTTTCCAAAAAGAACTTCAAATTTTGATTCGTCTGACCACAGAACAGTTTTCCACTTTGCCACAGTCCATTTTAAATGAGCCTTGGCCCAGAGAAAACGCCTGCGCTTCTGGATCATGTTTAGATATGGCTTCTTTTTTGACCTATAGAGTTTTAGCCGGCAACGGCAAATGGCAAGGTGGATTGTGTTCACCGACAATGTTTTCTGGAAGTATTCCTGAGCCCATGTTGTGATTTCCATTACAGTAGCATTCCTGTATGTGATGCAGTGCCGTCTAAGGGCCCGAAGATCACGGGCATCCAGTATGGTTTTCCGGCCTTGACCCTTACGCACAGAGATTGTTCCAGATTCTCTAAATCTTTGGATGATATTATGCACTGTAGATGATGATAACTTCAAACTCTTTGCAATTTTTCTCTGAGAAACTCCTTTCTGATATTGCTCCACTATTTTTTGCCGCAGCATTGGGGGAGTTGGTGATCCTCTTCCCATCTTGACTTCTGAGAGACACTGCCACTCTGAGAGGCTCTTTTTATACCCAATCATGTTGCCAATTGACCTAATAAGTTGCAAATTGGTCCTCCAGCTGTTCCTTATATGTACATTTAACTTTTCCGGCCTCTTATTGCTACCTGTCCCAACTTTTTTGGAATGTGTAGCTCTCATGAAATCCAAAATGAGCCAATATTTGGCATGACATTTCAAAATGTCTCACTTTCAACATTTGATATGTTATCTATATTCTATTGTGAATAAAATATAAGTTTATGAGATTTGTAAATTATTGCATTCCTTTTTTATTCACAATTTGTACAGTGTCCCAACTTTTTTGGAATCGGGTTTGTATTTCACAACACTTTTAAAGGATGTTTTACCCAAGCAAAGTCTCTGAGAACCTGACACCTTGTAATTCTGAAGACTCCAGGAAGGTTGCAGTTCTGGAAAATGATGGCGCTGTAGACTAAATGGTTCCCGATGGTTTTACATCTAATTCTTCACATTAAGTCTTAATTATTTTGCAGTTAACATGCGTCTTTTCTTCTCCACCTGTTTTTGTCTAACCCTGCTGCCCCAATGAGCATTTCTCTGACCAATGGTCATGCCTTAACTTTGCAATTTCTGTATTGCATTAGTTTTTAATATTTCCCATGGGGATTTAATTATTTTTGACTTTTCAGTCCGAGTTAAATCTCTTTTTTGGCTCATTTCATCTATAAAAGGAACCTGCCTAATAATTCTGCACACCTGAATATAAGGAGTTTTTCACTTCCAGCCTTCATGGACAATTATATATCACTTATAAATGATTAAATACAAAATTAATAGTAGTTATTAAGATCGATGTGGTTTGGTATTGGTAAAATGTGCTTGAAAAAAAATATGATCAGAATATCAACGTGCCTAATAATTATGCACACACTGTAAGATGTGCTCACTTTACACAGAGTGCGCGTGATCGCGAAATCGATTTGATTTTAATACCCCGCATATTGATAGCGCGAAAATATTAGAATGTTTGCGGGAGCAGGACACACGTTATGGGAGCAGGCGGTAATGGTCAGAAACTCAGCGGGAGCAGGCTTAAGAAAACTCTAGGCTGCGTATCAGCACACACACTAAGTTTTTTTCGTGCTACCCCATCTCCACCCCAACCTTTAGTGCCATTTCGTTGTCATTGACAGCACATATAGGACAATTTTTTAAATGGCGCCATAAACTAAATTTATTTTGAATTTAATTCAAGCACTTTCAAGGACCTTTGTTTGTTTTCAAGTACTTTCCAAGCCTTGAATCCATATGTCTGAAATTCAAGTACTTTCAAGTACTCTCAAGAAGAGTGGGAACCCTGTCTTGCGTCATGTACAGTGTAGTTCAAAAACACAAAAAAGAAGGTCTACATTTCAGTGCCTCTCTATAGTATATATAGAGAGGCTATACTATACTCTATAGCAGGGGTCACCAAGTTCGGTCCTGGAGGGCCGGTGTCCCTGCAGAGTTTAGCTCCAACCCTAAATCAAACACACCTGAAGCAGCTAATCAAGGTCTTAACAGGTATACTTGAAACTTCCAGGCAGGTGTGTTGAGGCAAGTTGGAGCTAAACTCTGCAGGACACCGGCCCTCCAGGATCAAGTTTGATGACCCCTGCTCTATAGTCAAGATGGTGCCGCTGATGGCAGCCTTCGTGGCGTCGTCTGCAGTTGTTTTTATGTTTTTGTTAGTTTGTCCTGTCTTTAGTCATATCCTGCAATCAGTTTCACCAGAGACAAATTGCTGGACATTCGGAAGTACACACCACACGATATTTCACCGGATTTCGTCTATTCTGATGTTTCGCTGGACATTGTAGTCAGCGGACATTCCAGACAGCGCTTTACATCTGCCGAATTTCCAGCTGATCAGAGCAGATCGTGATGCAGAATCAACGGGGAAATCGCGTGGCAGCGGGACGTGCTTTTACGATGTTACTGTGCTAAAGAAGATGTGCTGTTATGATCTAGAAACGCTCTTAATTAACTGCAAGCCGTTCTATTCGCCGCGGGAGTTCTGTTCGTTCATTCTGGTGAGTGTCTACTAGAGGCTGACATTTTTGCGGGATGGGAAACCAAATCGCTATGAATCACGTGATTGGGACGGGACAGGAAAAAATTTAATCGGGAGTGGGCGGGACCGGGAATAGTAATGATACCCAACTTTACACACAAATATACCTTTTATATAAATAAACTATAAACTGTATATTTTAATTCTGAACTCCATTCTACTTGCCCTGTCTCTTTATGCTCTCCTCCTGTTTGCTTTGGTGTGGTTGGTTAAGTGAATGATGCAGTCCGTGATGGACAGATTGTTAACGGCTGGTCTATGTGGTAATACACTCGGGCAGGACATCCAAACACTCACATATCATTCATCAACCTCAAATATGGCTTTTCATCTGAAAGATGCATGTAGTAGCAACTTTACATGACCGCTCAATATGATGTTAATCTAGAGAAATGTGCGCTATTGAAGTGTTTGTGTGGAGAGTGGAAGCTGAATAGCGCGCTCGCTGCAGGACAGGCGCCGGTGCGCTCACTTGCTCTTAAAATCTCCGTTTTATTATCTTATCTTAATCTTATCTTATCATACAGATAAAAGTAGCCTAATATATCTTTTGAATCTGTAAAGACTCTACATTTATTTGTGTGCACTCAGAATAACAACGAAACATTGCGCTTTTAAGCAAACAGGATGCGCTTTAGGTCTCTGTGAACTTGAGCGAGAAACTTTGAAACTCAAAAAATATATCTGTAGAGAGTGAAATGTCTACTTTCAAAAAAAAAAAAAATCAAATAGAAAACGTGTGTGTTAGCATGGATGATTTACATGAAATTTAATCTGTGCAATGTACACTGTGCATAAGATGGCTTTCAGTTCAATATAATAACAAAAAACTACATTTGGTTTTTTTTATTCAACTAAGGTGGGTACGCTGTGATCTGTACTATATTTTTACTGTAACTGACAGATTTCGGCCAAAAAATAAAAAATAAATACAACACGGGAGTGGGAGGGAATGGGAGTCATTCTTCCGGGAGTGGAACGGGACGGGATTTTCCCCCAGTTTTTTCGTGGGATTGGGAAGGGAAGAGAGAATTTTTTGTGGGAGTGGGACGGGAGAGGTTTGAAAATTCACTCCCATGTCACCCTCTAGTGTCTACATTCCTCCGCAAGCGCACGTGAGCTCAGCTTTACATAAACTCGCTGATCTGATCACAGACACAGAACAACAACACCCAGACTCTGTTTTAATCATTCTTGGGGACTTTAATAAAGCAAATCTCTCCCGTGAACTGCCAAAATACAGACAGCATGTTACATGTCCCACCAGAGACGGTAAAATATTGGATCACTGTTACACAACAATAAAGGACGCATATCACTCTGTTCCATGGGCAGCTTTGGGGCTCTCTGATCACTGCCTGGTTCATCTTATACCATCCTACAGGCAGAAATTTAAATCTGCTAAACCTGTGGTAAAGACCGAAAAGAGATGGACCAATGAGACAGAGCGGGTTTTACAAGCCTGTCTCGACCTTACTGATTTGAGTGTTTTTGAGGCTGCTGCAAATGATCTGGACGAGCTCACAGAAACTGCCACTTCATATATCAGTTTCTGTGAGGACATGTGCATTCCCACCAGGACTCATTTAACCTACAACAATGACAAACCATGGTTCACTGCAAAACTCAGACAGCTCCGTCAGGCCAAAGAAGATGCTTACAGGAAGGGGGATAAAGTCTTGTATAAACAGGCCAAATACAAACTGGAAAAGGAGATCAGAGTAGCAAAGAGGAATTATTCCGATAAGCTAAGGATCCAATTCTCTTCCAGTGACTCAGCATCAGTGTGGAAAGGTCTGAAAGAGATAAACTACAAGACACCATCCCCCAGCACTGTGGAGAATCAACAACAGGCAGACATGTGAATGAGTTCTACTGCAGGTTTGAATATTTGCAATAATACCCTTTCTTAATGTGTTTAATAAAAATAGCTTGATTTAACAATTATAAAACTGTCCATAGATCACGCCACATCTAGTTCCAAAGTTCACCCAATGTTATTGCAGTCTTACATTAAAATAAATAAACTAATATGGACTTTTTTGTTAACAATTTTTGAGACTAAGGGCCAGGGTAACCTAACCTGGAACTGATAGCTTAGATTGGCCCTCAAGCCAGCTCTGTTAACAAAAAATATTATTTGTATAAAAAAGTACAATAAAAATGTAGTTTTCTGTATTATACCTTACTCCATAGCTATCTATTAATAACTCAAATAACTCTAAACTCTAATTTTGTTTTATGTGTATGAAAGAACTGGAAAAAGAATTGCCTATTTGAATATAAAAGTCAAAGGAACAGCATTTCACTGTGGACACTGGCATGAAGAATGTCACTGTCAGGCCAGGTTAACCTAACCTCTAACTGATATTTATGTTCAAATAAGTTGACTTAGGTTTTCTCTTGTGTGCAATTTGATATGCAAATTGACATCTGTTAATAATTAATTTAAGAATTAATACTTGGTCAGCAAGAAACCACTATAAAAGGTCTGTTCCTCTGAGGTATTCTTTACAAACCAGTAGCCATGAGAGCTGTTGTGCTTGCCCTGATTGTGGCCCTTGTGGGTAAGTCGAAATATATTTATATATATTTTTATTAGTAACCTCTTAGAACCTCTTGAAAATTCCTTTAAAAAAGAAAAGAAAAAAAAGATTGTTGATCTTTATTTATTTCAGCAAGTCAACAGATCAACCTTGGTAAGTAATATGACTTGGAAATGAGTTTGTAAGTGGTGACTTACACTGAATTACTGCTTAAAATGAATGGTCATAACATCAGATTTAATTAAAAAATACTCAACCCTTTTCAGTCCCTAAGTTTGCCTCTGATAAGACCTATGTGTACAAGTATGAGGCTCTACTCTTGGGTGGTCTTCCTCAAGAAGGTCTGGCCAGAGCAGGTATAAAAGTCAACAGCAAGGTTCACCTCAGTGCTGTGACAGAGAACACCTTCTTGATGAAGGTAATGATTATTAAGAACTGTAGAAATTGTAAGATTTTCACAAGAAAACAACAACAAAATGCCATCATTGGATGTTAAAAGCAACAATGCCCTCATTTCAATGGAAAATGTCCCCTTACAGCTCAAGGACCCTGTAATCCACGAGTATGCTGGTATTTGGCCCAAGGATCAATTTGTTCCTGCCACTAAGCTCAGCACTGGCTGCTCAGCTTCAGATTGCCATCAAGTTTGAGTATGCTAATGGTGTGGTTGGAAAGGTATTTGCCCCTGCAGGAGTCTCCCCTACAGTCATGAACTTGCACAGAGGTATCCTCAACATCCTTCAGCTCAACCTCAAGAAGACCCAGAACATATATGAACTGCAAGAGGTGAGAAAGTAATCCTAGTACATTTATGAAGGCATTAAGAAAGCCTTTTGAGTTATGCAATCTTATTTATTTATTTCTCGTCCTTTAAGGCTGGAGTTCAGGGAGTGTGCAGGACCCAGTATGTCATCAGTGAGGATCCAAAGGCCAACCACATTACTGTCACCAAGTCTAAGGATCTGAGCCTCTGCCAGGACAGAATCATGAAGGATGTTGGCTTGGCATACACTGAGAGGTTGGCTGAATGCACAGAGGTAATGAACAAGACTGGGAAGACTTGAAATATTTCCTCAACAATATCATTTAAAAAATGTTAAAATCTTCATATTCCTTTCTTTCAACAGAGGGTCAAGAGTCTGATTGAAACTGCAACTTACAATTACATCATGAAACCGTCTTCCACTGGTGTACTGATCACTGAGGCAACAGTTCATGAAGTGCATCAGTTTTCACCCTTCAATGAGATCCATGGTGCTGCCCAGATGGAAGCAAAGTATGACTGATCATCTGTGAGAAATATGAACTAACAATATTCCCAACACATTTCATTACTTTAACTTGAAGTTTCAAAAATAATTATTTGTTTCAGACAAACCTTGTCTTTTGTTGAGATTGGGAAGACCCCTGTTGATCCAATCAAAGCTGATTACATGGCTCGTGGATCCCTGCGATATGAGTTTGCAACTGAGATTCTTCAGACCCCCATTCAACTAATGAAGATCAGAGATGCACCAGCCCAGGTATTACTTTAACAATCTCCAAGTCAAATCCTTTGATCCATGCTGAAGACATCAACTAAGACTAGCTATTACTCTCTTCTAGATTATCGAGGTCCTTAAACACCTTGTTACAAACAATGTGGACATGGTCCATGATGATGCTCCACTTAAGTTTGTTCAGCTCATCCAGCTCCTGCGTGCTGCCACCCTGGAGAACATTAAGGCTATCTGGGCTCAGTTCAAGGACAAACCAGCTTACAGGTACAATTTGTCAGCAATAAATTAATAGGATTTTTTAAAATGATGTATATATTTTAATCAATGACTCTGGTAGGCACTGGCTCCTGGATGTTCTTCCTTCTGCTGGCACACCAGTCATTGTAAAATTCATCAAGGAGAAGTTCCTTGCTGGTGAACTTATGGTTCCAGAGTTCATTCAGGCTCTTGTGGTTGCTCTGCAAATGGTCACTGCTGATTTGGACACCATCCAATTGACAGCTGTGAGTAAATCTAACTATCATCAAAATGTTGTTCTTCAAATCTTGCCTAATTCAAATGAATAATTTCTTTATCTTGCTGAACAGAGTTTGGCTATGCATGAGAAAATTGCCAAAATCCCAGCTCTGCGTGAAGTTGTAATGCTTGGATATGGTTCCATGATTGCCAAGCACTGTGTTGCAGTTCCCACATGCTCTGCTGAGCTCCTCAGGGTAAACACATTAAGTCTTACATTTCTACCAGTCATTTACTTGTTCATATTTGTCTAATTGGGAAAGCAAGGGAAAGCAAGAGCTGATAAAATGTAAAAAAAAACTGTAACTTGAATGCAATGTAAGTCCCTTTGGATAAAAGCGTCTGCTAAATACATAAATGTAAATGTAAATGTAATTGTATGTGCCTCAATCTCCTCAGCCCATCCATGATATTGCTGCAGAGGCAACTTCTAAGAATAACATTCCTGAAATCACTTTGGCTCTTAAAGTTCTGGGCAATGCTGGTCACCCTGCTAGTCTTAAACCCATCATGAAGCTCCTGCCTGGACTGAAAACTGCAGCTACATCTCTGCCCCTTAGAGTCCAGGTTGATGCCATCTTGGCCCTGAGGAACATTGCCAAGAAAGAACCCAAGCTGGCAAGTGTCAGACATTGTAGGAATGAATTACTGTAAAACGACCCATTTTCTTCCAATAATGAACTGACCTTGTTTCTTGCCACAGGTTCAGCCAGTGGCCCTGCAGCTTGTATTGGATAGATCTCTCCACCCAGAAGTGCGCATGGTTGCTTGTATTGTGTTGTTTGAGGCCAAGCCATCAGTGGCTCTTGTCTCCAGTCTCGCTGGTGCTTTGAAGACTGAAACTAACATGCATGTTGTGAGCTTTGCTTATTCCCACATTAAGTCATTGACCAGAATGACTGCTCCAGATATGGCTGCTGTGTAAGAAAAACAAACCATTTTTATTTAATTTACTTTACCATGCCAAATGAGCACAAACCGAAAGTAATTATGGTTGTCTATTTCAGTGCTGGTGCAGCTAATGTTGCCATCAAGCTCATGAGCTGCAAGCTAGACAGACTTAGCTTCCGTTTCAGCAGAGCCCTTCAGCTGGATTTCTATCATAGTAAGTGTTTCAAAATTCTTAAGAAAGCTAACAAATGATGTGTTGAGTGTTTATTAAAATGTATAAAAGACTGCATCAATGGTATTCTTACCTATGTCTCTGTGTAGCTCCACTTATGGTTGGAGCTGCTGGCAGTGCCTACATGATCAATGATGCTGTCACCATCCTGCCCAGAGCTGTTGTAGCTAAAGCACGTGCTTATCTGGCTGGAGCTGCTGCTGATGTTCTTGAGGTGGGCAAACCATTTTTTTTATATCTGATTCTGATTTGATTCTGAATTTTTGGCCTTCACTCAATTCATCCTCTCAAACAGATTGGTGTGAGAACTGAAGGAATCCAGGAGGCTCTTCTGAAATCTCCTGCTGCAGATGAAAGTGTTGATCATATCACAAAGATTAAGCATACCCTGAGAGCAGTATGTTTTCATGTCCAATGCACTGTATAATTTTGTACTTATAAGCAATATTATAAACATGGCATAGGCAAAATGTGTATTATTATGTTTTACCCCTTAAGCTCACAAACTGGAAGGATTTACCAAAAAATCAGCCATTGGCTTCAGCCTACATCAAATTATTTGGACAAGAAGTGGCTTTTGTCAAGATTGACAAGACCATAATTGAAGAAGCTATACTGGTATTGTGTTGTAGTTTATCTTTCATTACTTAATAATTTTTTTTTAGATCTGTCTCACAAATAATTCGCATAATTAGAATTAAGATTCTCATAAACTCTATCCCCAGATTGTGACTGGACCCAAAGCACGTCAACTGTTGAAGGGGGCACTTGAAGCTTTGCAGAAAGGAATTGCCTTGCAGTATGCCAAACCCCTGCTTGCAGCTGAAGTGCGTCGTATCTTGCCAACCTCAGTTGGTCTGCCCATGGAGTTCAGTTTGTACACTGCTGCTGTTGCTGCTGCAAGTGTCAATGGTATGTTTTTCTTAGAATTGTATATCCTTTCTTCTGATATGGGGGGGTCATTACTAAAGTTGATGTTGCTCCATTCATCCTTCTAGTTCAGGCCACCATTACACATCCTCTCCCTGAGGAGATTGAGACTATGACTCTTGAGCAGCTGAAGCAGACTGATGTTCAACTCCAAGCTGAAGCTAGAGCAAGGTACACATTTACAGCTACATTCATAGAGATGAGATATAATGCACACAGCAATCGCTTTACAAACAATCTCCTTCATTCTTTCAGTATTGCTCTCCAGACCTTTGCTGTGATGGGAGTGAACACTCCCTTGATCCAAGCTGTTGTTATGATGAGAGGAAAGATCCGTACAATTGCTCCTGGAAAAGTGGCTGTAAGAGCAGACATTCTCAAGGGCAACTTCAAGGTGGAGGCTCTACCTGTTGAGGTTCCTGAACATATCGCTGCTGTGAGGTAATGAAATCTTATCGATGCCAATGTAGCAAACATTTTGAATCAATTATTAATTCATATTGTTTCTGAAAAGTGAAATGCAAGTTACCTTCTTCTTGTTCCAACAGCTTTGAGACTCTTGCTGTGGTCAGAAACATTGAAGCGCCCACTGCTGAGAGGACTGTTCCTTTAGTACCCGAGTTGGCTGAGCAGAATTCCCAGACATCTGCTGATGATTGGGTAAACTTTGAACACACACACACAATGCATATGTGTTAGTATGCTGATCATTCGTTTGCTTCATGTTGTAAGACTCATTATAATACTTGATTTTTCTTTCCAGTCATCTGAGAATCCAGATAAGGTTCCTGTGAGAGCTCCTGCACCATTTGACAAGACCATCTGTCTTGTTGTCCCATACATTGAAATCAAGGGATGCGTTGAGGTGCACTCTCGCAATGCTGCTTTTATCAGAAATGATCCTCTGTTCTACATAATTGGACAACACTCAGCACGTGCTACAGTTGCAAGAGGTATACTTACAGAAATTATTACATTCATGAAACTCAAGGATTTTCAAATAAAATGATAATTAAGGGTTTGTTGTTTTGGCTTTAGCTGAAGGTCCTACAGTTGAAAGACTGGAGCTTGAAGTCCATTTTGGTCCTGGAGCTGCCGAGAGGCTCCCTAAGCAAATCAGTATCATTGATGAGGAGACTCCAGAAGGAAAAGCTTTCCTGTTGAAACTGAAGAAAATCCTGGAAACTGAAGATAGAAACAGGACCTCCTCTTCTGAAAGCAGCAGCAGCAGCAGCCGCAGAAGCAGAAGCAGCGGAAGCAGCAGAAGCAGCAGCAGTTCAAGCTCCTCCATGTCCAGGTCTCGCACGACTGAGGTGAGGACAAGGAATGTCATGTGTTGGTTAAATCGCCAATGTATGTGTCTTAAATCTGTATATTCATTTGCACTGAATATTTTTTTATTGATTTTCAGACTTCCACCACCATGGAGCCTTTCAGGAGATTCCACAAGGATAGGGTAACTACTGAAAATAATTTTGTCAACAATATAGTTTATTTAGATCAGACATTAATCAGACACTTATCATGTTTATAACCTTATTTTGCTTGCAGTATTTGGCACCCCATGGTGCCTCAAAGAAAGATAGCAGTGGAAGTACTGAGCGTATCCAGAAACAGGTGAATCAATTAGTGTCATTTGTTTGGTCATCATAACACAAAACTCCAATTAAAATATGATATTTAATATTTGTATGGTTTATGCTTACAGGATAAGTTCATCGGAAAAGCAGCTCCATCTCTTTTTGTTGTTATTGCCCGTGTTGTGACAGCTGACCAAAAGCCGCTGGGCTACCAACTTGCTGCTTACTTTGACAAATCAACTGCAAGAGTGCAACTTGTTGTTACTTCCATTGATGAAAATGACAACCAGAAGATCTGTATTGATAGTTTTCTGCGGAGCAAGCACAAAGTGACTGTAAGACTGGAAGTGTGATTAAAAAAATTGTAGGGAATGCATTTTTCTCAGATTTAATTATAATTAAGCCTAAATCTGTTTTTCAGACCAAGGTTGCTTGGGGTCCAGAGTGCCAGCAGTATGCAGTCACTGTTAAAGCTGAGGCTGGTGTACTGGGTAAATTCCCTGCTGCGCGTTTAGAGCTGGAATGGGAGAGGCTGCCGATTATTGTCACCACCTATGCTAAAAAGTAATGTTCATCAGCACAGAACAACAAATGTGTAGTGTAGAAAATGGCACTGGTTTAATTATCTACTCTTCTCTGTGTATCCTGTCACAATTAGAATGTCCAAACACATCCCTATGGTGGCTTGCCAGGCGGGATTCAAACTTGAAAGTGCAACGAACAAAGCGAAAGAGATTGAATTTACTGCAGCCTTGCCAACTCAGAGGTCCATGAACGTCTTTGTCAAGTTTCCAGAGGTGAAATAGTTTTCCTTCAAATTATGACTCTCACAGAGAGATAAAAAACACAACTAATTAAGTTTCTTCCTCCTGCTCTAGATGACACTGTCAAGAATGCGTATGCCTCTCCCCTTCGGCATTCCCATAAATCCAGATGGATCTCTTTCCATTCGAATCGAGGAGGACATTATCTCCTGGGACCAGAAACATATCAAGGAAGAATAAGATGTGAAGAATTACATTTTACATTTAAGAAAATATGAGCTGTATTCACATGTAATTGATTGTTTTTTGACAGTTTAATTGAATTTTACCACTGCTGTGATGCAAGCGACGCTAATAAACACCCTGCAAGTTGAGTTGCCAATTGTTTTTACTTCACAGTAATTTCCAGCATTACTTACTGATTGTTTAATAATGTGAATGTACAGGTGGAATGGCATTTTCGAGAAACTTGAAACAATTGAATAATAATTGTTCAATTTGGTTCTACATTCTAATAAGGATAAATTGGTACACATACTAGATAATAGAGAAATACTAGAGCAAGAACAATTACAAGAAGGATGGCAGTTCTTCTCAGACTACCACAAAAAAATCAAAAACATTAACCGGTATTTTAAAGAACCACGAGAAAGCAAGAAACCCTAGGTTTATCTTAACACGAGAAGTGTTGATCCTGAGAATTCTTATTTAAATGAAGATAGAAATATCCGAAAATCTCCTTTGCACAACTGACCTATCGGTAAGCTCCTCCCCTTGAACACAGATGAGCCAATGGCAGTTGAGTGTCAGTTGCACGGGGACCGCAACTCAGACATCTTCAGATTTCAGCACCATAGAGAAACATTGGATGATCCGAAGCTCTTATCTGTTTGATGGTGTTTACGCTACAAAAATGTTTAAAAAATGTGCCTGGGGTACTTGTAACACTGATTGCAGGTATCCTGAGAAGACTGTGGAATTTATATTGTAATTCATCAACGTTCATTTTCTGGTTGAAACAGGTGAAACTCCTGCATTAAAATGTATACTTAAAAAGAAAAAGAGTGCACAGCAATAAAGGGGTGACACTCTAAAATATCAAGAGTGCAAAACAGACACACTCCGCCCACCCTCCCCCCACAGACACACATATATGAATTAGTGTGACTGTAACACAAAGCATGTTTCTGCAAATGCATGAAATAAAATCAATAATTTGGCCAAAAATGCAGTCAAAACACAGACACCAAGGAAGGCGTTACACACTAAAACATCAAGAGTACAAAACAGACACACACGCTCAAACACACACTCACAGACATACACACACACAACACACTATTATACACACAAATGAACTGGTGTGGCTGTAACAATATGGCAAAATTGAGCCAGAAGACTCAAATAAGAGGTTGAAATCAGATTGATTAATCTCTGATAAAGCATTCCTGTTCATTTTTGTTACATTTTTTGTTGAATTTTGATGTTATGTGTAACAAAATGCCTTTCTCTGTGTTCAGGTTTGACTGTAGTACAATTAATGCAAAAACTAACATTTCAAACCAAATTTCAAAAACCAAATTTAAACCTTTACAAAAAGTTGTCTTTGAGCATGTCTAAATATATATCCAGTTCCACAACTTAATAAAAATAAGTCTTTATGCCTAAAAACCACTAGAGAGTTTATAAACCTTTTATAGAGATATATAGGAATCTAGTGGCTAAGCCATGGAATTGAAGATGATTTTCTTTTTTTACTCTGACCAGATGGCACTAATCTGACTTCAAAAATTGGATTTTAAAGGCATTGGGTCTCATTCACTAATAATTGCGTACGTTTTTCGTATTTATGCACCTTTGAACTTCTCACGAAAACTTTCCGCCTAATTCACAACACGTGCGTACGCACATGAGCTTGTTCTTAAACTCGTTCTTCTGTTAGTGAATTTGGAATCTTCTAAATGAGCGCCCGCGTGCACGAGGTTAGTAATTAGCATAATACACGCCCAAACCAGCTCCATATAAGGGCTTTCCGCAAAGCCGACTCGTCCAAAGAGAAAGAGAATTATGGCACCGAAACAAAAGACAAAGAAAAGTACCTTTATCGATAATGAACATGAGGTTTTGCTGTAGGAGGTGGAAGCCAGAAAAAAAATGTGCTATTTAAAAGTGTATCCACTGGCGTAACTGAACAGCCATTCGTCACTCTCAGCAAACATATCTGTGCGCTCTCTCCTTGGCACGCGCCGCAATGTCTTCAAGCAGGTGATTATTGTGTCTCACTTGTGTTTGGAGGCATGGCACACTTGGTAATGCTTGAAGACTTTGCGGCGCGTGCCAAGGAGAGAGCGCATCTTTAGAGGTCCAATATATATATATATATATATATATATATATAATATGGCTTAGCCACAAAAAAAAATTCCTAGCTACGTGTACTGTGCTAGACTAACTGAGACTTGTCATGGCACTTGTATACTGTTGCTCTCGATGGTCTGATTGCTTCTATTGTTCTCCTCGTCTGCTAAATGATTAAATGTAAATGTAAATGTAAATATATATATATATATATTATATAATTGGACCTCTAATTATACTTTATTATACATTTTAATGTCTAGTTACTTTTCACCCACCCTGTAAATAACATATCTAATTATATGTAGGGTTCTTATACATGCTTATAAGGCCCCGGGCGTACATGATTATTGCGTACGTGTGGTATAAGTTGTTCTTGAATTTTTTCGTACATTTAGAATAAATTTTAGTACGAAAGTTTTTGATGAATAATGATTTATTCGTGAAAACGTCCGTACGCACACTGTAAAAAAAAATTCCGTAAAAAAACTGAGAACTTGCTGGCAGAAAATTACCAGGTCATTTTCTGTTAAATTTACGGACATTTCCTTCAACATTAAAACAGAAAATTCTGTAGATTTACATTTTCTTCTGTACCATAAACGGACAATCCGTTATGCAGAAATTTCTAAAAAAATTATAGCATAGGCCCATCTTTAGCAGCAAATAAATCCAGCACAATATATACAAATTGAACATGGTTTGTTTTTACCTCATGTAAACATTCTTAAAAGTGCATTCAGTAGCTTTTATTCGCCTTTAACAGGTGAAGACAAAAATATTATGACATCAGTTAATTTAATAATGTGTAAAGCACCATAGAAAATGCTTGTATTGTGGAGAACTTTTTAGTTTTAAACAGCAACAGGCAGAAGAAAAAAAACATGAGCAGGTACTTGTACAATACTGGTGTTGCACCAAATAGTGGTCACAAAGATAAACTTCACTGTGAAGCAGTCAAGATTCAAGACATTTTCAGATACATGGGAAAACATTTATACAAAGACAGGGCTGTCATTAATAACAACTGCTATAGACTTATAGTCAAGTGAAATGTTATTTAAAAGGACAGTTTAAAAAAAAAAAAAAAAAAAAAAACTTTGTACAGCATTTGAAAATAAAGAACAAAGATTCATGCACTCATGCCTGACATTTCAATGTGAAACTAAGAGAATTATACAATCTAAATTAAGAGCAGGGCTCCAAATGTTTGTGTGCTCTTAGAATCTCTTGCCATCTGCAAGCTTGAGGAAACTACTTTTTTTTTTACTTTCATGTTCAGTCCAAGTTCCAAGTTGAGATTTGAAAAAAGCTCAGATTGTACATGGATTCTCGAAGTTGTTCATACAGCTTGTTCATAGTCTTGGAAGCGTAGGTTCCCTTCGTCTGAACCTTTGACCCTCATTCAGGATTTCTTCACAGGAAGACTGGAAATGATAAGAAATTAAATGAATGAAAGTGAAGTACAGAGTAACGTGCAGAACAGGTTGAGATCGAATTATCAAGTTCCAGTTCAAACATCGTTTATAAAATGCTAAACTTGCATTTCTAGTGGTCTCCAATTGCATCGGTCATGTGATCTTGTCAACAATGTTTTATGATATACTTAAAAGGGTTACTCCACCCCAAAATGAAAATTGTCATTAATCACTTACCCTCATGTCGTTCCAAACCCGTAAAAGCTTTGTTCGTCTTCGGAACACAATTTAAGATATTTTGGATGAAAACCGGGAGGTTTGTTTCTGTCCCATTGACTGCCAAGTAAATTGCACTGTCAAGGACCAGAATCACTGACAAGCTACGCAATATCGCGTTCATTATCACAGATTAATCGCCTTCGATAATGAACGTGATATTGTGTAGCTTGTCAGTGTGTATTAAATGCCGCTCCACTTGAAAATAGGTGATGGAGATTTACCGCAAATCACAGAACCGGCTTTACTGACGAGATGCGCATGAATATCGCATGCGATACATCGCCCAGCCCTAATGAAAAGCATCGTCAAAATAGTCCATCTGCCATCAGTGGTTCAATCTGAACTTTATGAAGTGGCGAGAATACTTTTTGTACGCAAAGAAAATAATAACAACTTTATTCAACAATTCGTCGCATCTGCGTCACACTAGCGCCATTTTGGAGAATATCCACTGGACGCAAACTGCGTACGCTGTTCTGTGTCAGCCGCACCACACAGATATGCTGTTTTTGTTAAATAACGACTTGTTGAATAAATTCATTACTTTTATTTTCTTTGCATACAAAAAGTATTCTCGTCGCTTCAAAGTTCAGATTGAACCACTGATGGCAGATGGACTGTTTTAACGATGTCCTTATACTTCGTTTCTGTGCCTTGACCGTGTAAGGACCCTTGCAGTCTATGGAGGGTCAGAGAGCTCTCAGATTTCATCAAAAATATCACAATTTGTGTTTCGAAGATGAACGAAGGTCTTATGGGTTTGGAACGACATGAGGGTGAGTAATTATTGACAATTTTCATTTTTGAGTGAACTAACCCTTTGATTATTTTCAACTAACCAGAAACACAACAAAATGCTTTATACACAGTTTCATTATTATGTTCCTTACATTTGTATGAATTCCAGCATAGGTGCCATTCTCCTCTAGATGTTTTATGTTTAAAATAAAATGAAGAGAATGTGTAGCTCAGCCACAATGGGGGAGGAAATGATAACTTCTTGAATGACAGCAATCTGGAATCACCAATAACAATAAACAAATAAGAAATTATAAACATCATTGTAAATTCAGAAAGCCACTCCAAACATTGATTAAATCATTCCTACACAAACAACTTCAATAACAAAGTCAACTGAATAAACGACTCAATAACTAATTTTCTGTCAGTATTGAACATCCCTAAAGGTAAATAAAAATGGAAGCATATGGGTAGCAAAATTCAATTTGAAATGTTCAATTTGAAATATGCAAAATGGCAATGTAGTTCTGTATTTTAAATTTACATTTTGCCATACATGTGTCCAAAATTTAGTGCAAAATGAAAATTCAGTTATATAAATTTAGATATGCCATTTTCTACACTAGTTTTAACATGCAAATTAAAAAAAACAAACATACTTTAACACTTTATAAGTTGCAAAATTAAAACAAAAATGTATTACACAGATTGATTAGATATGTTTAACATGTCCAAGCAAAAACTGTAGCAAAATTATCATTTAAATGCTGTTTTTCCTAAATGCATTTAGACTTGGGAGTTAGGACACTTGGGATTGCATTTTCATCATGTTATCGCA
The DNA here is from genome assembly GCA_027422415.1 of Schizothorax lantsangensis. Classification (NCBI taxonomy): domain Eukaryota; kingdom Metazoa; phylum Chordata; class Actinopteri; order Cypriniformes; family Cyprinidae; genus Schizothorax; species Schizothorax lantsangensis. The sequence continues at coordinate 23,940,324 of CM049843.1, read as the reverse complement.
TGATAATTGTAGCAAAATGCAGTGAGAATTTGAGGATGCATTCTGAGCCAAAGGTGCAGTAAAAGGGTAGCAAAATGGTGATTTAAATGTCTTTTATTTTTTTTAAATGCATTGACACTTACATATAAGACGTTTCAATTGCATTTTCATTTAATACCTCGTAATGAATACAAGTTAATGTGGAAAGCGTTTGGTTAACGGTGAATATTGACCTATTGTGCGTCCTGTTGCTGAGCCTAAAGATTGACAGGTCAGGGGCGTGTTGCATTTTCAAATGCATTTCAAATCCACATTGACTTTATATCCATAGCGAGGTTTTAAATGAAAATACAATTGAAACGTCTTATATGTAAGTGTCAATGCATTTAAGAAAAATAAAAGACATTTAAATCACCATTTTGCTACCCTTTTGCTGCACCCTTGGTTCAGAATTAGGGCTGGGCGATATATCTCATGCGATATGCATGCGCATCTCGCCCAGCCCTACTCAGAATGCATCCTCAAATTCTCACTGCATTTTGATACAATTATCATGCGGTATTATGATGGAAATGCAATCCCAAGTGTCCTAACTCCCAAGTCTAAATGCATTTAGGAAAAACAGCATGTAAATGATAAGTTTACTACAGTCTTGGCTTGGAAGACGTTAAATTATATAATTTAATTTTCATTTTGCACTAAATATTGCACATATGTATGGGAAAATGTAAATTTAAATACAGAAATACATTGCCATTTTACATATTGCATTGCCATTTTGCATTTTACATTTCAGATTGAATTGTACTACCCATATGCTTGCATAAATAAAAACTGTAGTGTTAATAAACAAAACAGAATACAAACCCATGATAAGAATGCAGGGGGTGCTTGGGATTCACAATACAGCAGCAATAACGACCTGTCATTAGAAAAGAAAACAAAAGAAACACTATGAATGTCATGAACTGCTGTCCCTTTAAAACATGACTCACATCTGACACATCCCAACTCTTTACATCAGTCAAGACATTTTAACTTTTTAAGACTGTCACTAGCCAAAAATGGTCATTTTGACATTATTTTGTGTGCTTTTGTCCGTGTGCGAGAGAGAGAACTCGGTGCGTTACTGACACGGCATTCTCTGCGCGTGCATCACGATAAGTGTGTGCGTTCACAGACAGGCCAGTAACGTTACCGAATTAACTTCTCGTGTGTGTGTGTGTGTGTGTGTTTTTAACATAAACAAGACAATAAAATGTCTAAACCTACCTCGTCTGGCAGAGAAGGTGCTTTATCCTTGAATTCCGCGATGTCATATCTAGTCGTATAATCTCTTTTAAATAATAAAAAAAGTCGTAATGGTATCTTCTTTTCTTGACAATTCCTCTGCCAGCTTCTGTTGAAGGCACACAGCGCTCTAAACACAGTTGTACCGCACTTTAGATTTAACGTTATCACAGCTGCTTAACATTACCTCAGTAACGTTAATATGTCGGATGCTTTACGACACGCTCAGTAACCAATACACCGCATCAACAACAATTAAAAGTTGATAAACTTTTATTAATAAAACTGAAAGTGAGCACACTGTAACACGTAACTTACCTCCAGTTAGATGTGACGGTGTGCTGAAAATGTTGAAGGCCACGGCTCCGGCATTCATTTGCCAAACAAGGAAGACGTTTTCTACTAGGTTAACGTTACAGTTTGTTACATTTAACAAAATATAATTTACCACGAAAGTGTAAGAACGGTTCCTCAAACCCGAAATCCGACTTTAAAATGAAATTTTTACCGAGACTATCTCCGTGAATAATGGCGTCTGCTCAAGCACCGTTTTCGCGCCGAAAATCTTGCTTCTTGTTCCCACAATGCAAAGCGTAATTAAAAAAATACGGAAAAACACCTGTAAAAACTAAATACTGAATATTCCTTCACATTATTATGGTATATTTTACTGTATTTTTACGGACTTTTTTTACAGTGCACATTTCACGCAAAAATTTGTGCGTATGCATGTTTAGTGAATGAGACCCATTGTATGGCGTTATTTTACTGCCAAATGTCGAGAGCGCATTTTTGTAGCGCGAAAGTAGATTAAATGCGCAAGTGCGAATCTCCCTGCTCGCGCGCGGATTTCCTTTGCTCTCGCACAAAACCTGACGCGCGCGCTCGGATATATGCTGCTCTCCCGCAGAGAGAGTGCGCACACTTAAAATGTGTCTCTCCTCTCCTCAAGTGTGCATGTGCGCGCTCAAACTTTGTCCTGTGCACTCGAACATCTCTCTGTGCTCTTAGATATTAATTATTTTCACACCTGGATTAAACTCAAAAGTTATCAGCCAATCAGATTTTTCTATGACTGACCCGATGAAAATACTAGGCCTACGTGAAGAGGGAACTGATCCTGGAATTTCTCTACAATTTAATAACATTTAGTCATATCAAATGTATATTAGAAATGGCTAGGAATCGGGTGCTTGGATGATTTATTAAAAATAAAAACTAGTTTGTCTAATTGTTTGGTCAAACCCCCCCGAGCGATTTATCTAAACAAACAAACAAAAAAGTATATGATTCTTAAAGTTCATGTGGCCATATTGTGTACTTGGGTTGAAATATATATATATATAGTTTTCATGAAAAATAAAATCAGAACTGAAAACAAACACTGGATTTAAAAATAAAATAGATAAATAAAATAAGCTCCCAATAAATGTGCAAACAGCGATTCTATCAGAGCATTTAGTGTGTTATGATATCATCGTTTACAACTACTTTTGCATTTGATGTTGTTTGATAGGAATTGTTACTTACTGTTGCCAACAACTGAGAATGTATTGCAATGATTTTAAATTCAGTTGAGATATCTGACATATGACATAACATTGACCTTTTATATGAAGTCTTTAGAGCCATGGGCTGTTTTTAGATAAATCGAGGGGTTTGACCAACCATAGTTGGACAGAGGTTATTTATGTACAAATCATCCAAGCACCTAATTTCTAGCCATTTCAAAAATACATTTGATTAACATTGCTAAATATTATTAAACTGGAAATAAATGAAAGCTCCTTCTTTGATTGTCAAAATATTTCACAGAAAAGAACAAAATACAAACATAAAAGATATAAAGTAAAACAAAGTAGCCTACAATAACCAGTGTGTTAAAACAAAAATGCAACATATGCAACAACAACCAAAAAAAAAAAATGAAGGAAAGGCCCTAATGAAGAAGTCTGTTTCAAGATATTTTTAAAAGTGCATAATGATAACTTTTGACAACGTTTAATTCAGGTGCGAAAATAATTAATATCTAGGCAAGAGCACGGAGAGATGTGCGAGTGCACATAACAAAGTTTGAGCGTGCACACGCACACTTGAGCAAGAGGAGAGACACGTTTTAAGTGTGCGCACTCTCTCTGCTGGAGAGCAGCGTATATCCGAGCGCTTGCGTCAGGTTTTGTGCGAGAGCAAAGGAAATCCACGCGCGAGCAGGGAGATTCGCGCTTGCCCATTATATTAATCTACTTTCGCGCTACAAAAATGCGCTCTCGACATTTGGCAGTAAAATAACGCCATACCATTGTCTCTATTTTAACATGAAATACTGCCATAATTGAAAAGTAATATCAAAATATTTTCAATGGGAAAATATTGATCATAATTATTGCATAAATATTAATTAGTACCATGAAATTCTCTCAAAATATAAAAGAAAAAATATTCTGGAACAAAAATATATTACATTGATTTTACTGAAAATGAAAAAAAAAATACATTTCGGGTGTTCGGTCAGTTTTGACTATGAACAACACAAGTATGACCCCCAAATGAACAATACCAGAGGGTTAAGTTACAATTTTCATCTGCTCAAGCAGAATGTTAATGTCATCATGTGCTTCAGCAAAGTATATCTGGCTAAAAGTAGCTTAAAGTTAGTGAGTCCATGCTAACGTACAGTGTAGTTCAAAAACACAAAAAAGGAGGTCTACATTTCAGTGCCTCTCTATACTAACCCTCTGGTATTGTTCATTTGGGGGTCACACTTGTGTTGTTCATGGTCAAAACTGACCGAACACCCAAAATGTAACTTTTTTTATTTTCGGTAAAATCAATGTAATATATTTTTGTTCCATAATATTTTTTCATTTTGTATTTTGAGAGAATTTCATGGTACTAATGAATATTTATGCAATAATTATGATAATTGTTTCTCATTGAAAAGTATAAAAAACTTTTTTTTTCTAAGATTTTGATATTACTTTTCAATTATGTCAGTAGTTCATGTTAAAATAGAGAAAATGCCTTTAAAATACAATTTTTGAAGTCAGATTAGTGCCATCTGGTCGGAGTAAAAAAAAGAAAAACATCTGCAATTCCATGGTTTAGCCACTAGATTCCTATATAGCTCTATATAAAAGGCTTATAAACTCTCTAGCGGTTTTTACGCATAATGACTTATTTTTTATTAAGTTGTGGATCTGGAAATATATTTAGACCAGGGATCTCCAACCCTGCTCCTGGAGAGCTACCATCCTGCAGATTTCAGTTCCAACCCTGCTCCAACACACCTGTCTGAAATTAACAAGTAGCATTGAAGACCGTGATTAGCTGGTTCAGGTGTGTTTAATTGGGGTTGGAGCTGAAATCTGTAGGACAGTAGCTCTCCAGGAGCAGGGTTGGAGACCCCTGATTCAGACATTCTCAAAGACAAATTTTAGTAAAGGTTGAGATGTTTTGTTTTTTTTGTTTGAAATGTTAGTTTTTGCATTAATTTTACTACAGTCAAACCTGAACACAGAGAAAGGCATTTTGTTACACATAACATCAAAATTCAACAAAAATGTAACAAAACTGAACAGGAATGCTTTATCAGAGATTAATCAATCTGATTTCAACCTCTTATTTGAGTCTTCTGGCTCAATCATGCCATATTGTTACAGCCACACCAGTTCATTTGTGTGTGTATAATAGTGTGTGTACAACTGTATTTTCCGTTGGAGAGTGATTGCCATTCATCTTTTGCTAATTTTTATAAGTGTCTGACTGAGGTAAAGGGATGGTTAGCAAATAATTTGTTACAACTAAATGAGAATAAGTCTGAATTTATTATGTTTGAGAAGAATAAGAATATTTATTATTGTCAGCCAATTAAAACATTGTAAAACATTGATGAGTTAATAATATTGAGAAGCGGTTCTTCTGCTACAGGTAACTCTTTCACTAATTTAGTGGGTACAGGATCTAATAGACATGTTGTTGGTTTAGATGCGGTGATACGTTTATTAAGCTCTTCCTGTCCTATAGTTGTAAAGCACAGCAGTTTTTTTTTGGGTGCGATGAATGAAGCTGAATTTCTAGGCGCCGTAGAATCTACATTAGTTATTGTATTTCTGATGTTATGTATTTTATCAGTGAAGAAATTCATAAAGTCATTACTATTAAACTGTGAGGGAATATTTAGATCGGGTGACGTCTGGTTATTTGTTAGTCTAGCCACTGTGCTAAATAAAAACCTTGGATTATTTTGGTTATTATCTATGAGTTTGCGGATATGCTCGGTCCTGGCAGCTTTTAGAGCCTGTCTATAGCTGGATATACTGTTTTTCCACGCAATTCTAAAAACTTCCAAGTTAGTTTTTCTCCATTTGCGCTCAAGATTACGAGTTTCTTTCTTGAGAGAATGGGTATAACTGTTGTACCATGGCGCAGCACGTTTTTCTCTAACCTTTTTTAATTTGATGGGAGCAACAGTTTCTAACGTATTAGAGAAGATAGTGCCCATGTTGCTAGTCATTTTGTCTAGTTCATTTGTATTTATGGGTACACAGAGCAGCTGAGATAAATCAGGCAGGTTATTTGTGAATCTGTCTTTAGTGGCTAGAACAATAGTTCTGCCTGGACAATAACGCGGGGCCCTACAGTTACAGTAATATTAGTAATACGCAGCATGCACGATACAAGGAAATGGTCAGTAACATCATCACTTTGAGGTACGATATCTATATCAATAAGATCAATTCCATGCGTATAATTAAATCTAGCGTGTGATTATAACGATGAATGGGCCCGGTGATGTTTTGCTTGACTCCAAAAGAGTTTATTAGGTCAGTAAACGCATGTCCTAACGCATCATTTGTATTATCAACGTGAATGTTAAAATCTCCGACAATTAGCGCTTTATCAGCATTAACCAATAGGTCTGAGAGGAAATCTGCAAATTCTTTTAGGAAATCTGTATATGGCCATGGCGGTCTATACACAGTAGCCAGAGCAAGAGATAGGAGAGATTTCTTTTGCATATCTGACAGTGTAACATTAAGCAGAAGTATTTCGAATGAGTTAAACCTGTATCCTGTTTTCTGAGTAACATTGAGAATATCACTATATATTGTTGCGACACCGCCGCCACGACCAGTCTGACGGGGCTCATGCTTATAACCAGTGGTGTCGTGGAGGGTATACGCAGGTATACGGCGTATACCCACTTCTTTATCAGTCAGCATTCCGTATACACACTTCTAAATCCCCTCTGATGTGCGTCATTCAGTAGTGTCCTGCACTAGCCAAATCACGACAGTCCAGCATATGAGTAACTAATCCAATCACATGTGAATAAATGCAAATATTCTCTAAAAACATCCAGTTAAGACAGTGATGCGGTCAGGAACGAGACGTAAACACTCTCATGCAGTGTATGTTTCATTTATACTCGAAGCCGAATGGCGCTCTCGCGCAGAAAGTCCCACACGGCCTCATAGAAGTAGCTACTAACTTACGAGTCACGACATGCAGGAACCCAGCTATCGCTGTAGCCAAAGCTATCTCTACTGTAGCTGAATAAAAAGACGTGAATACAGTAAACACATGATTGCGACATTATATGGTTTATGAGTGTTTTTCAAGTCATCTCCAGGTAATAAAAAAGCATCTGATTCTGAATAATGCAGTGCTAATTGACATAGCATTTATTACACTTGGCAATAGATACTAGGCTATAAAATATATCTTCTGCCTTATTCTGTGATAAAAATGGGGAAAAAAAGTAGTATATAAACAAATAATAAAATAGTCATTAGGAAAATACAGGAAAAATATTATAAATTATTGGTTATTGTCCAGGTTCAAGGTTCAAGGTTCTTTATTATTTGTCACATACACAATCATACAGGGTATAATCAGTAGTGAAATGTAGGTCAGGACAGGTCCGCTCAATGGAGAGTGCAAAAAAATAAAATAAAAGATGATACATAACACAAGAGATGATATATAAATATACTGTAGGTAAGAGTAAGATAAAAAAATATGAACAAAGAGATAAAATAAAATAAAAATAAAATAAGGAGTAAAATGTGCAATTAAATAAAATAAAATGTGCAATACAGTCTACTGTGGATTTAATAAATATTAATATAAACAGGGATGTGCAAGAGGAATGTGCAAAACAGGTTGTAACGGGTATGTACACATAGCATAGTCCAGCAGTGTATTTGATTTCTCAGCCAATTAAAAGCAAGAGGTAATAATTAATAATAATAATAATAGTCACAAAATCTGTCAATTAGACAAAGTTATTATATTTGACATTTCTGTCCCCCTCACTTCTGAAATGATTGAGAATCATGACTTTTTTTTCTTTTTTTTTCAAGTAGAGATCACAATTCTCCCACAATTCTGAACAGACAACTAAACAAAATAGCATGCAATTTACTAGAGGTTCTGACAAAATGTCAGTTGCTGCAGTCTGTTTATATATTTATTTATTTATTTATTTTAATTATTTATTGCAAAATCTGCACCTCTTCTGTGGATAATATTATTTTTATAATGATCCTTACTAAAGCAGCAGAAGTTAAGTGACAGTGTGCAAATATTACTGGCCCATTTTGGAGTGAACTAAATATGCAAGACTAGTTTTACAAGTCACTCTTTATGTACAGGCCTTTGCTGGGCCGTTAAAAAAATAAATAAATAAATCGGGGACGTAAATTAAGAGTATACCCACTTCTCCAGGCACCACTACACCACTGCTTATAACAGTAGCTTGGTGGAGTAGACACATTTAGACCAATATATTAATTTGGTTTAAGCCAGGTTTCAGTCAAACAGAGTACATCAAAACTATTATCTGTGATCATTTTATTTACAATTACTGCTTTGGGTGTGAGTGATCTAATGTTTAGGAGCCCAAGCTTTAAAATTTGTTTTTGTTCATTTATTTTGCATTTTTCTGGTTTAATCACAATCAGATTTTTTCTAGATCCTGCATTAAATTTATATTTTGACCTCACTATTCGGGGAACAGACACAGTATGTATAGATTGGACAACGCAATTACTTCTATCATTTAAGTGGGTAGAACAAAAGTCATCAGCAGTTATTTGAGAATTGGCTTACTAGTCAGATGGAGCGTAGAGTCCTGGAGATGTTGTCCGACAGGAGTTCCGCTCCGACTCTGCTGGGGTGCAGGCCATCTGCACGGAAAAGCCTAGGATGCTCCCAGAAAAGATTCCAATTATTAACAAAGAGCAGTTTCTGTTCTTTACACCATGACAATAACCATTCGTTTAAAGCAAACAGTCTACTGAACCTTTCGTGTCCTCGTCGATACGTGGGAAGCGGTCCTGACATGATGATCGTCATCGCGGGCGATGTGCTGCGTACCGTCTCGATCAGGCTCCTGAAGTCCCTCTTCAGTGTCTCCGTCTGCCGCAGCTTGGTGTCGTTCACGCCCGCGTGCAGCACGACCGCTCCGACGCTCTCGTCGTCCTTCAGGATCGCGGGTATCTGCGCAGAAACATCGAGAACACGAGCACCAGGGAAACAGTGTGTGCGCACTTTACCTTCAGGTAACGTAGCACGGACGTGCCGGACGATGGAGTCTCTGACGATCACAGCGTCACGTTCCGTCTCGTGGAGGGGGGCGAAGCGGTTCCGGGTTGAGATCTCGAAGACCGGAAGCGGCGGAGGGGGAGATGTTGTAGCCCGAGGCCTGGCTCGCGTCTTCCGCTGCTGCTGCAACCAGGGTCCGTGGTGTCCCGGCGCCGAAGTGGAGGACATCTGAGAAGATCACGTCCCGGGTGCACGGGGCCTGTGCAGAGAAACACACGGAGTAGAGGTGGTGGGAGTGTTAGCAGCGCACTGTATACTTACCGCGGACTTGTGAGCATCATCCCGGGATGTTTCCAGCGCAGTTTGCCGCTCCCTCAGCTGGGCTTGTCTCTCCAGCAGCTCGTTGATCTGCTTCTCCACGGCCTCCAGCTCCAGCTGCATCGAATGCAGCTCGAACGCGTCCTCACCTGCACTCAAAGGTAGACACAAATCCGCCATTAAAGTAAGTAGCAGTGAAACAATGGTAATGAGTGTGAATAGGGTATTAGCTGTGTTAGCGAGCCTAGCGGCCGCCGCGTTGACGGTGCTAACAGGCTATAAGCTAATAGCGGACTCGGGAAATCAAAATAAAACTAGTGATAACAAGGCGCTCTGATTGTTTTTGTTGTAGAATGCGATAGGGGATATATTCACACGTTATAGAAATGAAAAATTATGGTGTATAAAATTTATTTTAAGAAAGAAAATAGACGATAAAGAAATAACTTGACGGAGCTCAAACTCAAAACACGCGTCAGCAACAAACAGGAAGTGACGTAGCACCGTAATTCATATATGCGTGTCTGTGGGGGGGTGAGCGGAGTGTGTCCATTTTGCACTCTTGATATTTTAGAGTGTCACCCCTTTATTGCTGTGCACACTTTTTCTTTTTAAGTATACATTTTAATGCAGGAGTTTCACCTGTCACAACATATTTTTACTCTATAGTATTGCAATTTTTTTTTTTTTTTTACTTAAGTCATATATCTGAGTACATCTTCCACCACTGCAGGTACACACCAAAGGTGATGCAGCTGAATGAATGATGAATGATGCATTTATATAGCGCTTTATTGTGTATTGTTGTATACCCAAAGCGCTTTACAATCATGTGGGGGGGTCTCTCCTCAACCACCACCAGTGTGCAGCATCCACTTGGATGATGCGACGGCAGCCACAGGACAACGGCGCCAGTGCGCTCACCACACACCAGCTACTGGTGGAGAGGAGAGAGAGTCATAGAGCCAATCAAGTGGATGGACTTGCCCACTCCTCTGTCAACCTTATATTCAAGCGCCTGGCTAGAGGTGGACTTGCCCACGCTACTGGTTGAGAGTACCAAAGTCTTTGAAAACCTACATCTGACACAGCAACAGGTAAGTATAAAAACATTGTATTTTATTTATAAAATAAATTAATTTATAAAATTTTATTTTTATTTTATAAAACATTGCACTATTTCAACCTGTGGTGTTGAAATTCACGATAAGCTAGATAATTAACTAATGAACTAACAAACCTTTTTCCAGTGTTTGGTAGTTGAGGAGGAGACCAGCGAGCAAAGCAAAAGTAGGGTATGGTATGATCAGAGGGCAGGGAGCGTCACAGGGTCAGTATTCTACGAGGCAGCCAGAGCAAACAGACAATCCTTGATCAAAATAATTTGCTATCCACGCTCTTCTCAGCTTTCCACTGAGGCAACAAGGTACATAAAATAAAGCACAATTAAACATGGTCAAGGTTTGGTATGCTTAGTTACTTGTCATGATGGGCCATTCAATACAAGTAAATGAGGAAACGTAGATTACAAGCAAATTATAAGCAAACACATTTATGAAAGTTTTGTAGTCAGAGTGCAACACCTTAAGGTAAATGTTGACAGGCAGTAAATGTCATTCAGACAAGTACATTTTAATAAACAGTTTGTATTTCAATTTTTGTCAGATGGGGACAAGTGAATGAGGAAAGAGCCAGGGCAAACTATATATCTCTATGATGCAAGATCACCATGAAGACTTCCAGGTCAGTCAACAATTAAGAGATGAATGAATATATGTATAGCCCATCAATATCTATCTATACACTGTATATTAGGGGTGGAACGGTACACAGATGTCACGGTTCGGTACGTACCTCGGTTCGGAGGTCACGGTTCAATACGATTTCGGTACAACAGGAAAAAAACAACAACAAATCTACTTTGCTCGGTTTCTTTTCATTTATTTTGAACAGACAGTAGTACAAATTAAAAAAAATTTTTTTCCACCTAGATGTGAAAATACTAAATATATTACATTATAATGTTATATATATATATATATAAAATCTACAGTACATATATAAATACAAGGAATACATTCTTGAAATATATTTGATTTAGTTTACAGATAAACAAGGGGAAAAAACAGTGCGACACCTAACGTAGCCTATATATGCTGAGTTTCAGTTCATTTTTGTGACAGGCTTAATTTGTTCACAGAAAGGAAGCTCAAATGGCAGAGAGCGACATCCTATTTGTTTTCTTTATTTAAAAAAAGCACAATGTTTTGTTTTCATTGTGAGTGTACACAAATGAAAGCAGACCTTTATACAGTGATGCATTATTAATAAGACAATAAGTGTTTAAAATTGATTCTGCTGAAGTAGTTGAAGTGATTGCGCTGGCGCGCACACACACACGCGCGCGCACGCACGCACGCACGCACGCACACACACACACACACACACACATCAGATCCAACATTGCTAACTTGACAGCACAGTTGCTACATTATCAAAGTAAAATACAGTGAACCAAACATCAGCGTGCCCACCTCTGTGTCACCGTTGGAACGCGACTGATGTACAAAGCCTATAATTTACATAATAAGACTGATACGTATCTACGCAATTCAGATACGTTACATCGCAAATATGGAAATATTATGTATTGTGTATCGTTCCACCCCTACTGTACATACATTCCAGGTTCAAGCATCAGGGTTCATCGTCAACCCAGACATCCCCTGGATTGGAGCAACACCTGACGGCATGGTAACATGCACTTGCCATGGTGACGGCGTATTAGAGATAAAATGCCAATTCAACAGCAGGGACCATTCACTCACTGAAAGCTGCAAACATCCATCATACTGTCTAGGGCATAGGAGAGGATGGGACAATGGCACTTAAGACTGACCACAAGCAGGGGCGCGGGAAGATGTTTTATGTAGGGGGTGCTGTGGGGGGGGGGGGGGGTGTAGTCAATTTCTGCGTATAAATATTACGCCAAATAGAAACAAAAAAATTGTGCTATAGCCTACGCACTTTCATGAGATCGTGTTAGACAACAATTAACTATTTTACAAATGGGAATAGGCTACAATGAATTCATAACAATATTTTACATTCAAGCTACATTCAAACTTAAAAACCCTTAAAATGTATAGTGAAAAGTTATTTAAAAGCATCTGGAATGCAATAAAGTAATTTTAAAGCATTTGCTGCATGGATTAAAAAGATAGGCCAATAAATAATTCACATAGGACTATCAGTCAGACAAAATTGCATTGCAGCAAATCCTTTAAATTGCAAGGACAAAGATTTACATACTTTTTTTATTATTGAATACAATTATAAAATAAAACACAAATTATAATCGGGCCTGTTTTAGGCTTTCCCTTATTTTTATATTTTAGACGGTGACGGGGAAAAAATTACTCGCCATCTCCTCATTGGACTCGCAGAGAGAAATATATGCATCTTAACGGATTACATAGGCTAATGATGAGTTTTTGCTTTGCTTTGAATTATTTTGTTTTAAAGTAGTAATTTAAAGCTTTCTATAGATATATGTATCATATCTGTGAGCCAGCTTCGAGTTGCCGAGTTTCGGTTCATCATTGAAGCGCTCTTGTTCAAGACCGGCAGAAAGCGCATTCTCTGTTTTCCTATTTTATAAAAGCACAATGTTGATATTGTGAATGCACACAAATAAAAGTAGACCCTTTACAGTTCCAAATTATATATTACTCTTACCTTTATGAGCAAAAATCACACGGCGTATTTTAAGTTGTTTTTACTGTAAGAAAAAAATACAAGTGACCACGCTGGAGCCTCTGTGTCCTGTAAAACTGCTTCAGCTTCCACTCTCCACACAAACTGTTGGATATGCGTCTAACAGTGCACATTTTATAGGTTAAACATTTAAACTAACACTGTGATATGCTTGAACTGTTTTATAGGCCTATCTATCGATTTTATTTTAGTCAAGTCGTGATGATTTGATAAGGCTAAATTAATCAAACATAGGCGATCAACTCACTGCTGATGCTGGCCGCTTGGTCGTTGCTTAAAAGAAAAAAAAAACATTTAACGAACAAAAAATGCTTTGTACCCCCCAAAAAATAATCCATGGGGCAGCTCAGGGGTATCAGGAGCCCTCCGGGGCTAAACACACACGAAACAATGTTAAAAAGACCTTGGGTCACACTCTGGTCAATATACGGCCACGGCCGGCTGGTGAGACCATAACCGGCTGGCTTGACCACTCAACGGCGGGGACCGGTGGGCTGGAGGAAGCCACAGCCGGCTGCGGGCCGAGTGAACCGCGGACGGCGGGTTGCCTTTCCCCGCGAACGGCGAACTAGAGGGAGCCGCGGACAGTGGGTTGGTTTTCCCCACGGACGGCGGCGTGATCTCCCGCGAACAGCGGGGTCGGTGAGCCGCGGACGGCGGCGTGATACTGAGGGAGTGGTGGATTAGCTTTCCCCGCGAACGGCGGCCAGCGGGCATGAGTCAGCGGCAATCCAGCGAGCTTGAGTCAGCGGCGATCCGGCGGGCTTGAGTCAGCGGCGATCCGGCGGGCATTGAGTCAGAGGCAGGCCGGCGGGCACTGAGTCAGAGGCAGGCCGGCGGGCATTGATTCAGCGGCGGGCCGGTGGGCTAGGGTTAGCCGTGAACTCCCGTGAACGGCGGGATCGGTGAGCCGCGAACGGCGGCGTGTTCGTTGTAGGGTGTTGCGGTCAGCATCACTACAGTTCCTGTACCAGACAGTGATGCAGCTGGTCAGCACTCTCAATAGTGCCCCTGTAGAAAGTAGGGAATCAAAGATGGGTGGAGGGAGACTTGCCCTTTTCAGTCGGCGGAGAAAGTGTAGGCGCTGTTGTCCCTTCTTGTTGAGTGACGTGACGCTGGTGGTCCAGGTGAGATCCTCTGTAATGTGCACCCCCAGGAATTTAGTGCTGCTGACTCTCTCCACGGTTGAGCCGTCGATGGTCAGTGGGGGGTGGTCAACAGAGTTTCTCCTGAAGTCCATCACAACCTCTTTTGTCTTACTCACATTGAGGGACAGGTTGTTTGCACCACACCATTCAGCCAGCTGTGCCACTTCATGACACCTAATTTACATATAAGAACAAACAATATTAAAGCAATATTAAATCATTTTGAAGAAAGGCAAAAGAGCCATACAAGGAAAAGATTTTAAATGTATTTTAAATATATTATAGGATGGTGTCAGAAAAAGAGTGTTATTTGCTTTGTCTGTAAAGTACTAAGATATTTACTTTATAATCAGCATTTTCATCAACTAAATTAAAAAATGTTTGTCAGGTCAAAATTTAGGTTGGCTTGGCTTGAGAAAGCATAGCCTGAAAGTTAGAATTTATTTCGATTTGAAAGTTTTACAGTTGAGGGCAATACAATCTATCAGGGGGAAAAAACACATAGTTGAGAGGAGACAGACATAAAGATGAGAAGAGACAGACACTCAAATACTTTTTACAGTACTCACTACATGTTAAGAATAACTATCTGTCTAGCCACATGAAGTGGGCCTCTTCTCTGAATTTCGTCTCATTGACAATGTCCCTAAAAAGTCATATGAAGTCACATGAAGGTAAATTTAAGAGGTAACACTTTACAATAAGGTTTCATTGGTTAACACTAGTTAATGTATTAATTAACATGAACTAACAATGAACCATACATTTGCTACAGTATCTAGTCAATGAAAAAGATTACAAATATGAGAAACATTTTCTTTTTCCTTTTTTGCAATACATGCAACCACCAATGGCATTCCTTTATTAATATAAGTCGTTCTGCTCTATTTTAAGACATCTTTAAAGGCTCACTTTAGAGGAAATAAGACTTTTAAAGACAGGGATTCTCCCTGTCACTTCGAATATAATCATAAAACATGTCATAAATGTTTGAAATCACACATTTGCAATGACACTCTCTATGATTATGACCAAAGCATCCTTACAATTAAAAGCCATTAACACAAACGCACATTTTTAAGAAAACACAAGTAAGTAAATGTTCCTTACTGCCACCTGAATCTCAAATCCACCATACCTTTCGAACATCCGGAAGTGAATGAACCTGTGCATGCGCATTAACGCCAGTCAGTACGGCGCGCGCAAGCGTTTACGGCAAAGTACGATAAATACATACAGTACGTAAAGTAGGTACGCGACGTCACCACGCTACTGCGCATGCGTTTCATAGACATACCATACGTCACTTTGCGCATGCGCGGTGAACACATACGTAGGTACGTGACGTCACCAGTCCGTGGATATAAACGCACTCGTCCAAACACAACTTGTTGAAAAATTTGTTTGTTGAAACGCATCGTTTGTAACAGCAAATTAGGATGTCATTAATATTATTTAACTATTAATTAGGCTACATTTATAATAACAACCTTTCTAAAGTGCAACATAAAAGAGGCTTTTTTTCTGATTTGGGTTTTTCAAAGTGCAGCATAAAAAGGGAACATCAGAGCCTGGCTGTACAAGTGTTCGACTGCTGTACAACTACTGGGACGCTTAAGTGAAACTGTTTTTTAGTCCGGCTCCCGCGAGTTTATATTCCGCATTCGCACCCACCTGCTC
This sequence comes from Schizothorax lantsangensis, assembly GCA_027422415.1. Classification (NCBI taxonomy): domain Eukaryota; kingdom Metazoa; phylum Chordata; class Actinopteri; order Cypriniformes; family Cyprinidae; genus Schizothorax; species Schizothorax lantsangensis. Next base: position 23,924,584 of record CM049843.1, on the reverse strand, counting down.
CATGCTATATATTCACTCTTTGTTCACCCGCTGTCCGCTTAGAATAATTTTCTTCCTAACCCAACCGTTCCCGCTAAATATATATCTCGTTTCCAGAATCTCACATTTAAATTTCCATTACTGAAAGAGAGAGAGATAACAAATAAAAATGTCTGCACTAAAATTATTTTATTCGTCTTGTCCAGAAACAAATTAGTTTTACATCTTGCTGTCAACACAATAGGAAAAAGTGTCGCAGAGAAAATAAATAAATAAATAATGTAGACCTATGGTTATACAAAAATTGTAGCCTATTTGTTATTTTTATTCGTCTTGTCAAAATACAAAATTTTTTTAACATTTTGCTGTCAACACAGTAGGAAAAGTGTTGCAGAGAAAGAAAAAAAAAACCCCAGACATCTGTCAATTAAATTTATAAGCAAAATATGAACAAAACCGTTGGCTTGTAGACATTGCGAAATGAAATCACTTTTTAACTGAACAATTTAACATCCCTGAGAAGAATGTCCTGAGTCAGACTTGCCTGGCATGGGTTTCTTAGCAGTAAATTTACCATTTTCCAGTCCAAGATGAACGTCCTTCAAGGACAGCGCATCCACAATTTGCTCCATCCTTATTCTGCTCTGTCACTCATCGACAACCTGTCTGTTCTGAGGGCCGTTATGCACATGCTGCACGCACAGACCCCGCAATAAAATACATGACACAGAAAGCACTGGTCCGTGCGTGCAGCGCGTGAGTGATAAGAGTGAGTAAAGCACAGATATGCTGTTCTGAAAGGACGTCGGGAACGGGATATTGTTGACCGCACACTCCTGTTCAAATTACACCAGAAGTTACCGACCACTACCGTATTTTATTCCCGCGTCGCAAGAAATCTGGTTGGGTCCGGCGGAATGCAGACAGCTTCCTCCTGCAAATACCTTGCAAAAAAAGTGCGGTGATGACGGTGATGACCTTAACACCGCGGTCGGCATCCCATTACCGCGGTGATGCAGTTATCGTCACAGCCCTAGTATCAAGTGCAAGCTCAAATGCATGTTGCCACTGTGAGTTACTGTGATTTTATGGTGTGGACACCACAGGAGTTTTTCATCCAGCGGATCAAGTATGAACCTGTTTTCTTCCACAGTGCCTACCTCAAAGTGGTTGAATTCATCAAGACCGGAGTTCTACCAGAGCTGTTGGGGAAATGGTATACAGCACCACGCCATACTCCCACAGACACTGCAATCACTGATCAGCCACCTGAAATGGGATGCTACTGTGGTAAACCTTGTGACACAGATGACATCACCTGCTCATCTGGGCAGTGTAGGCATAAGCACTTTCACAAGTCTTGCCTTAAATTGAGCAGGGTACCGAAGACATGGAAATGTGTGGAGTGCAGAAAAAAAGTGTAGTATTTTCAACCCTTAGACTTCACTGTCCTTTCAATATAACCTCCATGGAACTTATGCATTACACAATAAAATCATATTCTACTTTTACTGAAATATATATATATATATATATATATAAAAAAAAATCTGTATTATGACTGTATTATGGGGTGTATTATTCACCCCAAAATGAAAATTCTGTCATTAATTACTCACCCTCATGTCGTTTCAAACTCGTAAGACCTTCGTTCATTTTCGGAACACAAATTAAGATATTTTTGATGAAATTGGAGCACTATCTGACCCTCCATAGACAGCAATGCCACTGAAATGTTCCCAGGTCCAGAAACGTATTAAATATATCGGCAAAACAGTCCATGTGACATCAGTGGCTCAACTTCGGTTTTGCAATGCTACGAGAATACTTTTTTTGTGCAAAGAAAACAAAAATAACATTATTTACTCAACCAGTCTTCTCCCCCGAGATGCGTCTTCCGCCTTTAAAGGGTTAGTTCACTCAAAAATTTAAATTATGTCATTAAGTACTCACTCTCATGTTGTTCCAAACCTGTAGGACCTTCATTCATCTTCAGAACACGAATTAAGATATTTTTGATGAAAGCTGGGTGAGTAATTAAAGTGCCCCTATTATGCCATTTTTAAGGTTGCTATTATTGTTTTATGAGTGTCCTAAAACAGGTTTACATGCATCCAAGGTCAAAAAACAGTTTAGTTTTCTCAAAAAATAGCTTTAATTTTACCTCATTTCTAAATGATTCCTAAACGACTCCTGCAAAGCAGTTCGAAGAATCAGTCTCTAAACCCCTCCTTTCCGTGAGCCCTCGCTGCTGTGATTGGTCAGATGGCGCAGTCCTTTGTGATTGGTCTACCGCGTACAGCGCGAATGACAGCCATGGGCAGACATTATGCAAATGTGTTACTTCGTGAGGTACAGCCATAACAGAATAAGATTCGAATTCCTAACGACTCGTTTAGGCGATTGCGAGCCGACTCTTTTTTTTGATAGACATTAACTTTACATATCGTGCGCTTTCGGCTTCACAACTTTGCAGAAAGTTTATGTTCGCATACTGCTACATGACACACTGAATGAAAGGTAACATTCGAAAAGGCATAATAGGGGCACTTTAATGACAGAATTGTAATTTTTGACTGAACTAACCCTTTAATGAAGTTATAACATCTTCATTAAATGTTTGTTTACAATGTACTTTAAAATGCCTTGTGTTCTTATAACTCTTGTAACATTCAGTGCAAATAAATATTTGCACACAGTTGAAATGCGTAATTTTAACATAACACATAGTTTTCACATTGAATTTTTATGAATTACTTATGAAAAATAATTGTTAACAGTGAGCAGAATAAAAGCAATGTATTTTACTGCCACCTGTTGTTTTTATTGCAACTAAAAACAGACTTATATAAAAACAAACAACTGTTCATACTGTTATGTGTTACACTGGGGACACAATTAAATAATCTCTATTCTACATAAACAGTCTCTTTTCTGAGGGCACAACAGATGGGCAAATGTTACAAAGAGCACAGCAGACTCTGACCATCTTGTCAAGAGATGTACGCTCTCCTGGAGTTGTAGTCTGGCAAAGAGAGATGGGTATTGTGCTTTGTAAGATTGTGTACTTGTTCCTCACGAGACCAATGACACGTTCCACATGGATCCGGACAGCTGCTAGTCCCCTCGTTGTTTCAAGTTCACTTGGATGCAGTTGCTGTTTCCCTTTAGTGAAGGCAGGTATTTTGAGATGAGCACTGTACAAGCCCACAGCATCTCCTATGGTAAACCCTCGATCTGCCAAGACCACGTCACCGGGTGACAGATTTTCCAGGTAGCCGCAGTTTTTGGTCAAGTGCTTATCATTTTGCATTTCATTTGGAAATCAAGGTCAGGGGCCGGTTGCACCAGCTGGATGTACACCCGGTTGTAAGACTAGGCTGGACGTAAAATGCGCTTTAAGTCGTGCGTAGAATTTATAGCCGTTGCACCATCTCGGTGTAGTGCTACGTCTGACACTAAATCTTACGCCTAGTCAGAGGTAGGTGTAAAGTGAAAAGTCATGATTTTCTCGGATATTATTAGTTTTTAGGATTCATGTCTGTTTGTTAATTATTACTGCAGACGTGAACTGTAATGTTGGTCTTTTCGGGCAGGAAGCGATATCAATCGCAGAGCTCGGTGTTGACTATAACACTCTGCCGACAGTAATTGAACTAATAAAAAAATATTTATGTACAGTTTGTAATTATGCAGTAAACTATTACATATGATCTGGGATTATTAAAAGTAATGTACCATTCGACGTCTTGCTTGGAAGGACAGTATGCTTGGAAATATTTCACGTCTTTAATTTCATTCATTATTTGTAGCGTGCCTGCCATCCAATAATCGCAGTAAGTTTTGTGCTTTGTTGCTTTTAATCAGAAATAAAGTATCAGCTTTCAGATTCTGTCAGTTTTATCACAAAATACAAACTATAAATGTGGTTTTTCAGCCACAGAAAGACGTCAGTAAAACACACAATGTCACGTAAAGTCACATTTACCACAGGAAAGGCATTCATTGTACATAAACTCGATAGTCAGCTAGAAAAAAATAACTAGAGGGAAGCATTGTATTGCATTCATTATATTTTACTTAACCTGCCGCCTTCATTTTTAATGTTTGAAGAAATATTTCATGGGAACGTGCAGGGAGACTTCAGATATAAAAATGCAGACTTGTTCGAAAGATTTTACTCAAATGAAGTCATGGCGCGGTGGCTTCACTTGTTATGATGTCTTGAATAATTCAGTTCTATATTAGTAGTTGTAGCCATTGCAGTTTGAATGTCGTCTCAGCTATCACTGCGGGAGAATGTGTCAGCGTGGATGCGCATCGTCTACGCCGGGCGTAGTTACGCCTGATCGTAGTATTAGTTGGTGCAACCGGTGTAAATATTTAGTGTAAAGCTCGACGTTGCAAAGCCCAGCGTAGGGCTTACACCCAGCTTTTTTATGTCTAGCTGGTGCAACCGGCCCCTGGAGTCTGGAGGAAGACAGGAGAGGCACAGAATCCAAGCTGCTTGAAGTCCAGTGTGAAATTTCCGAAGTCAGTGATGATTTGGGGTGAGGTGACGTCTGCTGGTGTTGGTCCATTGTGCTTTATCAAGTCCAAAGTCAATGTAGTCATCTGCTAGGAGATTTTGGAGCACTTTATGCTTCCATCTGCTGACAAGCTTTATGGAGATGCTGATTTTCTTCTCCAGCAGGACTTTAGCACCTGCCCACAGTGCCAAAACCATTTCCAAGTGGTTTGCTGACCATGATATTACTGTGCTTGATTGGCCAGCCAACATGCCTGGCCTGAACCCCATATGGAATCTATGGGATATTTTCAAGAGAAAGATGAGAAACAGTCGATCCAACAATCCAGACGAGCTGAAGGCTCAATAGTGCCTCAGCAGTGCCACAGGCTGATCGCTTCCATGCCACACCTCACTGATGCTGGAGTTTGTGCTAAACAAGCCCCGACCAAGTATTGAGTGCATAAATCAACATACTTTAAAGAACTGGAACTTTTCTGTTTTGCAAATCATTTTTTGATTGATCTTAGGAAATATTGTAATATTTTGAGATACTGGATTTTTGACTTTCATGAGCTAAATGCTCTAATCATCAAAATGAAAACAAACTTTTTAAGTGTTTTACTTTACATGTAATTAATCTAGAATATATGAAAGTTTCACTTTTTGAAATAAGTTACAAAAGAAAATGAATTTTTTCACGATATTCAAATTTTTTGAGATGCACCTGTAGAGACATCAGAGCCAAATTCCAGAAGACCTGGCTGAGATGAGGTGCTCTCGGTGGGTTTATGAGCACTGAGTGGCTGCTGATGCCCTGGAGCTCACATCTCTGAAAACGTCAAAGCACATTTTCAAATAGACATTATCTTTATTAACAAACCGCATATTTTAAGTCCAAACAAGTACATTCTCACCTAAAAATCTCTTAAAACTACATTCCGTGACACAAAACAGTATTATTTTTAAAATTATAGTGGATTTGGGCATCTGCCATGACACTTGCTGTGAGAAATACGGCAACTTCAGCAAGCGGAGTTACAGAAATGGTGAAACGTCTGTTGGAGTTCTTTTGGACTCTAATATCACACTCTTATCAGCCAATCAGATTCGAGGACCAGAAAGAACTGTTGTGTGTATACATATACAGGTGCATCTCAATAAATTAGAATGTCATGGAAAAGTTCATTTATTTCAGTAATTCAACTCAAATTGTGAAACTTGTGTATTAAATAAATTCAATGCACACAGACTGAAGTAGTTTAAGTCTTTGGTTCTTTTAATTGTGATGATTTAGGATCACATTTAACAAAAACCCACCAATTCACTATCTCAACAAATTAGAATACTTCATAAGACCAAAAAAAAAAAAACATTTTTAGTGAATTGTTGGCCTTCTGGAAAGTATGTTCATTTACTGTATATGTACTCAATACTTGGTAGGGGCTCCTTTTGCTTTAATTACTGCCTCAATTCGGCGTGGCATGGAGGTGATCAGTTTGTGGCACTGCTGAGGTGGTATGGAAGCCCAGGTTTCTTTAACAGTGGCTTTCAGGTCATCTGCATTGTTGGGTCTGGTGTCTCTCATCTTCCTCTTGACAATACTCCATAGATTCTCTATGGGGTTCAGGTCAGGCGAGTTTGCTGGCCAATCAAGCACAGTAACACCATGGTCATTGAACCAGCTTTTGGTACCTTTGGCAGTGTGGGCAGGTGCCAAGTCCTGCTGGAAAATGAAATCAGCATCTCCATAAAGCTTGTCAGCAGAAGGAAGCATGAAGTGCTCTAAAAAATTCCTGGTAGATGGCTGCGTTGACTGTGGACTTCAGAAAACACAGTGGACCAACACCAGCAGATGACATGGCAGCCCAAATCATCACTGACTGTGGAAACTTCACACTGGACTTCAAGCAACATGGATTCTGTGCCTCTCCACTCTTCCTCCAGACTCTGGGACCTTGATTTCCAAATGAAATGCAAAATTTACTTTAATCTGAAAAGGGGACTTTGGACCACTGAGCAACAGTCCAGTTCTTTTTCTCCACAGCCCAGGTAAGATGCTTCTGACCTTGTCTCTGGTTCAGAAGTGGCTTGGTAGCCCTTTTCCTGAAGACGTCTGAGCGTGGTGACTCTTGATGCACTGACTCCAGCTTCAGTCCACTCCTTGTGAAGCTCTCCCAAGTGTTTGAATCAGCTTTGCTTGACAGTATTCTCAAGCTTGCAGTCATCCCTGTTGCTTGTGCACCTTTTCCTACCCAAATTCTTCCTTCCAGTCAACTTTGCATTTAATATGCTTTGATACAGCACTCTGTAAACAGCCACACATTTCAGTAATGACCTTCTGTGACTTACCCTCTTTGTGGAGGGTGTCAATGTTCGTCTTTTGGATCATTGCCAAGTCAGCAGTCTTCCCCATTATTGTGGTTTCAAAGAACAAGAGATACACAGAATTTATACTGTATGGATGGTCATTTATTGAAACTCAAATGTAAATATTCTAATATTTTGAGATACTGATTTTTGACTTTCATGAGCTGTAAGCTCAAATCATCAAAATGAAAACCAAAAAAAACTTTTGAAATGTTTAACTTTACATGTAATGAATCTAAAATATATGAAAGTTTCACTTTTTGAAATAAGTTACAAGAAAAAATGAACTTTTTCACGACATTCTAATTTATTGAGATGCACCTGTATATGTATATACATATACATAGACATTTTTCCTGAACGCGGAAGTCATGCCCGACTCTTGACCAGAAGGATGCTTTGCATTTCCGGTCTCCAGTGTTTCTAGTCAAATTAGCCTATATTCCGAGCTGACAATCTAATGTTAACCCTATTAAAATATTTTTAAAAAGCACATGGCTCTATAGCGCCATCACTTTACAGTGTGTCATTTGTCAGTGCCTCACTCCTCAAAATTTAATGAGTGTGTAGATGACACGAAGCTGCCGACGTTAGCTAGGGTTGCTGCGATAGTCGGTGTTGATGGTTTTCCGGTGTGAAACATTCCACAACACGTTATGTCACTTGCCCACCGCCCCCACCGTCGTTTAGATTTTTTACAGTAATAAAAATAAAATAATTTAGTTCAGTTAGAGAACAGACACTACAATTAAAACTGAATGCGGCTGCCGAACTACAGTCGCATCACAGATCAGATTTAATTTATCACATGAGGTGAGACAGACGAGACGATGGCAGATGTAACTGCAGGTTAAAGCATTACATGTCCCTCTGAGCTGCATTAAACAGTGTGTAAAGGCATCTAAATGCCATTCAGATGCAACTTCTATGTTTCCTCTGGATTGCAAAGATGAATTTTGTCAATACTGACTTAATTTGCTTGGTAACAGCCCAAATGTCTTATTGACTGATTAAATGTATTTAAAAAAATGATCCAAAAGATGATGCACACTTTTAGAAGAAAAATGGCTTTATAAAGGTAAAAAATGCCCATAAAAGGTCAAAATCAATTTAAACTTATTGGAAAAGATTAGTCTGCTACATGACAATAGGCTACATCAGCTGGAATACTTCAAACCAGTGCTATTTTTGTTTTATATGCTGCTAAGAAGACACCCCAGAAGATGGGTCAAGTATAGCTCCATCATTGTTCAAAGTAAAAAATTGGTTTTAATAAATAAAAAAAAATGTAAAAAAATTGCCAAAGAAATTGCAGAAAGAACTAATAATCAAGGAAATTTCTCTGGCATTTCTTTCTTTTTGCTGTATCGAAAATGTACCGAACCGTGACACCACTGTATCGTATCGAACCGAACTGTGAATTTTGTGAACCGTTACACCCCTAATATATATATATATACACATACACATAGTGCTAGTTAAGTTGAATTGGTTGATTATCTGATCGTGCTCCTCCGAACCTTTTTAATAAAACAAGGTTTTCATATATGAAAACGTTAAATGTTTCTTTGCCTTTAGAACGCTGTGACAACAGGGGTACTATTACCCTTTTTTTTTTTTTAAATATGAAACTGTAATTATTCCACGAGTTACTTTCTTTATTTGAATAAATACTGAATAAAGCATTTTGAAACACTGTGTCTAGAGTATTATTCCATAGCACTGCAACTTTATAAGCTCATTTCTTAGTATGTTTTATATCTAAAATACACTAATTTTAGAATCAGTTCTTAGCATATTTAAGTATGATAAGTTGACTATATTAATGACTATATTAAGCACTCTATCCACATGCAAAAAGAAAACTTTGTGGTTTAGGAGTTGATGTAAACAATGATGGTGCACACTGGTCTACAGTGATAATTTACAAAAAATCTAAAATATACAAATATGTGAAATGTAGGTTCAAATGCAAATACACAATGTAATCAGTGGACAAACTATTTGATCTAGATTAAAATGCATTATTCTTTACAACTTATATTGAAGGGACCATAATATACAGTATATTCAGTAACAAAAAATATGTGGGTAAGCCATAAAAGCTATAACTAATAGAACTACAACATATCAAAAACTAAAAATATAAAGAGTTAATTTCTTTTAGCAAAACATAATATGGAATTTCTAAATAAAAATGCAAAATGTTTCAAAAAGATATTGATGATGATCAATAATCAATCTATATGATGATATTTAAACAATGCTTTTAAAACGTAGAAGAGGCTTATAATATTCAGTAGCCTTTACTCTTACAATCCTATCACAAACTGGCACACGATTCTGTTTAAAGGGGTGGTTGACTGCTTTTTTTCTAGGCTTGATTGTGTTTATGGGGTGCAGTCTAACATGTCTTAATGCTTTTTTTCTTTTTTAAACATTATTTTTCACATAATTTACCTTTATTTTACAATGCTCTGTCCCTTCTCCTATGAATGCTCTGATGATTTCCTGGTTTTATGAAGCCCTTCCCTCTGAACTATGCAATGGGCTCAGATTGGTTAGCGCATTAGTGTTGTGATTCACTCAACTGCCTAGTGCACGTCCAGAAACGTCACACCCCTCAGAATGCACTCCAGTTGTATTGTAAACAATGGCGTTTCAATATTGCTTATCAATTTGAGCCCGACTGAGACCCAGATAATATTAGTGAAGAAGATCGTTCTGAACCTGTGCAAGCACGGCTCTTACAGGACATTTCAGAATGGTATGTTTTTTTGTTTATTGTTGGCTCATACTTTAAAATACATTGTTATTTGTAAGTGCTACTGCTTATGTTAGCTTTTAATATATGGTTTTATCCAGTGCCGATCCTAGACTTCTGGGGGCCCTATGCAAAACTGTTGGGGGGGGGTTAGGTGTTGAGGAATGAATGAAACGCATTTGTTCGTGTTTGTCCGTCTCAAATCGCGCTCGCGGAAGGCGCTCGAGAAACAGTATCTCTTCGCGGTATGCTTTCAACTCGTTTTTTTTTTTTTTTTTAAAAACAAGAGACTGTATGACATTCACATTACAAGATTTTTACATAGAGAGCGTGACAGCGCACCGCATCAAAATAAGTGATCATTCATGTTTTCACAACAGCTGGCCAAATTCAAAATCAAACTAAAATGAAAACATCTTTGAGGGCAAGGGGGCCCCTGGTGTTTCGGGGGCCCTATGCAGTCTGCGTATTCTGTGTATAGGGAGGATCAGCTCTGGTTTTATCCTGATTAAAGCTTTAATACAGCAGAATACATGATTGCATTGTAGCATTTTTTAAAGCAATTTTTAAAAGTAAGAAGTGTTTGCCAGCAAGTACTGCTCGCTACCACAGCAACCGTTTTTAACGCTTATCGTAGCTATGTGAAAAATATCTCTGTCTGTCTATACACATAAAGTGTATAATTGGAACACAGTTCATTGATGGAGCTGACGAGCTGATGATTATGAATCAGGTGAGAGAGAGTGAGAAATGCAGAGCAGAGCGTGTGCAGAGCAGGGGGAAGCAAGGAACAGGATTAAGAACCGCTGCTTTAGAAGATTGATTTTGAAACTTGTGAATCCGTTTCATTTTTTTGCAATTGATATATGAATAGATTTTTTTCGTGCACCCCTAGTTTTGACGGCATGGCAGCAACTCTTCCTCTTCTCTAAAGCAGCGCAACATGGCCTGCCCCCTTTGTTGCATGGGTTGCATGGGGAGCGGGGTTTATGTAAATGTCTGGGATTGTGATGTCACCAACCCGGGAAGAAGTTCACTGTTGTCCCTATGAGCCATTTTTGTAGGCATTAAACTGCCATAATTTTAAAAGACAATATCTCTGTTTGCATTGAACTTTCAGCGTCGTAACTTTGCAGATAATGTTTATGCTCAAACAGCAACATTACACACTAACTAAAGTTAAAAAAGTGAAATCACAATCAACCACCCCTTTAAAGGTGCCATAGAATGGAAAACTGTATTTACCTTGGCATCGTTGAATAATAAGAGTTCTGTACATGGAAATGACATACCGTGAGCCTCAAACACCATTGTTTCCTCCTTCTTATGTAAATCTTGTGAATGCAAAAGACCACTGAAAAATAGGCGAATCGGAACATAACACCGACTGTGACGTTACAGTCGGATCACTAATATGTACGCCCCCAACATTTGCATATACCTGCCCATGTTCTAGACCAGCCGCCAGCCGAACCATCAGAAGTTCTGCAGGTATTGTGAAGAAACAAGCGAGGACAACAGAGCAAATGGCAGAACATGGAAATAAATGTTATGTTCCAGGCTGTGCAGGGGATGTGAAGTGCAGGGATGGGTTGGTGTCTGTATTCAGAAAGGCACGGAAAGCAAATAACGCATTCTAATAAAATAGCGAGAGCCACTAAAGCCTCATTCAGACTGTCAGCCCAAATCCGATTTTTGTGCAAATCCGATTGAAATCCGATCATATTTAGATAGTCTGAACGGCAACGAACTACATGAAATACGATTTGTGCAAATTCGTTTCGAGCTACATTCGTATGTGGTTTGGAATCCTATTCAAATCGCATTTCTGGAAATCCGTTTCAGTCTGGACGGTCAGATCGGATTTAGCGTAGCTTTTTCACGTCCTCACACCACATAAAACGTAAACACGTCAGACGTTTTTGCAGAAAACATGCTGAACATCTTTGCAGAAACAAGCTTGTGTCGTTGCGAAGTGCAAAGTCAAGCGGGAAAAAACAATATGCCGCTAGTACACGCACCTCTTTGTGTTTTGAAAGTAGCGGAAGACAAGAAAAAAAAAAAGAAAAAGGAAAATAGCGGCGACGGCAGCCGCATATTCAAGCTTCCTGCATGTCTGCCGCTGCCTCACAAGACAAAATATAACACTACAGCGCAACCGTGACGGTAAGACATCTGTATTTCTGTTACTGTTGTTTTTAATGTAGGCATAACAACGCAACGGCATTACCATAGAAACCAATGCACATTCAGTAAAAACGAAAGAGCGTTTATGGACACACAAATTGGATATGGACAGTTGCGATATGCTGTGTGAACAGTCAGTTATTCAAATCAGATTCCATCCGGATATGCACAAAATCGGATTTGGGCTGACAGTCTGAACGAAGCTTAAAGGGACATGGTTAGCTTCTTGCTAGCAGTAGCCTGTTACATTACAGTACATAAGATTTCACTTACCACATAAACAGAGTAAGGAGAGATGACTGAGGATGATGGCGAATGATTTACAGAGCCTGAGCACCACTGACAAGCATCTGATCTTGTAAAATGTGTGGTAAGTACTGCCGCTCCATAGTATAAACATAGTACGTGCGATCGCGAATCTCGAAAGTGAAAGTGAAACTAAAAAGCGATCGTGCATTTGAAAGCAGTTTCAATGCCCTGCATATTAATAGCGGCTCCCTGATGCCCGCATTCTATTTACAGTATAATTACCCGACGATATAACTGTGCGAGAAAGTATTGAAATATATATTTTCCCTGTGTTTCCTTCCTGCTGTGTGAGCTACTGAAATGAGCCGCACTGTGAAACAGCCAATCAGAGCAGAGCTCAACATTATTAATCATGACCCTTCCAAATAAGTTAATAACAGACCATTTCATTCTAGGGACAAATCCTAGGGTTCTAAATGGACATGTAAAACCGTTTTTGGAGATTTTTTGCCCTTACCTAAGCCACAAACCTTCTATGTAGATATCAGAGAACAATTTAAAATATTGTATCAATGCATTCTATGGCACCTTTAATATTCATGTCCATATGCTGAAAGTTCTTCATAAAGACACTTGCAGACTTCATTCACATTCATATTGCTTCCCGGTATCTCTCCTCTGGTGTTGGAAGAAAAGTAGGTTCATCTGCAAGCAGTTCCATGGATGAGACTACAGATGAGATTTGCTCACTTTGCCAGAAATTGAAATGAGCTTCTCTTCACGACTAGAATCTGACAAAATCAGGAAATTTGGAAAAAAAAAATCATCAAGATTAGTTTTATTTCAAAGAGAAATTAAGACAGTAAAAAGGATAAACTAATCACTCACGCTCTGAAAATTCATCAGCCATGCGACTTTGTGGTTTCATCTGGTCTGCAAATGTTGTGTTAAGAAACTGATGTTTGAGCCACATTGCACGATCATCCTCAAAACATTTCCTCTGAAGAGAAAAAGAAAAATGTGATTAAAATCAAGATAAATTAAGAGCTGAATTCAGAAGTAAGTTAAAACCAATTATAAGCCAAAACCTCGTGGCCCAATCTGATGGCAGCCTCTGTGAAATTTCTCCTTTCCATTTCAAAGTTTTTCCTCTGTTCTTCAAACACTTTCCACTCTTCTTTCAAGCGTTCCTTCTCTTCCAACATGTAGGAATCATTCAGAACAGCTGCAGTCTCCTCATCACAGGGAGTGTTGAGCTGTTGCTGTATAAAGTAAAACAATATTCATATTCTCTAGCTCTGGTGAAGTTGGTCTACACTCTTCAGGCCACCATATTGGGACAATATAAGCCATCCCTACAACTACCCGATGTCATATGAGATTTAAAAATGGAGAAAAAAAAGTTTGGCAAAAGGTGGAATCGAACCGTTTCAATCGAGTCGATTGCTTCAAACCATAGACACTTTACCATCTACGGCACTGGAGCTATTACTAAACTATCGTCTTTTGTAGTAATCTTACGTTGGTGGACGGAGTTGGTGTAAATGGCCTCTGCCAACAAGGCGGAGAGTTTATTTGTGAACTGATGTTCAGCTGTTCTTTTTAATAGTCAACTTATTTTCGGGTCATCGTCTTGAAAGCTGTAAACACTGTCATAGACACAAAGATAAATCTTTCATTTCATCAAGCTGAATACTCACTAACTGACACAGTCATCACGTTTTCAGGCCATTTCAAGTTTTATTTTGATGTGACACAAAGCAGTGATATCTAAGCGAGTGAATTGTTTACTTACTTTATATTTAGTCAATTATGCCATCATTTTCTTCATTTAGGCCAGAGCTCAATGAAAACAAGAGGCGGAATTTATCGCATGAACCAATCACATCCAATCATAACCAATCCTATCCAATTATAGCGCGATGGATGCATTGCCTCCTCTCACGTGACTTTCCCCCATTCACTCTCAATTACTCCCCACTAAACCCACGACACGCTATGGGGTCTCTGTTGTAAGTCAATGGGACGAAGGGAGGCAAGCCTCCGCTTTACCTGTGGGTGTCTCTGTTGGACAGTGTTACTTTGTAAAAACGAGTGCCTTTTAGACTTTTAATGTCATATTTAGTCAAATTTGTGTTGTTTAATTTTTGTAATATCAATTATTTTCTCATCCATTTTTTTGAGGAGACACTGCCTCCCTTTCCTCCTCAGAGGAAATGCCCCTGACGTGTTCTATGTCAGCAGTATCACATGCATGCATCACAGTACTCTCGATAATGGCAGCAGTCTGCCCCAGAAGAGAAGAAATCGTTAAATATAGGGGTGGGAGAAAAAATCGGTGCATCGCGATTCTCTCTCCAACGATTCTGGATCGATTCTGAGAATTTCAGAATCGATTCTGAGCTTAGTTTTTAATCAGATGTGCGATGACGCTGAGTTTGCTTTAGAAACACACGTATTCTGCTTGCTTCCAATTCCTCACACACATACACCACTTGAACCTTCCTTAAAATAATCTTTCATAAAGTTCGGAAAGGTTGAAGCGAATTACAAGGACATTCGCGGGCTTCATTGCACAGGATGCGCTGTGAGAGACGCACGCTTTGTGTGATGATACACTTGAAGTGTGCGGTCTCGCCTGTCGGTATTTACCTTACAAATGCTCTACGAAGTCATCATTTATGTGGTTTGGAATGCAGTGGACTTATATATTTAAAATATGAACCTCACTAACAGAAGGCTGCTTTCAGTTTCAAATGCTGACGCGCGCTTTGTTTATGAAGACTGCTCGCGCATGCGGCTGTGTGTGCCCGACTCCGTCTAAGTGGTTTAATGTACTTTCGTCTCAAAATGATGCAAAATTAATGTAAACACAGCCAGTTATGTCTTAAGGGATTAAACGGACAGGACAAACCACATTACTTCTTATATTTCAAGAGATCCGTGCGTGAATGCAGCTTAATAGATCTCCCGCTGTCAATGATGTCATAGTAAGAAACAACAGTAGGGAGAGTGGGGACGGTTGCAACATGGCTTATTTCTTCAATCAGGAATGAGCTACAGTGATGATATTCATACTGCACATGCTAAATCAGCCCCCCATCCTTCCTGGATCAAATCAGGCACATGTGACCATTCCTTTTACAAAAAATAATTTTCATGGTAAAAAAGTATTTTTTTAATAATCTGATTTGTTTGTCATACTAAGTTGTTTGCGTGAAGCATTGTAAAAACATATGATTTATATCTGTGTTTTCTTGGCTTCTAATAGGCATAGCTAGCACGTGTCAAAGATTTTGAATCAAGCTATTATACCAAGTTTTATCACAGCTGTCAAGTGTAGGGACAGTTGCAACATGTTGTCCCTTACCACAACATTGATACACTCGGTTAGCTGCTAGTTGATCAAACTAGTTCTTAAGACAGTCTTAAGTTAGTGACTATGTTCATGCAACTGACCTTAGTTCAGTAACCTTTCACAGATGTTAACAGAAGTAGGCTATTATTAAATTTTAGTGTCTTGATTCTGATTAAATTAATATTTTGAAGTTCAAATGTATTGTAATAATTAACCAAGACAAGGTTGTTACTTGTTACTTGAATTTTTTTTCTTCCATTTACTATTCTTTGTTTTTATACAGCCAATTTAACTTATTAAAGACCATGTATATGCACAAATAAAATAAAGAAACTCCAAAATTATATTTAAGAATGGTTTTAATTACATTTTAATGAATGCCCTGTTGTGGGGTCAGTTGCAACATTTGACTTTGTCTATTCAAGTATAAATTGTATGAATATAATCATATGTGCACGTGTTACAGCAATGTGGGTGAGTAGCTGACTGATGTGGCTTTATTGCATTAAAATGATGGCTTTCTAATGCAAACAGTCTCTGAAAAAATTAAGGAAATGCAAATAGTGTTGCAACCGTCCCCACTCTCCCCTATAGATGAAGAAAAATCACTCACAGTTCTTGAATGGAAAACGTTCAGATAATCTTAAATACTGAAAGCACTCTTTGTTTGTTGTTTTTATGTTTCTATGCTCCTCTTTATTATTTGCTACATGCTTGTATGTTTTGAAGTTATATTAGTTTTAAATTCTTAACATACAACTGTTTTTTAAAAAAAAAATCAATTTGTAATTATTTTAAAAAGTACTTAATTACTTATTGTATATGTGAATGTAAGGATTTTAAGATTCTCAAGTCGATAAACTAATTAATTAATAAGGGGGAAAAAAAGTAGATCAAGAATCGTTCTGGAATCGGATCGTGACTCCCAGAATCGGTATCGGATCAGATCGTGAGGTGACCAAAGATTCCCACCCCTAGTTAAATAAAGTCATTATTTTTGTTTTCTTTGCACATAAAAAGTATTCTCGTAGCTTCATAAAATTATGGTTGAACCACTGTGGTAGTACCCTCAGAGAGCTATCAAAAATATCTTAATTTGTGTACCGAAGATGAACAGAGGTCTTACGGGTTTGGGTTTGGGTGAGTAATTAATGATCAAATTTTCATTTTTGGGTGAACCATCCCTTTAAGCATCAATGACACCGACTTAAAGGGGGGGTACAATGCTGTTTCATGCATTCAGAGTTGTTTACACTGTTAAAGAGTTGGATTCTCATGCTAAGCATGGACAAAGTTTAAAAAAAAAAATTTGGACGTATAACAGAGTATTTCTGTGCCAAAAATCTCACTTCCGGGTTCGTACAAGTTTCGGAGAGTTTTTTTCGATCGTTGTTCTTGATGACGTAAACGACGGTGGAACTCCTTATATGGGCATTTCTCCCGAAAGAACGCGCCCGTGCACGCATCAGCCAGAGTGAGAACAAGAGCGCGCCCATCAACGCGCTTCAATCGGCAGGCTGGCAGCACGGGACTCACTCGGGAAGAATGTCTCTAAAGAAGTGTGTTTTTGGTTGTGAGGGAAAGATAACCTTCTTCAGCTTCCCAAAAGAACCCACCGTTACGTGAACAGTGGATATAGTTTGTTTTTCCGGGGCAGCAACGGAGTTTCTTAAGTGTTTTGTTGACGAATGTTGTATAAACAAGGCCCAATTCGACGCTGGATTTGCACATCGTTTGATACTGAAAGATGGAGCGGTCCCAGCTATAAAAGATCCCGGTCATGATTCAGAACTGCAGATGGTAAGTGAAACGGCATCAAATGTCTCTGTTTTGTTGGCGATCGGCGCAAGTGCTCGTCACTCTATAGCTCCGCCCACACGGCACGCCTCCAGGAGCTCTGCTTTTTTCGGAGAGAATCGTAAATCTGTATCTTTCTTTTAGAAATATGATAAAACTAAAGACTTTTTGGAGATATGAAGGATGCAGTACTACTCTATAGGTACTCAAGATTAACATGAGATTGGGTGAAACTGTGTGCGTTAGGTCCCCT
Organism: Schizothorax lantsangensis; assembly: GCA_027422415.1. Taxonomy (NCBI): domain Eukaryota; kingdom Metazoa; phylum Chordata; class Actinopteri; order Cypriniformes; family Cyprinidae; genus Schizothorax; species Schizothorax lantsangensis. The sequence continues at coordinate 23,907,120 of CM049843.1, read as the reverse complement.
TTAAGGAAACTGTGCCTCTACTTACTTGGAGAAGTTGCTGTTGAGTCTGAATAAACTCTTTGCACTGCTGGATTTCTAGTTTGAGCCTCTCCATCTCCTCTTCATGGAGTTGTTTGGAGATCATCTCTTCACTGTCTCCATCTTGCACAATGGATGCTTCAACACAAAATACAACACCTTTCACTGTATTTTTATTTTTACAATAAGTTTGTGTGTCTAATGTGTAATGTTCTGTGCATTAGGTGATAATGCTGCTCAAGAAATAAAGAAAAAGGTTAGATTAAATTCTGTTTGCCTTAAAAGTCTGTGAATGGTATCCTCTACCTTGGCTGTCTAATCTCTCAACATGGTGCTTGAGTTTCCTCCACTGCTGACGAATGCTGTTGGTGAGTTGCTCCCGAGCATGATCACATGACATCTCAGGAGGTCCTTTCAAAAGTTCATCGTCATCAGAATTTGTCTGCAGAGTCGACTGAAATTTTTTTTGTTTGTTTTTTTTAAATACCATTAGCAAACACAAACAATTATGAGCTGTATCATGAAGTTTTTAGTGTAAAATGGTTGTTATGGACATGACAGTCATACTGTACCTGATCCATATCATTGCTTTGCTTCTCTTCCTTTTGGCTCATCTTCTTTGAATTTAAAACCCCCACCATTTCTCGTTTCATTTGCTGAAGCACCTTCTTCAGCTCTATGTTTTCCACCATTAGCTCCCTCTGACGGTTATCAAATTCATTGAGAAGGGTTTTGTACATATCTCCCTCATGTCTAAAATAAAAAATACATAAAAAATGTCTAAAGTTGTCATATGATATTATAGTGAAGGGGAACTATAAATATAATAATTAAAACAAAAACAAAAACAAACAACCAAAATGACTATGTATTTTACCTGGATTCAGTTTTTCCAGTTTTCCAAAGACATCTCCTACCATCCGACCTTCCAACATAATTCAAAACTTCCATTCCTGACACAAAGCAGAAATTATTTTCAAAAGATTCTGAAATGACATTAGGGTCACTAAATAATTACAAATTTAAATTTTTGGGTGAATTGATTCTTTATGCAAATAAAGTTGTGAGTGAACTTCACTGGTTTTGAGTGTATATCAGCATAAGCACTGTCATTCAGGACAGATGCATTCATCTGATTAAATGAGATGGAAAAGACTTTGTTACAAAAAAAATCACATAAACGCTATTCCTGTGAACTTTATAATTATCAAAGTCCAAAGACAAAATGTATTATTATTAGAATGATATTAGAATGATTACTGAAGTATCATGTGACACTGAAGCCTGATGCTGAAATTTCAGCGTTCCCATCACAGTAATAACATACATTTTAAAATATATTAAAATAGAAAAGTTATTTTAAATTGTATTATTTTTTTACAATATTACTATTATTACTAACACAGTATATTCAGTATGTTATTCTATTAAGAGGTATATTTAAAGTGGTCATGACATGGATTTATTATTATTTTAATATGTTCCTTGAGATTTACTTATAATGTCAATAAAGTTTTGTGCACAAAAAACAAATAAATATGTGGGAAAATGATCAGACCCTCTGTCTGAAACGACCTGTTTTGATTGGCTAACGTCATTGCATAGGAAACAGTATCAATGCCTCCTCGCTATTGCATTTGAGTGTTTTGACAGAATGATCAAAATAAAAGTAATTTCCAGACAAAGCATTATGAAATAATTTACTTACGGTTTGTGAGGCAGCTGCAGTCAGATCTAGTACCGCTTCATCTTTCAACAAATATTTATTTGTGAATTTTCCATGATACTGTACATCATTTACAATATAAAATGCTCTGATCAATCCTCTGACACGATCCGGGATGCCATTAAAAATAAACTATACACTTGTTCCTTATGCTGGGATCCTTCTGATATCTGTACAGAGACGTAAATTATCTGTTTAAACCAAACACGTCAACGCGAACATTCTTTCACTTCATTTGTCCTATTGACAACAGACTCAAGCAAGTGGACCATGTCAGAAAGTGAACGCGCATCTGTATACTGTATCCAATGTAGACAAGATAGCGGCAGTGATCGCAATTTCTATTTGCTTTTGACGTGACGCAACACAACACAATGTGACACTTGCATTCAGTGTAATCAAGTGTCAAGCCATTAAAGGGTTACTCCACCCCAAAATGAAAATTTTGTCATTAATCACTTACCCCCATGTCGTTCCAAACCCGTAAAAGCTTCGTTCATCTTCAGAACACAGTTTAAGATATTTTGGATGCAAACCGGGAGACTTGTGACTGTCCCATTGACTGCCAAGTAAATACCACTGTAAAGGCCCAGAAAAGTATGAAAAACATAGTTAGAATAGTCCATCTGCCATCAGTGGTTCAATCTGAATTTAATGAAGCGACGAGAACACTTTTTCTGCACAAAGAAAACAACGACTTTATTCAACAATTCGTCTCCTCTGCGTTAGCATAGCGCCATTTTGGAGAATATCTGCTGGACGCAAATAGCATACGCTGTTTTTCTTACTTTTCTGGGCCTTCACAGTGGTATTTACTTGGCAGTCAATGGGACAGTCACAAGCCTCCCGGTTTTCATCCAAAATACCTTAATTTGTGTTCCGAAGACGAATGAAGCTTTTACGGGTTTGGAACGACATGGGGTAAGTGATTAATGACTACATTTTCATTATGGGGTGGAGTAACCCTTTAAGCACCTGAATGTCAGTGGGCGGGGCTTATGGTGAGAAGATGACTATTCATCGATGCATTGCTCTGGAGGCAGTGTTTATGCAAATGTTTGTGCCCGGGTGACGTCAGCTTGCACCTCAGATCCAAAACGAGCCATTTTTGGAGCTTGATTAAATAAATGCTTTGTTTATAATGAGGAGGACGCTTTAAGATATGATATTTCCAGGATGTTTTAATGGTACGAAGACCTCTTATATGCCAAAAGATCAAGGCAAATTTGATTTCTCATGTCATGACCCCTTTAAAGGGATAGTTCACCCAAAAATTTAAATTAGCCAAAGATTTACTCACCCTCAGGGCATCCTAGGCATATCTGTCATTCCTCTTTCAGACGAACACATTCAGAGTTATTTTCGACATTGTCCTGTCTGTTCCAATCTGTATAACTGCAGTGAATGGTGCCCCTGTTTCTGAATGCGAAAGTATCCAACCATCACAAAACTACTCCACACAGCTCCGGGGTGTTAATAAAGGACTTCTGAAGCAAAACGATGCTTTAGTTTAAGAAAATCTCGACTCTTCAAACTTTATAAACTGAAATCTGCAGCTTCCTGTCTCTCAAGCAGGCGCACTCACGACAAGGCGGTCGAGCGTATGACATAGGCGTAACGAAAGGCGAACGTAGGATCTGGGGAGAGAGTGCATGACGAACGCGGATGCACAGAGGAGAAAGCAAAACAAAACACCTGTCACAAGCTTAAAACATCCCGCATATCAACATGAATGCACCATTTTAATCAAAACATATACAATTTACTTGTTCACATGGTTTTCCTGTGCTGTATACAAAACTTGGTTCTCGCGAGATTACACGCTTCTCCCCACAGCCTACTCTCGCGAGACTACAGTCTTCTTTCCGGATCTTATGTTACGCCTACGTCATACGCTCGACCACCTTGTCATGAAGGTAGCACATTTCAGTTAATAAAGTTTGAAGAATCAAGATTTTTCTTAAACTAACACATCGTTTCGCTTCAGAATTCCTTTATTAACACCCCGGAGCCGTGTGGAGTAGTTTTGTGATGGTTCGATGTTTTTTTTTTCAGATTCAGAAACAGTAGCATCATTCACTGCAATTATACAGATTGGAACAGACAGGACAATGTCGAAAATAACTCAGAATTTGTTCGTCTGAAAGAGGAATGTCAGACATGCCTAGGATGCCCTGAGGGTGAGTAAATCTTTGGCTAATTTTCATTTTTGGGTGAACTATCCCTTTAAGTAATACATATTACCTTGTTTATTTTCCTTTTTGGCAATGAGTAGTTGATTGAGACGCTCCTTTACTCTGTTGTGCTCCCTTTCTCTTCTCTTAATGTCATGGTTGTATTGTGTGGCACGACTTGCAATGATACCCTGCAGCCTTTGTACCTATTAAAGTAAAAAGCATATTTGATAAAAAATAAAAAAACAGGACATGACATCACAGCTTTCTCGTTCATTTTTCATACCTCTTCTTTTGAATCTTTTAGGCAGTTTTGCAAAGTCTTTAAATTTGTTTCCAGCTGACGCTCTCGCTCATGCAAGCGAATGTTTTCCTTTTTCGAAAGTTCAAGCTGGTCCTACAAAACAGTGAAAATTCATAGTAAAATAAAAAATAAAAAATAAAATAAAATGTGTGTTAAAAAAGACCAAACCTTTAGCCTGGAGTTGGTGAGATGTTGGTAGTGAAGGTCACTGCTGGACTTGAGCTGCTCCACCTCCAGGTCCTCCATCATTCCAACAGCTCGACGGTGTAGCTGAAGCAAGTCATAGATGTTATTTAGGGCAACTACAGCATCCAGATCATGAATGCTGTCTGAGTTTTGGAAAATTGGTGGAAAGCACAGGGACGACAACTCCTGTGAATGTAAAGAGTGGCAAGTCCATTAACAATACGAGATTCAAGTTTGTTCTTGTTTGCAACCTGTAGAACATTATATTCTACTATTGACCATGCTGAGTGAGCTGAGTGAAGGGAAGGATGGGTGAAGAAAATGCGTTTTCCCGCATTTTCTCTCAGTGGGATATGGAGACAGATGTCTGTATGTTAATACACTGTGTGTGTTTTGTCCATCTCAGAAGTTCAAAGTGTCTTAGGGTACAATGGTCTCATTCTTACAAACCCGAATTCCGGAAATGTTGAGGCGTTTTTTAAATTTGAATAAAATGAAAACTAAAATAATTTCAAATCACATGAGCCAATATTTTATTCACAATATAACATAGAGAACATAACAAATGTTTAAACTGAGAAATTTTACAATTTTATGCACAAAATGAGCTCATTTCAATTTTAATGCCTGCTACAGGTCTCAAAATAGTTGGGACGGGGGCATGTTTACCATGGTGTAGCATCTCCTCTTCTTTTCAAAACAGTTTGAAAATGTCTGGGCATCGAGGTTATGAGTTTCGGGAGTTTTGTTGTTGGAATTTGGTCCCATTCTTGCCTGATATAGGTTTCCAGCTGCTGAAGAGTTCGTGGTCATCTTTGACGTATTTTTCGTTTAATGATGCACCACATGTAGGGATGTAACGGTATGAAAATTTCTTATCACGATTATAGTGACCAAAATTATCACGGTTATCAGTATTATCACGGTATTGTTAAAATGTGCTGGAGATGTTCAAAAAGTACCGACACATAAATCGCTACACCAAGTTTTATATTTAAAAATCAACAAACAACAAATAGAATGACTTTTTGTTTGCATAATCACTAAAACAATAACATTCGGATTTTAAATGACAACTTGACTGACAACAGTTTAATAGCATGTTCAAATATCTAATGTAAATGTTCAAATAAAGCTTTGAAAAAGTTTCATAAAAAGGTAAACCTCACATTTCAGACTTTAAATAAAGAAAAGGGTTAAGTCAAAATGATAATTGATTAATAAATGATTATGGCCCGGTTTCACAGACAGGGCTTAGACTAAGCCAGGATTAGATCATAGTTCAATTAGGACATTTAAGCCATTTTTATAAACGTGCTTAGAAAAAAAACATTACTGGTGTGCATCTTGAGACAAAACAAAGGCACTGATATATTTTAAGATCAGTCAGTGCAAGTTTCTTTCAGTTGAAACACCTCAGACTTAGATTTTAGTCTAGGACTAGGCTTAAACCTTGTCTGTGAAACCGGGGGTATATGTATTTTATCTGCTCCATAAATAATTCTACATAACTTATCTGAATTGTTTAAATGTGTAGAATCCACATAAGCTTGTTTTTCATCAACTGGTCAAAATTTACAGCAGGGCATGCAAATTCTGTCCATTTTTGGCCAGACAGAAACTGCACACAGGCTGAATGCAAATATAAGTCTCTGTAAATCCACTCACTGACACTAGGTGGCGCTTATGGAAAAGCTGTTTCCTGTAAACTCCGTGGACAAAGCATCATTGCGATTAAGAACACTTCCTTTAGGTATTACATGGAGCGAAGATGAAAACAAAATGCCATCGAATCGTTTCTGAAGACAGTCAGAACCTTCAGAGGTACATTCATATGCTCCACCATCATCCCTGTTCCAAAGAAACCCAAGATAACAGGACTTAATGACTACAGACCTGTGGCTCTAACGTCTGTCGTCATGAAGTCATTTGAAAAACTGGTTCTGGCTTATCTGAAGGACATCACTGGACCCTTACTGGACCCCCTGCAGTTTGCTTACCGAGCAAACAGGTCCATGGATGATGCAGTCAACATGGGACTGCATTACATCCTGCAACACCTGGACAAATCAGGGACTTATGTGAGGATCCTGTTTGTGGACTTTAGTTCGGCCTTCAACACCATCATCCCTACACTCCTCCAGACCAAACTAACCCAGCTCTCTGTCCCTAGCTCTATCTGTCAGTGGATCACCAGCTTTCTGACAGATAGGCAGTAACTAGTGAGACTGGGGAAATTCATGTCAAACAGCCGCTCCACCAACACTGGTGCCCCTCAGGGCTGTGTTCTCTCCCCACTGCTCTTCTCTCTGTACACCAACGACTGCACCTCTAAAGACCCCTCTGTCAAGCTCCTGAAGTTTGCAGACGACACCACACTCATCGGCCTCATCCAGGACGGTGACGAGTCTGCCTACAGACAGGAGGTTAAAGAGCTGGCTGTCTGTCTGGTGCAGTCTAAACAACCTGGAGCTCAACACGCTAAAAACAGTGGAGATGATAGTGGACTTCAGGAGAAACCCCCCTGCACTCTCCCCACTCACCATCATAGATAGCACTGTGACTGCAGTGGAGACATTCAAGTTCCTGGGATCCATCATCTCTCAGGACCTGAATTGGGACACTCACATCAACTCCATTGTAAAAAAAAGCCCAACAAAAGGTTGTACTTCCTTCGCCAGCTCAGGAAGTTTAACCTGCCACAGGAGCTGCTGAAGCAGTTCTACTCAGCTGTCATTGAGTCTGTCCTGTGCACATCAATAACTGTCTGGTTTGGCTCAGTTACAAAATCAGGTATCAGAAGACTACAGAGAACGGTTCGGACTGCTGAACGGATTATCGGTGCCCCCCTGCCCACCCTCCAAGAACTGTATACATCCAGAGTGAGGAAAAGGGCTCAGAAAATCACTCTGGATCCCTCACATCCAAGTCATCCCCTTTTTGAACTTTTGCCATCTGGCCGGCGCTACAGAGCCACAATTACCAGGACAGCCAGGCACAAGAACAGTTTCTTCCCCCAGGCAATCCAACTTATGAACAATTAAATGTCCCCCCCATGCAATAACCTTGTGCAATAACCTTATATTTATTTGCTACCACCTCCATCCTTGTACATCCCTGTATCTCCTTCTATTCTATCCTATCCCATTCTATCATCTATTGCACAACTGTATATACAATCATTTATGTTTCAATTATTTTTTTCTTTTTACATTTTTTTGTTTATATTTACATACTGTATGTGTATTTTTTTATTCTCATCTTATTTTTATTGTCTGTGTGTCGTTGTTTTCTCTGTGAACTGGAAGCTTATGACACTAAAACAAATTCCTTGTATGCGCAAGCAATAAAAGCTCTTTCTGATTCTGATATAATTCATTCATTCATATATTCATTGTATAATTCCCTTAGCACTCTTTTAAAACCTCCCAGCTTTTCCGCCCTATTTTCACTCAAAACGAAACTACTCTGCGTGCTGTGCGCACGTGAGACTGTTACTTAAAACTGTGCTTTATGCTGGACAGTATTTATTTGTCGTGAGTTGTTTAAATCGCAGTAATCGAATACGGTTTTAATGATAATTAAAATATGAAACAGTAATACTAACCGTGGGGAATTTTATCATGATATATCGTAAAACCGGTAATCGTTACATCCCTAGCCACATGTTTTCTATAGGTGAAAGATCTGGACTGAAGGCAGGCCAATTCAGCACCCGGATTCTTCTACTACGAAGCCATGCTGTTGTAATAGCTGCAGTATGTGGTTTTGCATTGTCCTGCTGAAATAGACATCGTCTGGAGGGGAGCATATGTTGCTCTAAAACCTTTATATACCTTTCAGCATCCATAGTGCCTTCCAAAACATGCAAGCTGCCCATACCGTATGCACTTATGCACCCCCATACCATCAGAGATGCTGGCTTTTGAACTGAACACTGATAACACACTGGAAGGTCTCCCTCCTCCTTAGCCCGGAGGACACTGCGTCCGTGATTTCCAACAAGAATGTCAAATTTGGACTTGTCTGACCATAGAACACTTTTCCACTTTGAAACAGTCCATTTTAAATGAGCCTTGGCCCATAGGACACGACGGCGCTTCTGGACCATGTTCGCATATGGTTTCCTTTTTGCATGATAGAGCTTTATTTGGCATCTGCAGATGGCACAGCGGATTGTGTTTACCGACAGTGGTTTCTGGAAGTATTCCTGGGCCCATTTAGTAATATCAATGACAGAATCATGCCGATGAGTGATGCAGTGTCGTCTGAGGGCCCGAAGACCATGGGCATCCAACAAAGTTCTTCGGCCTTGTCCCTTAAGCACAGAGATTTCTCCAGTTTCTCTGCATCTTTTGATGATGTTGTACACTGTAGATGATGAGATTTGCAAAGCCTTTGCAATTTGACATTGAGGAACGTTGTTTTTAATGTATTCCACAATCTTTTTACGTACTCTTTCACAGATTGGAGAGCCTCTGCCCATCTTTACTTCTGAGAGACTCTGCCTCTCTAAGACATCCCTTTTATAGCTAATCATGTTACAGACCTGATGTCAAGTAACTTAATTAGTTGCTAGATGTTCTCCCAGCTGAATCTTTTCAAAATGTCTTGCTTTTTCAGCCCTTTGTTGCCCCCGTGCCAACTTTTTTGAGACCTGTAGCAGGCATCAAATTTGAAATGAGCTCATTTAGTGGATAAAAGTGTAAAATTTCTCTGTTTAAAGGTCCCATATTGTACACCTTTCTGGAGTTTTATTTTAGGTTTTGATGTCCTTAAGAATATATATTTGCGGTAAAAGCACCAAAAAACATCTCAATTTATTTTTACAGCTCCTCTTTCAGGAGCTCTGCTAAGAACAGGTCGATTTTGGCCTGTCTAATTAATACGCATGAGCCTCTCTTCTGATTGGCCTGTTGTTTTCTGAGTGACGCACAGCCAGGCCAACCACAGGTAACTAGTTAGGGCTGACGTCACAATTACATCACCGTGCTAAGCTGGAAGCAAAACAAAGGGAAAACTGGAGGCGGCCCATTCAAACCAGCGCAGATTCGGCTACATAAGGAGCTTAAAATATCATCTTGTTGTGATGTTGGGTGCCAGAATCGATGTAATTCATAGCATTCAGTCACGTGACTGGCTCGAAGACTTGGAGGGCAAAACATCCATAGAACTGCAGCACAAGCGGTGTTAGTGAGGCCAGCAGGGGGTGCTCACCCTGTGGTCTGTGTGGGTCCTAATGCCCCAGTATAGACACGGGGACACGATACTGTAAAAAGCACCGTCCTTCAGATGAGACGTTAAACCGAGGTCCTGACTCTCTGTGGTCATTAAAAATCCCAGGATGTCCTTCGAAAAAGAGTAGGGGTGTTACCTCTCCACCAATAAGCTGGTTTGTGGTGGGCGTTCTGGCGCACTATGGCTGCCGTCACATCATCCAGGTGGATGCTGCACACTGGTGGTTGTTGAAGAGATTCCCCCTTGTATGTAAAGCGCTTTGAGTGCCTAGAAAAGCGCTATATAAATGTAATGAAAATTATTAAGCGTGTCAATTTTTCATCTGTTTCCCAGCCGCAAATATTTAGATCACCTCTCAAAAGAATAAAACAAAGGTATGTGAACAAAATGCAAGTTTTGGCCATTTGCAATCCATATTAAGCACCCGCGGCAATATTTAAATCATAAACAGTGCGACAAAACATTGTAAAAACACTTAAAGTGCAGGTAATATATTTAAAACAGTAATATTAAAAGATCAAATTCAGTATTCACCATATTAATGATGCATAGTTTACATAGGCAAGCAGATAAGGCCGGACTATGAACGCTATCCGCTTAACGGTTCAGTGTTTTCCTTCTAATGGTTTTCTATGGGAAGCCATTTAATGTGAAACTTTGCACATTGCGTTTATATTCTGGCTTCATCTTCTTGCCTGTACAAAATATAAATCATCAATAAGGTGTTTACAGAATTTCGCCTTTTAATATCTGCGTTTTACTACATTATTACTTGATGCAATCTGCGTAAAAATAACTGGCGGTCAGTGGAGCAAAGCTGCGTTTTGCCCTCCAGGTGGGCGTTCCTATAAGGATGTGACATCACGTGAAAACTATCAATACAGGCTCAAATTAGAAATTTGATTGCATACCTGCTGCCACTGCCAGACAAAAAAACGATGACAGCTGTGGTTAAACGCGATAAAACGAGCGGACTGGACAGAAACGATCGTCAAAAATGCTCGCGTTTGCAGCGCACACTTCTTATCAGAAAAGGTTCAATAAAGTGTGGTCTTTTGTTGTTATGGGTGCGTCTAAAATTTTTTTGCATCTCACGAATGTTGTGTATGAAATAATGTCTGTGTGCATGTGTGTAAAACAACAAACTGACGATTTATAATCATTTGTAATTGTATATACATTGTCGTGATTAATTGTGGCTGGAGGATGGATGGGACGGTGGGGGGTGCTCGGGGAGGTGACTGAAGGCGGTGACTGAGTAGTTCGGACGTCACATTTTTCCGGAAGTCACAAGGGCTCGTGAAGGCTGTGTGCATTTTACTGTGGACTGACTGTTTTGAAACTTATATGGTAGTTACATAGCCCCTAGACCTCAGTTATCGTGAAAAAAGCCAGGAAATTTCAGTTTTGACAATATGGGACCTTTAAACATTTGTTATGTTCTCTATAGTATGTTCTATTGTGAATAAAATAGTGGCTCATGTGATTTGAAAGTCTTTTAGTTTTCATTTTATTCAAATTTAAAAAACGTCCCAACATTTCCGGAAATTCGAGTTGTAGATTCTTCAACTAGATTCTTCTTCTTCAAACTCAAAAGACAAGTTGCAAAAAAAAAAGTGTGCCTACCTGATTGATGTATAGAATGCACTCAGAGATATTCTCTTCCGTGCAGAAGTTGCTTGAGACATTGAAAGAGCTTAAAGGCAGAGGAGGCATGACCGATGCCGTGTAGAGTCTTGAAGGAGACATTCTAGTCAATAATGCCTATATGTTCTAGAAAAGAATGAGAAACAGACATAAATAGTTAGCTGAATAAAATAATGCATAGTCAGAAAATGCACTATTAATTGTAAAGATTTGTCTCATGTACATGCGGTACTGGTTCTGAGTGAATGCGAATACTGCTCTAAATTAGGTTAGGAGGGGAACCTGTCCTTAAAATAACTTTCCACAGTATTTTGAGTCGCCTAATCTTTCCCTTTCCCCACGAGACTTTGGTTATCTGGAGCGCCGGCTAAAATCTCTTACTTTCCTCACCTATGTGCTGAAAACTTGAATAATATGCCAAATGCAACTAATTTGCCCAGAAATAATGTTGTTATTTACTCAGCCTTAGCACTCCAAACCTGCTGTTACCACATTTGTCAAGTTCCATAAAGGAGAAAAAATGGTAACACTTTAGTTTAGGGACCAATTCTCACTATATAGGGTTAGGGTTATATAGTTGCTTATTATTGTTCCTGTGGCTCAGTGGTAGAGCATTGCGTTAGCAGCGCAAAAGGTCATGGGTTCAATTCCTAGGGAACACACATACTGATAAAAAATAAAAATGTATAGCCTGAATGCACTGTAAGTCGCTTTGGATAAAAGCGTCGGCTAAATGTAAATGTATTAGCATGCCTATTATTAACATATTGACGGTTTATTAGTACTTATAAAGCACATATTCTGCATGACCATATTCTACATCCCTAATCCTACCCAATACCTAAACAACTACCTTACTAACTATTAATAAGCAGAAAATTAGGTGTTTATTAAAGCAAAAGTCGTAGCTTGATAATAGCTGATTGAAAAAACTAAATGAAATGAACTAAATGAAAACCCTAAAAGTGTAGCCCATATTACTTTTAAACAACATTCAGAGTCTGAATTATGAAGCACAGCGACAGATTTCTGTAAAGAACCGATGGAAATTTAGGATAAGAATTTAAAATAGTTCCCTACACCAAAATTCTCAAGTAAAATACAGTATAGTGCCAAAAATCAGGTTTGAGTTCCGAACATTTTGGTGATGAAGCATGTGAGAACCAATGATGGTGACACCTAATGTGACATGATGTGCTAAAGAGAAGCATATTAAGACAAATTTATCATATTATGGTTTAAAAAGACTTTCAAGTTTCAAATTTATTTTATTTATTTTTTATTTATTTTATTTTGTGTTCTTATTTTGCTGTGATGCCATAGAAGAACCATTTTGGTTCCCCTAATAACCTTTCAGTGAACAGTTCATAAAATTAAAATAAATGTTCTTAATGTGAAGAACATTTTAAAAATCTAAAGAACATTTTTCCACTATAAAGACTTTTTGTGGAATGGAAATGGTCCATGGATGTTAAAGGTTCTTCATGGAACCATCAATGCCAATTAAAAAAAGCTCTATTTTTTAATAGTGTATAGCTATTTCCACTGTTTTTAAAAATAAGATTTTACTATTACATGAATGGGAAGGAAACTATAAAACATTTAATAAAACCCTAAATTGCTTCTATTGTCCTCATTTGTAAGTCACTTTGGATAAAAGGGTCTGCTAAATAACTAAATGTAAATTTAAATGTAAATTTCATTCCCTGATATTTCCATGACTGTGGAGGAAAATAAATAATTTTAAAAAATGTAAAAATAGAACACAGTGTACTGTATTAATATGAAGGAATTTTCAAATTTATTTTTTGCAGGTGTTTTACAACAGCTCTATAAAAAATAAAGAGTACATTTAAAATGACAGTTTACCAAATGACAGTGCATGCAGATTGCAGACTCCAATGAAACTATAAAACTATACAATGAATAAATAAATAAATGAATGCATGAAAAAATAATTTTTAATTCATTCTAAATAGGTGTGAGTACTGAGACTGTAAAAATGCTTATTCTACTAAACGACTTAATATAAAAATCCATGAAAAGCTAGCACACACCTAGAGCACACCATGATCAGATCTAAAGTAGGTTAAGGTGAACAGAAGGATTTCTGCACTAGGACGCCGAATTTACACAAAATTACATGATTATGCGCCATAAAAGCGTTTCAGAATAACATACAGATTGGTTAACAAATGAGGACTTTGTTGCAAACCATCAGCGGTTCACTTACTGCGTATTTTTTGGCATTCAAGAGCACTCGTGAGGTTTGTCAGCTTCATTTCCCGACATTCGGCACGGATTGATACATATTTTCCAGATAATTTGCGTAATAAAGTATCTTACTGTGGCACGTCGTTACATTGATGCAGGCGCCTTCAGCAGCACAACCTTGAACGAAAACACTCACAAGCTAATGCGTTGCCATGCAACGAAAACGAGGGCGTGTCATTGGCTTAACTCATGCACCCCCGCAGAATATCCACCAATAGGCGTCGTCGCAGTCAATGCAGGGGCTAAACACTAAAATAGGTTAGTGCTGTAATAAAGTTATGTAATTTATTGTGATATAGTGATAGTTTAGTAACGTAGTGCTAAAATATAGTTTATCACTGCAAAACTAAATATTTATAAGAATATTTACATCAGACAAATCAGTTTGGATATATTATTCCAGCATATCTACTCATAAATAATCATAAATATTTAATGAAAAGTTGTCTCTATGAACACATTTGCCCTTCATATGACAAAGACATTTTTAAATCTTCCAAACACAACATATACACTAATACACAAATCAATAACAGCAGCAATGTTTCAGCATAGCAGCATTAAAATGTAACATACTTATACACCAACAGTAAGTATACACTTAAGTCAGCTCGCATATCTGCTAAACATGTCTATTTATTTGTTAAGGTTTCTGTCATGACCGTAGCACATAAGTTAACTGCTAACAGGAACAGGAAGTCCCAAAGGTTCGTCTTCACTGAACAAAGGGTCTGTGGGGCTTATTTTTTCCTCCAGCCACCAAGTTGTCATTTCACCTTTCCCCTATTTAACAAAAAGTCACAATTAGTAAATCTCCTCCAGTATATCTTAAACACAATACTCTGAAGGACAGCATCATACAAAAGATAGAAAGAGGGGGAGAGTGACAGAGCAGAGGTGTGTATAATGAACAGACATCACTTAAGTGAAAACACAAAAGCCAGCTGAGGCCGAGTCCTCATTGAGATAAATCACAGCTGCGCTAAGGTCAGCAGTTCAGCCTCAGGGGACCATACCATCATCTCAGGAAGAAAAAGATCTGTAATATACCAGCTCAGTTTATGAATAAAAAGATAAAAACCTATTATGAATAATATAAAATAGTATGATAATAAAAGCATTATAAATACTACAAATAAATAATAGAGATGAGCACACAAATCATTTCAACAAATATGTCTCCTTGAAGCGCTCACTGTACTCATTAGCAATTACATATTTTCAAGAGTTAATACAAAATGTTAAAAAAACGACTAAAATAAACACCAGAGAGGCTTTTCAAAGATGGCCGCTAAGTAACATGACTTTGCTTAAAAGGACCTTCAGTCACTTTCACTTTGTTTCACTCACAAGACATTTTCCCTCAGAAACTTTGCTCACAAAAGCAGTGAAATATAGTTTTTCCTTCCACCTCATATTATTTCCAACACAAAAGTTTTGCAAGCAAAGTTTCTAGTGGCAACGCAATAGTTTTGCAAGACAATGCAAAAGCATTTAAATATATTGTCCTCCCATTTCATTTTTTCCCATCATCGTCATTCTTTAGGAACTTTGTGGTATGCAGAGTTTGTGAGAATTGAGAAGTTATCCATGGCAACCATAGTGAGTAACCGAAATATTTTGCCAAGCTAAATTTATGACAGGCAAAATAATAGCTCTGTGGGTGGCTCCTTTGCATGCACAGACAATTGCTGTATAAACAATGAACTGACCATCTTAAACCCAAAATACACTGCACGATTTTCGGCTGTCCCAGGCGAAAGATTGGCGATTTCTGTGATCGTGGCTCCTAATCGGTGGTCTTGTGTCGTACAGTGAGAGAGGTTCAAAGACGGCCGTTGTCACGGTCTTGCGACCAAAGATAGCCTACGATACAGCATGATCATCGCACAGTGTGTTTGCTGTTGACCAGCCAATACAAATGCGACATGAAATCAACGCGACATGGCACTAAAACATAAAACTGCTTATCTCAAGCTCTTATGCCTTCCTTTTTCACCGCTTGCACTTTTTTCAGCACACATAAAACCTACAACTGCTAAAGTATGATTTATCATGCTCTTTTTGTTTACCACTAGGGCATGCTAAATTTATTCTTCTATAGTAACGTGCGTCGTAGTGTACGAGGTGTCAACATCGTACAGTCTACACACATGTCGTAGCCAAGTTTATTAGATCCATGTCGCACAGTGTGACATGCAATGATCTTATAGGATTGCTAAAATCGTGCAGTGTGTCTTGGGTTTTACCTTCACATTGAGAGACCCACGACACATCAGCACATATCCACCAAGTGTGTGTAGAAGATCTGCTGTAGAGCCACTGCACTGGATCTTTAAAGCTGTCAACATCATAAAACATTGATTAGACATAGAAAAGCACATGTGATAAAAAGCTTTAGCATCATCGTTTGTCAAGAAAGGGAAATATTTGGATCCAACATTCAGTTTTATTACATTTTAACCAATAAAACAGTGCAAATATTTACAAGATTCCACTCTCCCAGAAATGGCAGACAGGATCAGTTACTAATTGACTCTGTGCAAACAGCTGCGTTTGCCCAAATACCTTCACTGGTGGACTCCATACGGGACGCTGTGTTTACAGTGTCGCCAAATAAGCGCGTACCGTGGCATTTTTGTACCAACCAACCCAGCTACAACAGGACCTAAGATAACATAAAATACATCTCATTCAAAGGATGTAGCTTGATGCTAAGTTCAGGACAGATGAAGGACTGAAGCTATATTGACCTGAATGAATGCCAGCTCGTATCTTCAGCTGTGTGTTGGGTTTGTGTGGGATTTTAAACATGTGACAGACACTGATCAAGTCCAGCGCCATGCTGGAGATGTCCCCAGCATGATTGATCCCGTTCTCTTTCGGTACTCCCGAGACCACCATATCTGAGGAGGGAGAGGTTTTCCATTGATTTGTGTGTAATTTGATGCAAAAGTGTGGCGAACAAAGGAAGCTGGGTCTCTGTAACCGCACTCACAAGCATCTCCTATAGTTTCCACTTTGTACACATCGTACTTGTCGATGATGTCATCAAACGTGGTCTAAAGCTTGTTGAGGAAATCCACAACCTGGTGAGGGGTGCTGGAGCCGGACAGCTGGGTGAAGCCCACTATGTCACTGGCCAATAGGAACACAAAATAATTAATTAATATTTGAGATAATTTATGATACAATACATAGTTCAAAAGTTTGGGGTCAGTTATTTTTTTTATTTTTTTAAGAATGTGTTACTTTTATTCAGCATAATGCATTCAAATTATCAAAAGTGACAGTAAAGACATAGCAAAAAAACAAACAAACAAACAAAAATATTACAAAAATGTTCTATTTTAAATCGATAATTTTTTGACTACATTTTAAAATATTCTAAAATAGAAAATTGTTATTTTAAGTATTTCAGATTACTATTTTCACTGTAAATCCAACCTTAGTGAGCATAAAATATATATATTTTTAAAAAGTTACTGTACTTATTAACCTATTATATTATATTATGTAACCAAATATCACTTGCCTCTAAAAGCAAATATTTATTACAAATATATCAATAATTTTCATGCTTGCCTGAAATATACAGTGGCATTGGAGTAACTTTGGGCTTCTGATGTACGTCCCTGACGAAGATCGTCAGCCACTGGTTTTGGTAACACGCCTGTCACCAATAGAAATAATATATTAATAAAAAAAATATATTAATCACATATAAATATAAAAACAATACATTAAAAATCTCAAGCTGGAAACAGTCACAGGACATGTACTTTAAATGTCCACTAGGTGGAACCATTTGGACAACATTTATTGAGTGTCTTTATTTGTTGAAGTGTTTTTTAATGTAATAATGATTGTGAATAATTAACTTTCAAAGGTCATAAACACTTTTCACACTGTCATTTCAAATACATTTCCATACTGTAGAGTAAACGGTCAGTCTTCTGCTTCTCCTGAAGAAGATCCTGTGTTCTCTCGGCTACAATGGTTTCCAAATGTTTACTGTACTTTTCCATCTAGAAAAAAAATAAAAAAAAAAAAAAAAAAAAAAAAAAAAAATATATATATATATATATATATATATATATACACATCCTAAAAAATGCTGGATCAAATACAACCCAGTGCTGGGTAAATATTGGACAGAACACATGCTGGGTTGTTTTCAACCAACAGTTGGGTTAAATGTTTAACCCAACATTCTGAGCAGTAACCCAACCGCTGAGTTCATCCATATTTTACCCAGTGTATATTTTTTTAGAGTGTATATACACATGTGTGTGTGTGTGTGTGTGTATACACACAATAATCAATATGTATATATAAGAACAAAATGTGTGTGTGTGTGTGTGTGTGTATATATATACAGTATGCTATTTGCATTCTGTCTAGTAACAATTTATACAATTATTATACTATTAAATAAATACCTTGTGCATATAATCACTCAAATTATTCTGTGTTAATTCACTGTATGCTTTTTATGCTTTCAATAATTGTATTATTTTAATAACTGTAAAATAAAGACTTTGATTAGACAAGATACATACCAGGTTCATCATCATATCCACAGGGCTGACCTTGTGCGGGTTCATTTTATCGAGAATCTTTTTCACCTGCTCAAACATTGGCCTCATGGTCACATTGTGGTTCCAGCATCTTTTTATCAGCTGTGTGAAATTTGAATACGAACACCGAGTGCTTTTCATTTATCCACAGTTATCATCTTTTAATCAGGCATGGTAAACAATCGCATCAATGGCAATTCATTGAAATAATTGATCTTCAACTAAATATGCTGCAAGAGGAAATGTGCTTAAGTAAATAGCATGCATCAATTACATCCATACAAACCTCACAGTAATCATCAGGATCTGGGCAATCATTGTCTGATTTCCCAGCCTTCAGTTTGGGAAGTGATGGGCGCCACATGACATCAAGCTTCACTGAATCTGCCTGTTCCTGCTCATGAAACAACAATTGCACTTCTTATCATCACCTCTTACGCAAAAAAAAAGTCTAAAAACCCCAACTCCTTCCTGATCCTTGAATACTTACTGAAATGAGGTCACTGCGAGTAGCGATTTCCACCAAGATAATAGAGTAGCTTGAGAAAAGGAAGAAAAGACAAATGTTTATTTCATGCTTCTTAGAGACTGAGTTTTGTTTGAGAACAAACCGCTGCTCTGGAATGCATCTATAAAATATACAAAACATTTACATGTATCTGAAGAAAAGAACAGGGTTGTTCCTGTCATGCCGCACATTTTCTAGACTTTAATAACTTTAATAACATTTTCTAGATTAATGGCTTTTTTATTTATTTGTAAATTTGTATTTATTTATTTGACACTGAAAACTGGAGTAATGATGCTAAAAATTCAGCTTTATATCACAGGAATAACTTACATTTTAAAATATATTAAAGTTATTTTAAATTGTAATAATATTTCACAATACTACTGTTTTTACTGTATTTTAAATTAAATTAAATAAGAGCATCTTTCAAAAAAAATTCATTCCAAACTTTTTGCAGGCAAAGTATTTATTTATTTATTTTAATTAATTGAAGAGAAGTGAATATGTGCATTTTAAATATTTAATTTCTTAACTTATTAATATTTTAGCAGATTTACTGAGAAATATTAAAGATTTTTAAATTAACTTTAGAATATTTCAAATATGTATTTATTTGCTAAAACAAAAATATCAAAATTTAAATAGATGGTTAAAAATACAAAAGGTTCAAGCATTTCTCCAACCTGTACACATCAGCTGCGGCTGTGAAACTACTGCTGATTCTCAGCAGTACTCCAGGTGCGCAGTAAATGCGATAGATGTTTTGACATTGGAAATTGGTGCTCATGTCCTCAAAGTCCTCCTTTCTGTAGGCCATCAGCCCGTAATCTGTATCATTAAATATTATATGTCTTATTTCAGATTTCAGATTTTTCTCATGTTGTAATATATCTAAGAAGTGTGTCTCTAGAAAATCTAAAATGATGTACCTGATATTTTGCAGACCCACCGGTCATCAATCACACAGTTGCGTGAATGAAGACGGCCGTGGAACATTTTGTGCTGATGCAGGTAAGCCATTCCTCGAGCAATATCAGTAGCAAAAGACAATCTGTAAACGTTAAGTGTTAATTTTATTTATGAAGTACCATCCTGAAGCTTTTAAAGAGCTTTCCCGCAATGCCACAAGACAAATTTACCGAAACCCCCAATTGATGGGGACATCCTCGTTCAACAGCACGTCTGCCAGGCTTCCCTTTGGACAGTATTCAGTGATAATGCTTATGAAAGGAACTTCAATGCAGCCTCCTAAGAACTTTGAGAGGTTTGGGTGATCAAGCTCCCTGGTAAAAAGAAACAGTAACAGTCTTTATTCCTTCTCCAAATATCTGCCTTAAATTACCCATCACAAAATCCTGGACAAGTCACTTGTCCAAGTAAAAGTACATCTGATTTCAGTGTAGTTTCATTTGCAAGAATTGTGGATATAGCTACTCACCTGACCTCTTTGACCTCTTTTCTGATTGTTTTGGTGAAGGTAAAGTGTTTCTTCTGGATGTGTTTTACAGCTACAGTCCTTCCATCACCGTAAAAACAAAAGAAAACACAAAACAAAAAAAGTTAAGATATAAGTTAAGATATAACACAACACAAAAAAACAAGACAAGACAAAACAAAACAAAACAAGAAAGACAAGATAAAGACAAAAACAAAACAAAACAAGACAAACCAAAAAACAAAATGACAAAACAAAACAATGACAAGATATAAAAGCACAGAAAAAAAAGCAAGACAAACAAAAAAGACAAATTTAAGACTAAACTAAACAAAGGCAAATCATAAAAACAAAGACAACAAGGCAAGAAAAGATAAACAAAGAAAGACAAAACAAAGACAAGACAAAAAAAGACAAAACAAAAAAAGGACATAAAAAAAAAAAAATGAAACAAAGCAAAGACAAAAAATGTACACAAAAAGATAAGACAAACAAAAAAGGCAAAACAAAGACAAGACAAACAGAAACAAAACAAAACAAAGACAAGACAAAAAAAGGCCAGAACAAATCAAAGACAAGACAACAAAAAAAAAAGAAAAAAAAAAGACAAGACAAACAAAATCTGACAAAACCAAACAAATACAAGACAAAAAACAATACAAGACAAGACCATTCGTTTTAGAAAATGCATTAGTAGAGATAACCAAGAGGCAGTATCACTGGAAACACTCACTAGATGCCGGCCTGAATGAACCGTGGTTTGAAGTTGGTGTTGACTGCAGTGCAGACCGTCACATCTGTGACTCTACTCACACTGGAGTTCCTCTTTACAGTCTGAAGACTTGTGGTGCTACAAAAACCTGTGTAGCACACTTTACCTGGAAGGCCCAAAAACAATTCTAGCAAAAAATACTAAAATATTTAATAACCAGGAAAACCAATTCTAGTTTGTCATTAAACAGGATGTTCAGTAAGAAAAAAAAAATGTAATTGACTAGGAATTGTTTTGTCATATAAAATAATACAAACAATTATGTTTTTAATGTAACATTGGATGAGACTAAAACCTCTTACCAAACATGATATTATTGTAGTTGACGATCCAGCTCTCATCCCAAAACATTTTCTGTTTTTGGTATTGCAACCACTAGGGAAAAAAAATAAAAAATAAAAAATAAAAAAATTATAATGGGAAAACACAAGTAATATGGTTTGTAACAAATGTAACAACTTAGCTAGAATAATACATTACTGACTGTTTTTTTAGCCACTAAAGGAACGTGGGGATAGAAAACAGTATGAGATGGAAGCAAACACAAAGTTTCTTAGGGGAAACACAAAGGTGTTGCAAGCAAAACCAAAGTAAACACAAAGTTTCTTAGGGGAAACACAAAGGTGTTGCAAGCAAAACCAAAGTAAACACGCATTTCCTTGGGGAAATGCAAAAGTTTTGCAAGTGAACGCAACGTTTCATTGGGGAAACACAAAAGTGTTGCAAATAATAACAAAGTAAATGCAAAGTTTCTTGGGGAAACGCAAAAGTACTGAGAGTGAATGAAAAGTTTCTCAGGAGAACTTAAAAGTTTTCCATGTACATAAATGCCAGAGTTTCTTTGAGAAACACAACAGTTTTGCAAGCAAACACAAAGTCTCTTGGGGGAACGCAAAAGTATTGAGAGCAAATGAAACATTTTTCAGGAGAACTTAAAAGTTTTCCAAGTAAATGCATAGTTGCATGGAGGAACACACCCAGCAGGCACACAATGTCATAAGATGATTATATTTGGTTAAATTTCGGTTGCGATTTCTGGTGACCAAAATTCAATGTCAATTCAACATCTCATGTCAATGTTAATTTGATAACCAATACCATCGTCAGCTGACGTTGATATTTGTTGTTTTTAGGTTGTTTAACCAAAATCCAACATTAAGTCAACGACAACGTCAACCCGATTTTCATTCTCAACCAAAATGCAATGTCTGCCAGACGTCAACCTGACATCATATTGACGTCCTGTGACTGCCGGTCAGGTTTTGCAATTGAGCGCAAAGTTTTTCATAGGAATGCAAAAGTTTTGCAAGTGAATGCAAAGCTTCTCAAAGAAATCTCAATTACTATCCAAGATGGCGGCGCGATCTGACACAGCGGCCACTCCGGGTCCCAAAGACGGTGCTTTTATGTCTTTTAATGTCGTCTGTTCGTCTCCAAATATTGTCGATTTACCACCAATTCATAAGGAATTCTCTCCAGAACACATCTATGATGCTGCTGACCGCAAGACCCTCCAGCGGACAGTGAATACGGCTGCAAAGAACATCGGTGCCCCTCTCCCATCCATCCTGGACATTTTCCTTGCATGATGCTCCAGCAAAACCAACAGCATCGTGAAGGACCCCACCCACCCCTCCCACAGTCTCTTCCAGCTCCTACCATCAGGAAGACGGTACCGGAGCATCAGAGCCCGCTCCGCCAGACTGCTCAACAGCTTTTTCCCCCAGGCTGTGAGAGCCCTGAACCCAAATCACCCCGCCCTCCTCTGAAACCCCATGCAAACCCCTACCTCCTGAAACATGGACCCCCCCCCCCCCCCCCCCCCCCCCCCCCCCCCTCTCCAAACACCCCCCAACCTTACCACACCAAAGGAAAAACTGTGTGAAACTTTTTTGTGCAATTCAAAGTGTGCTACACACAGGTGAGTGGGCCTGTACAAACCACCTGTAGTAACACATTCTCCTCTATGCACACTAGACACTTTTCACACACTGCTGTGTGTACACAATCCCACAAAAGACTCAGCAATATATGTATGTTTACATGCTCATGCACTACAAATCATCTTGTACTGTTCCCCAGCCAGCTGCTTGACTCACAATGTTTCTCTCTGCACATGTACAGTATTTATGTGAAGCATTCATATAGTTTGTATAGTTTGTATTTTTTATCTTTTATCTTTAGTTGTATAGGGTAAACATTTATATATAGTATACTTAGTCAAAATCTGTCAGTAGGGAGGATCACGTGACCCCTCGATGGCGATGCAGGCTTAGTCTTTTGCTCCGCTCACTTTGCCACATATTTTACGATCCTGTCAGTAAAATTTAAACCACTCTGCATTGGACCCATCATGAGTGCTAAGGCAGACAAAGGGGATCGGAAAAGAGAGATTGAGCAATCGCCAGTGAAGAAAGAATTCAGAGATTCAGCCATCTCCAGAGAAGACCTCGACGAGGCTATTGCTAACCGCATTGAACTAGCATTTAAAGAACACCAAAGCACTTTGAATTCGGTTGTGAATTCGGCAGTAAGAGATGCGATGGACTCTATGCTGATTCCAGCATTGCGCGAACTGCGTGAGGACATACAAGCGACCAACAAGTCTGTTAAAGAGCTAAGAGAGGAGTTTGAGGCCATAGCTACCGAGACGAAGCAGACACGTGACCGCGTTGATTCTGTTCAGGCAGCGGTGCGTGAAGATAAGAGGACAGATATGGAGGACAGGTGCAGGAGGAACAACGTTAGACTGGTGGGGCTCCCAGAAGGGATGGAGGGTCCAGACGCAGCTGGTTTCCTCAGAGCTAATCTTTCCAAGTGGATTCCTTCCTTGAGGGGCCGTGACATTGAGATTGATCGGGCGCATCGCGTGTATGACGGAGGGAGGGGCTCCGATCGGCCGCGCACTCTCATCTTCCGTGTGCTGAGATGGCATGACAGATCAGATATCCTGAAGGGTGCTCGGCAGGCCTATCCGGTGAAATGCTCGCAGAGCAATGTCACACTGCTATTTTTTCCTGACTTTAGTCCGGCTACAGCGATCAGGAGAAAGGCATTTGGTCCAGTTTTGAAGAAGATGACAGCGCTTGGTCTCCAGCCCTTCCTCATCTATCCGGTGGTAATTAAGCTACGGCACAAAGGGGAACAGATAAGCTACGATTCCACTCAGAAAGCGGAGGATTTTATCAGCTCCATGTCTCAGCAGAAGTTGTATGCCGCAGCTCTGCGGGGGTGGGGGGGGGAGCAGCGGCCGCTGTTTCTCCAGCTCGACGGGAGGGGCGTGATGGCCGGGATGGACTTGGCCCTAGCTGCCCAGGAGGGGATGATGGCAGGATGAACATGGATGCTTGCTAAACCTATTTTTTGCGTTTTCTTCTCTCCTCTCTCCTACTGGGATATTGTCCTTATTTATCCTGTACAACGATCTCTTTGCTGGTAAGAATGACACTCCTTTTTTCTTTTTTGGAGGGGACTAATGGAGAGTAGGTTTAATTACAACCCCAAATCAGAAAAAGTTGGGACAGTATGGAAAACGCAAATAAAAAAAGAAAGTAGTGATTTCTAAATTTACTTTGACTTGTATTTCATTGCAGACAATATGAACACAAAATATTTCATGTTTTGTCTGGTCAACTTCATGTCATTTGTAAATATACATCCTTTCCTGTCATTCAGACCTGCAACACATTCCAAAAAAAGTTGGGACAGGAGCAATTTAGGGCTAGTAATGAGGTAAATTGGTTAAATAATGATGTGATTTGAAACAGTTGATGTCAACAGGTGATTGTAATTCTGATTTGGTACAAAAGCAGCATCCAAGAAAGGTCTAGTCCTTTAGGAGCAAAGATGAGCCGAGGATCGCCAGTTTGCCAACAAATACGTGAGAAAATTATTGAAATGTTTAAAAACAATGTTCCTCAAAGAAAGATAAGAAGAGATTTGGATATTTCACCTTCAACAGTGCATAACATAATTAAAAGATTCAAGGAATCTGGAGGAATTTCAGTGTGTAAAGGACAAGGGCGCAAGCCTAAGCTGAACAACCGTGATCTCCGATCCCTCAGGCGGCACTGCATCAAGAATCGTCATTCATCTATAAGCGATATCCCCACATGGGCTCAGGACTACTTTGGCAAACCTTTGTCAAGTATCACAATACGTAGTTACATCCACAAATGCCAGTTTAAACTGTACTGTGCCAAAAGGAAGCCCTATGTTAACAGTGTCCAGAAGCGCCGTCGACTTCTCTGGGCTCGGAGGCATCTGGGATGGACCATCACACAGTGGAAACGTGTACTGTGGTCAGATGAATCAGTATTTCAGGTATTTTTTGGGAGGAATGGACGCCGTGTGCTCCGGACCAAAGAAGAAAAGGATCATCCAGACTGTTACCAGCAACAAGTCCAAAAGCCAGGGTCTGTCATGGTATGGGGTTGCGTCAGTGCCCTTGGCAAAGGTAACTTGCACTTCTGTGATGGCACCATTAATGCTGAAAAGTACATAGAGATTTTGGAGCACAATATGCTGCCTTCAAGAAGACATCTTTTCCAGGGACGTCCATGCATATTTCAACAAGACAATGCAAAACCACATTCTGCACACATTACAAAGTCCTGGCTGCGGAGGAAGAGGGTACGGGTACTTGACTGGCCTGCCTGCAGTCCCGACCTGTCTCCAATAGAGAATGTGTGGCGCATTTTGAAGCGCAAAATGCGACAACGAAGACCCCGTACTGTTGCCCACCTTAAGACTTGTTTGCAGGAAGAATGGGACAAAATTACAATGAAATACAAGTCAAAGTAAATTTAGAAATCACTACTTTCTTTTTTTATTTGCGTTTTCCATACTGTCCCAACTTTTTCTGATTTGGGGTTGTAATAAAAACATTTTTTTTTTGGCTGTGTGAGCCTTTCGGGAGACATGTCTTGCTTTGGAGTGGATCGGTCACGACCTATCACTGTTTCTTGTTGCTCAGTCAGACCTATGTTCTCGGCAATGTGCGGTCTGAGTTGTTCCTTGTTTATGGTTGTCGGTTGTTCATATTTTTATGTTGTTTTTGTTTTTTACAGCAGACATTTATACTTTTAATTATTTTACCTTATTTCTAAAGGGATTTTTCATCTAGGAGGTTTGGTATCTAAAATGCACATCAGTGTTTACGTGTTATTTACAGAATGGAAGTGCTTCTGTTTTTTTTTCATTTATTGAGTACAATCTTGGGATTATGAATATTCAATGCATACTCTAAATATTTTATCACTGAATCTGAATGGTTTAAATTCTGCAGTTAAAGGAACCCGTGTGTTAGAATATTTACACCGTAAATCTATTTCCTGTGCCCTAATACAAGAGACACATTTAAAACAATCTGACGTGGCACGTTTCCAGAATAAGAATTACAAATTAATAGCTTTTTTCTGCGCTCAAAATAAAACTAAGGGGGTGCTTATCCTTGTTAACCGGAAGTTAAATTTAACGATTGAACACCTTGGTAGTGATGAGAAGGGTAGATTTGTTTTTATCCGATGCAAAATATATAATAATAGGTTAGCATTGGTCTCTATTTATGGTCCGAATGAGACAAACAGTGCATTCCTTACACAGATTTCCAAAATTTTACTTGAGGAGATTGATTGCCCTCTAGTGGTGGGTGGTGATTTTAATGCTGTCATAAATCCTGCTTTAGATAAATCTCAATCTGATACAACAGCCAATCCATCCTCTAAATTATGGAATAAATTTATCACTGAGCTCAACTTAATCGATCTATGGAGAATTCAGAATACTAAAGCTAAGGACTTTTTTTTCTAATAGACACAAGACTCTAGGATAGACTACATATTTCTCAGCCCATCTTTAATTTCATCTAATTCCTCCATCTCTATATTACCAATTTTATTATCTGATCATTCTGCTGTGTTGTGCAGTGTTCCTCTTTCCGATGTTAAAGCCAAGTCCCCTAGATGGCGCTTTAACATATCATTATTAAGTAATCAGACTTTCATTACTTCTCTAAAAGAATATATTAAGGAATTTCTTGAAATTAATATGCCCTCTGATGTGGATCCTCAAATACTGTGGGAAACGACTAAGTGTGCTATATGAGGTTTCTGTATATCTTTCTCTTCTACTCTTGCCAAAGCGAAAACTCACCAGTTTACACAATTAGAAAATAAAATCCAATCATTACAAAACCTACAAAAACAACATTTTACTGAGCAACAGGCTACACAGCTGTCCTCTTTAAAAGAAGAATATGATTTACTTTCACACTCAAAGGCAGAATTTATTTTACATAGGACTAGACAAAAATATTATTTTGAATCAGAGAGACCTAGTCATTTATTGGCCCTTAGGTTGAAAGAATGCGAGTCTAAGGCATATATTAGCGCAATAAAATCATCGGATGATCAGGTCACTACGAACCCTGTGGCAATTAATGACATATTTAAAGGTTTTTACACAAATCTGTATAAAGCCGAAATAGATTTTGATGAACCAATTTGTAAGCAGTATTTAGATAAATTGGAACTGCCTCGGATCTCACAGATGGATAAAGAATATTTGGAGGCCCCATTAAGTTTGGAGGAACTTCACGTCTCTCTAAAAAGCCTTCAAAAGGGCAAATCGCCGGGTCTAGATGGTCTCCCCCCTGAATTATATTTAGAAATTTGGGATTTGGTAGGGATACTTATGCTTAACTCATTTAATTTTGCAATTGAACGTGGGGTATTTCATAGAGATCAAAAAAACATCACTGATTTCATTACTTCTTAAAAACGGGAAAGATCTATTAGATTGTTCCAGCTACAGACCGATTTCGCTTATCCCATGTGATCTAAAAATCTATGCTAAAGTTTTTGCTTCTCATATGGAGAAGGTAATTCACAGTCTGATTAAGGAGGACCAAACCGGTTTCATCAAGGGGCGCAATGCATCTGACAATATGCGTCGGCTCCTTCATATTCTTGACTTTGCGGACTCCCACCCAACCCTTGTGCGGTCTTTTCACTTGATGCAGAAAAAGCCTTTGACAGGCTAGAGTGGAATTATATGTGGGCAGTTCTGCAATGTTTCGGCTTCGGTGAACACTTCGTTTCTATGATTAAGACATTATACCACTCACCTGCAGCATCAGTCATAACTGGTCATATTATTTCCCCCTCATTCCCTTTACAGCGGGGAACGAGGCAGGGGTGTCCACTTTCCCCCTTATTGTTTTGTCTATCTCTTGAGCCCTTAGCACAAGCCATCAGGAAATCTGAAGTATCGATTAAGATTCATGACCATAATCATAGTATTTCATTATACGCTGATGATATTATTCTATATTTAGACCACTTTGATGTTTCAGTCTCTAGTATAATTAAGGAATTTGATAATTTTAGTAGCCTATCAGGATATAAAATAAATTGGAGCAAATCTGCTTTAATGCCAATTAACAATGTTAAGGTTATTTTTTCTATTACCTCATTTATCCCTATTAAGGAATCTTTCATCTATTTGGGCATTACCATATATAAAAACATTCATAAGATTGCCAGAGACAAATTTAATAACATTTTAGTTAAGGTCAAAAATGATAAAATCATCTATTTGGGCATTACCATATATAAAAACATTCATAAGATTGCCAGAGACAATTTTAATAACATTTTAGTTAAGGTCAAAAATGACATTCAAAGATGGAAGAATCTTAAAGTTTCTCTCCAAGGAAGAATCCCCACTGTTAAGATGAATTTGTTACCTCGATTTGATTTTTTTTTTCTCTATGCTACCACTTTCTCCCCCTCCAGGTTACTTTAAGGAGATCAACTCCATAATTTCTAAGTTTATCTGGAATGATAAATGTCCCAGAATTAAACTTACCACATCCTAATAGCGCAGGAGGACTGGCTGTACCAAATTTTGAATTATATTATTGGTCGTTCCAGCTTAAGGCTCTTCATAATTGGGTTGATCCTCAATCTACAGTTTCATGGAGGGTGATTGAAGCTTACAAGGTTAAACCAAATAGACTTCAAGATATTTTATTTACTGGCACAGGAAAAAAAGGGGATAATTATAAATTTGGTCCGGTTGTGGCTAACTCTATTAAAATCTGGAAAACGGTTGAACGTCGGATAGGTGGACCCTTCAAATTCTGTAACAGTTCACTTTTATGGCACAATTTTAATTTTGTATGCAGAAATTGTCCATTTGTCCAACCCTCTTGGTCTTCTTTGGGTGTAAACACGTGCGGTGATATATATGATAACCGGGGCCTCTGTTCGTTTCAGACATTAAGAGCCAAATTTTGTCTACCAGCATCTGCATGTTTTGTTTTTCTTCAATTACGTTCTGCTCTCAAAGCGTATGGCGTTCCGTGGTCTTCTTCCATTTCCTCTCATCCTATGGATTGCACCATCTGCTGGT
Source organism: Schizothorax lantsangensis (assembly GCA_027422415.1). Taxonomy (NCBI): domain Eukaryota; kingdom Metazoa; phylum Chordata; class Actinopteri; order Cypriniformes; family Cyprinidae; genus Schizothorax; species Schizothorax lantsangensis. Next base: position 23,877,840 of record CM049843.1, on the reverse strand, counting down.
CGGCCATCTGTTTTCTTAATATATAATAAAATTATTGATTGTATTACAAAACCTCTTTCTATTAAAACTATCTGGAATAGGGAATTATCTGACCTTAATTTATCTGTCGACTGGGAGAGAGTGTGGTCTGATCTCAGTTTAACATCTAAAAATCTGGCTCATCGTCTTATTCACTTCAAAGTCATTCATAGAGCATACATAACTCCTTACAAAAGATTAAAAATGAAACTACAGTCAGATTTGAACTGCCATATATGTAACACTACATCATCAGGCACTTTTCTGCATATGTTTTGGGAATGTCCTGTCGTCATCAGTCTATGGACACATGTAAACCTGGTTTTGTCATCATTACTGCGAATTGATTGGTCTGTTAACCCAAGTTTGTGTCTTCTTAATGATGATTCTGGTCTCTGTATTAGTTCAATGCAAAAGAGAATGTTGTTTGCTGGTTTTACAGCTGTGAAGAAGACAATAATACAGAACTGGTTTACACCACACATGTGTAGAAAAACATATTGGATCCATAGCCACAAATAGTGTCATGTGAATGTACAACGGCGCGAGTTGGTGGGGCCAGGCCTTCGACCATTGATGCTTGGCAGTGCTTTTTGTTGGACATACGTGATTGTATAAAGGAGTGACTTTTGTGTTCTTGTTGTCCTTCCCTCTCCCCCTCCCTTTTGATTGGACCTTGAGATGTTGAGTATGTGTCTGTTGTTTTGTTTTGTTGTATTTTGGATATTATGTTGTGTGTGAAAAATAAACAATAAAAAATTGTTGATAACAAAAAAAAATCTGTCAGTAGGTTAGTTGTGTATAGGTATATAGTGATTTACTTCATTGTTGTATGTCTGTATTTATGTAGCACCGTGGTCCTGTGAGGCACAACATTTCCTTCCACTGTATGTCCCCACATGTAGCGGAATGACAATAAAGCTCAACTTGACTTGACTTTAAAAGAACAAAGTTTCATGAGAGAACAGTAGTTTTGCAACAAAACGCAAAGAATTTGCAAACAAATGCAAGGTTTCTCATTAGAACTCAGCAGTTTTGCAAGTGAACGCAGAAGCATTTCCATCTCTTTTTTTTTCAAATCTCATATCTTTATCATTACCATGTCTCTTTGGAGGCTTTTTGAAAATGTGAGTGGTACTTCCCTGTGAAAAACCCATATAGGGTATTGTTGGTGATTGCTAGAGCATTGCTATGCATATTGCTAACGTGGCTGCTGAGATGTGAGTTGATTGCTTACTTGGTTCAAATCAAAAGAGTATCCATTTTATCTATTCCTTCCTTCAATGTAAGTTTCTTGTCCCATTTTATCATCTGCAAGTTGTATTGACTTGCAAATATTTGTCAAGTACTGAACCGACATTCTCACCACCAGCGTCAAGATGAAACCACTGCAGAACAAGGTCACAGGAAGCCCAATGGCCACTTTGATGGATGTGGGCATAGGACAAACCCCACAGTCAGCGGGACACGTCAGACAGCTCTCCTCCAGCTCACAGATGTCGTCGCTACACACTGACACACAAGTACAAACGAAAGTGCAACATAACCTAGACAAACATCCCTAGACAAAGCTTAATTTTGTTCTCATATGACACTAATGATTTCCTGGACCTGTATAGAATGTCAACAATTAACCTTGCTTAATCAAACACTAGGTTTATTTTGAATAACATCTATATCCTTGATGTACCAATTGTTTGAAGATATCTTTCCCGTAAATCCCTATAGCGTTTAACAAGTTATACTAACCTTGAGCGCTGACTACTAACACCTTGGACTCTAGTGCTGCATGCATCTGTCCCACTTTGATATGAGCAATGACCGATGTAACTCCTAAATGGACCAGCACCACCTGGGTAAAAATAATTAAAATCACCATTTATAAAATAAAATAAAACACACACACATGCACGTATATTTAAGAAAAATATTTTATATTTCTATATTAAATATATTTATATATAATATAAATTATATGAATATAAATATTATATAAATGTAAATATTTTCAAAATATATTCTGTATGTGTGTATTTATATATACATATATTATGTAAACAAAAACTTTTATTTTGGATGTGATTAATCGTTTGACAGCACAAAAAAATAATATATATATATATATATATATATATATATATATATATATATAAAATAATAATAAAATAAAATAAAATAAATAAAATAAAATTGCTTGTAACCTTTGAGGTCCAGAGCAGTTGGCTCATCTTGCCAGCTTTGGATACCGTGTGGGTTACAATTTCGCCATCATCTGGAATCCAGGGACCACAAATCCCTCCACTTCTCTAAACAGACAAAAAAACAATCATAACAAATGGTTAAACTGAGAAATTTTACACTTTTATCCACTGAATTAGCTAATTTCAAATTTGATGCCTGCTACAGGTCTCAAAAAGTTGGCACAGGGGCAACAAAGGGCTGAAAAAGCAAGAAACGTTGAAAAGATTCAGCTGGGAGAACATCTAACAACTAATTAAGCTACTTGACATCAGGTCTGTAACATGATTAGCTATAAAAGGGATGTCTTAGAGAGGCAGAGTCTCTCAGAAGTAAAGATGGGCAGAGGCTCTCCAATCTGTGAAAGAGTGTGTAAAAAGATTGTGGAATACATTAAAAAATAATGTTCCTCAATCTTTGGACCCTCAGATGACACTGCATCACTCATCGGCATGATTCTGTCATTGACATTACTAAATGGGCCCAGGAATACTTCCAGAAACCACTGTCGGTAAACACAATCTGCCGTGTCATCTGCAGATGCCAACTAAAGCTCTATCATGCAAAAAGGAAGCCATATGTGAACATTTGACTGTTTCAAAGTGAAAAAGTGTTCTATGGTCAGACGAGTCCAAATTTGAGATTCTTGTTGGAAATCACGGATGCTGTGTTCTCCGGGCTAAAGAGGAGGGAGACCTTCCAGCGTGTTATCAGCGTTCAGTTCAAAGACCAGCATCTCTGATGGTATGGGGGTGCATAAGTGCATACGGTATGGGCAGCTTGCATGTTTTGGAAGGCACTATGAATGCTGAAAGGTATATAAAGGTGTTAGAGCAGCATATGCTCCCCTCCAGACGACGTGTATTTCAGGAGGACAGTGCAAAACCACATACTGCAGCTATCACAACAGCATGGCTTCGTAGTAGAAGAGTCCGGGTGCTGAATTGGCCTGCCTGCACTGTAACATGTGGTGCATCATTAAACGAAAAATACGTCAAAGACGACCACAAACTCTTCAGCAGCTGGAAACCCAAATCAGACAAGTATGGGACCAAATTCCAACACCAAAACTCCAGAAATTCATAACCTCAATGCCCAGACGTCTTCAAACTGTTTTGAAAAGAAGAGGAGATGCTACACCATGGTAAACATGCCCCCGTCCCAACTATTTTGAGAGCTGTAGCAGGCATCAAAATTGAAATGAGCTCATTTTGTGCATAAAATTGTAAAATTTCTCAGTTTAAACATTCATGTTATCAATGTTCTATTGTGAATAAAATATTGGCTCATGTGATTTGAAAGTCTTTTAGTTTTCATTTTATTCAAATTTAAAAAACATCCCAACATTTCCGGAATTCGGGTTGTATGTTACAGCCTTATTCCAAAATGGATTAAATTAATTATTTTCCTCAAAATTAAACAATACCCCATAATGACAACGTGAAATAAGTTTTGTTTGAAATCTTTGCAAATTTATTAAAAATAAAAAACGAAAAACAAAATCATGTACATAAGTATTCACAGCCTTTGCCATGACACTCAAAATTGAGCTCAGGTGCATCCAGTTTCCACTGATCATCCTTGAGATGTTTCTACAACTTGATTGGAGTCCACCTGTGGTAAATTCAGTTGATTGGACATGATTTGGAAAGGCACACACCTGTCTATATAAGGTCCCACAGTTAACAGTGCATGTCAGAGCACAAACCAAGCCATGAAGTCCAAAGAATTGTCTATAGATCTCCGAGACAGGATTGCATCGAGGCACAGGTCTGGGGAAGGGTACAGAAAAATTTCAGCAGCATTGAAGGTTCACAGAAGCATATAGTCTCTGTTACCCTTAATAGAAGAACTTTGAAACAATCAGGACTCTTCCTAGCTGGCCTCCTGGCCAAACTGAGCAATTGATGGAGAAGGGCCTTGTCTAGACTGGTGAACCTGAACCTGAACCAAGAATCTGATGGTCACTCTAGTTGAGCTCCATGATCATACAGTATGTGAAGATGGGAGAAACCTACAGAAGGACAAACATCACTGCACTCCACCGATCTGGGCTTTATGGCGGTGTGGCCACACTCTCCTCAGTGAAGACACATGAAAACACACTTGGAATTTGCAAAAAAGCACCTGAAGACCATCAGACTCTGAGAAACAAGATTATCTGGTATGATGAACCTCAATAAGCATCATCAACTGTCTCTCTCTGAATGTGAGCAAAACTAAAGAGCTGTTTGTGGACTTCAGAAAGAGTCAGCAGCGGCCCTACACTCCTCTTATGATCAGTGGGACCCCTGTGGAGAGGGTGAGCAGCTTTAAGTACCTCGGTGTAAACATCTCCGAGGACCTGACTTGGACTACACACATTCAAACACAGGTCAAGAAAGCCAGGCAAAGACTGTACCATCTGCGACAGCTGAGGAAATTCAGGGTCTCACCAGCAATCCTGAAAACTTTCTATTCAGGGACCATAGAAAGTGTATTTCAGTGTGGTATGGGAACAGCTCAAGTCAAGACTGCAAAGCCCTGCAGAGGGTTGTGCGCTTAGCTGAGCGTATCTCAGGGTCTGCTCTCCCCTCCCTGCAGGACATCTACCTCAAACGCTGCAAAAGCAGAGCTGTCAAAATAATCAAGGACTCGAACCACCCTAGTAACTTATGACCCTAGTCTTTTCACTCTGCTACCATCTGGTAAGAGCTTCCGTTGCCTTATGGCAAAAACTGAGAGACTTAGGAGGAGCTTCTTCCCCCAGGCCATCAGGCTCCTAAACTCAAACTCAGCCTCTTAACATCATCATGACTCTTTATAATCACTTAACAATCAGTAAGATATTCATTATTCTGTACCTCACACTGACAGTGTCATTTGCACACAGCTGTGTTTTGGTATTTTATTTTTTTATTTTTTTTATTTTGGTATTGCTGCTATATGACAACCTGTTTGCACATTCCTCTCTTGTACATTCCTGCTTATCCTAACATTTAAGTCTACAGTATACTGTCATGCACATTTTTTTATAGTTTATATTTTGTTCTTTATATCTTATTCCTTACTTATTTCATTTTATGTATATTTCCTCTGTGTTTGTATTCTATAATATTTGCACTGTCCATGGAGCGGACCTGACTCACATTTCACTGCTGGTTATATACTCTCTATATAATCGTGTATGTGACAAATACAAATCTTGAATCTTTGAAACAAAACCAGCTCTGCTCATCACCTGCAGAGTACCATCCCAAAAGTAAAGTGTGCTGGTAGCAGCCTCATGCTATAAGCTGCATGGGGCTGATTTTTCAGTGGCAGGGACTGAGTGGACTGACTGACTCATCAGAGTAGAAGAAAAGCTCAGTGCACCAAAATATAGAGATAGCTTTAATCTAGAGCATTCAGAACCTCAGACTGGGCAGAAGGTTCACCTTCCAACAGGACAATGACCCTAAGCACACAGCAAGAGTGGCTTATCGACAACTCTGTGAATGTCCTTGAGTGGCCCAGCCACAGCCTGGGATTGAACCCAATCAAATAATTCTGGAGAAACCTGAAAATGTGCATCTGCCCCATCCAACCTGGCAGAGCTTGAGAGGTGAAGAGGTGAGGTGAAGAATGGCAGATAATTGCCAAATGATGATGATGATCAAAGCTTGTCGCATCATACCCAAAAAGATGTGAGGCTGTAATTGGTGCCAAAGGTGCTTCAACAAAGTATTGAGCAAAGGCTGTGAATAGTATGTACATGTGATTTTTTTTTATTATTATTTTTTTTATAAATTTGCAAAGATTTCAAACAAACTTCTTTCACGTTGTCATTATGGGGTATTGTTTGTAAAATTGAGGAAAATAATTAATTTGGCCTTTATGGCCATAAGGCTGTTAAAGCTCAAGGGACGTGACAGTGTGATTGCTTATGTTATTGATGTGGGTACTTTTGTTATGCAGTTTTACCTGTATTGCCCAAAACAAATTTCCCTTAAGGGGACAAATAAAGTATATATGATATGAATTTAATCCATTTTGGAATAAGGCTGTAACAACAAAATGTGGAAAAAGTAAAGCGCTGTGAATACTTTCCAGATGCACTGTAAACCAAAAATTAGAACGTTATAAAGCTTATATAAACCAAAATTATACTACTGTTCAAAAGAATAGGATCAGTAAATTTTTTTAAGAAATTAATACTTTTATTCAGCAAGGATGCATTAAATAGCTCCAAAGTGACAGTAAATGTTTTTCATAAGGCAGCGGCTATTTGCACTTTGTAAATAGTAGTAGAGGCTATTTACACTAAGTGAAAATAGCAGTATTTCTTAGCAATATGCTATTTACACAATGCAAATAGCTATAGATTCTATTTACACTATGTTGAAATAGCAGGATTTATTACTTATTGCATATGGTGGCAGTTATGTGCACCTCAGTATTGTAGTACATTATAAAACATTATGCAGTAATAGCATATTGAGTGTAAATTATAATTTTATTTCAAATTATTAAATGGATGTCATGCCACCTTATTGGGACAATAAAGCCCTCCCTACACCTACCCTAACCCTACCCAATACTTTATTTTCAACTTGATTATTTCCTTAATTTTTATTGAAAATAATTGCCTTTCCGATGTTATATGAGATTTGAAAAGGAAGAAGAAAAAAAAAAGTTTGGCAAAAGGCGGGTTCGAACCCTGGTCGATCGCATCAAAAACACTAAGCACTTTACAAGCTGCACCACTGAAGCTGATGATTGATAGCCGTCTTTTGTAATGTTAACTATCCCAATCACACGTGTAAATAGCCTCTGCCAACAAGGCGGGCTATTTGCACTTGGTGTAAATAGACACTCCGTTTTTGGTAAATGTAACAAAATTATATATTTTAAATAAACATTGTTCTGTTCATTGAATTATAAAAAGTATCAGTTTCCACAAAAATATTAAGCAGCTCAACATTTTTCAACAATGATAATAATCAGAAATGTTTCTTGAGCAGCAAATCAGCATATTAGAATGATTTATGAAGGATCATGTGACACTGAAGACTGCAGTAATGATGCTGAAAATTCAGCTTTGCATCACAGGAATAAATTAAGTTTAACTAATTTTATTACATTTTTATTTAAATAATTCGATTAAATTCAATTATATTATTTAATTTAGATTTTTAATATATTTATTAAATGTTTAAGTAATAAATAATTTAATTACTGTATATTCAATTATATTTAATGTAATTTCATTTAGATTTTAAATGTTTTATTTAATTTTTTAAGTAGTAATAAGTTTAATTCAATAATATTTTATTTTATTTTGATTTTATTTATTTAAGTATTATTAATTTAATTTAATTCAATAATTTAATTTAATATAATTTAGATTTTATTTTTTTATTTTTAAATAATAATGAATTTAAGTTAAATTATACTATTTAATTTAATTTAGATTGGATTATTTTTATTTATTTTTTATATAATAATGAATTTAATTAAATTCAATTAAAAAATACTGGGTTGTTTCAACCCAACTTTGGGTCAAATATGGACTAACCCAACTTTTGGGTTAAAAAATTAATGTAAAAATTTAACCCAACAGCTGGGTTAGTCCATATTTGACCCAAAGTTGGGTTGAAACAACCCAGTATTTTTTAGAGTGTACTATTTCATTTCATTTAAATTCAACTGCTAATTGTTTGTTTGCTGTTGTTGTTGTTTGTAACCACATTTTAATGACAACATGATTAAGATTTAGTTTACATCATTTCAGCAAATTTGTCCCCCAAGCATAAGTAGTTTAGAAACACTCAGACTCACACACAGATACGGGGATGATTAGGAGGCCATGATGGTCAGAGGCCAATGGGCAAATTTGACCAGGATACCGGGGTTACATCCCTACACATAGAGTTAGCCATATGCTAACTCTAATGGCTGTCTTACTTCCTGAATCACCTTAAACTGAAATCAAGTAGAATACGTTTGACCTGTAATATTGCTAAATGTGATCCAGTTAGTAAAATATTTGACATAGCCTTGTTAGAAAATAAAATAAAATACATTAATTTAATTCAAAAGTTAATTTTACTTTATTTTAAACTAGTTATGATGAAATTAAATTAAATTATTATTTAATTGCTTTAAACAAGCACTATACATCCTGGGATTTAAAACTAAATGTTATTGAATTGGTTGTAACAAGTGCTAATATGTATCATGTGCATGCTGGGGAAAAAAAATAAATATGGAAAATTAAATTAAATTAAAATTTAATTTCTTTACACAAGTGTTAATATGTGCCAAGAACATGCTGGGAAAACTACACTAAACTAAACTAACCTAAATTATTTAATTACACTTAAAGAGTGTTAATATGTACCATGCATGCTGGGAAAACTAAACTAAACTTAACTGAAACTAAACTTAACTAAGCTATTTAAAAAAAAAAACAATAAGTGTTAATATGTACCATGTACATGCTGGGGAAAATAAACTAAAATTAAATTAAATTAAATTATTACATGAAATAAAATTTAAAAGCAATTAAATAATTATTTTAAAAAGTGTTCATATGTACCATGTATATGGTTGGAAATAAAATAAAATAAAATAATTGATTTAAACAAGTGCTAATATGTACCACATACATGCTGGGACATAATTTAAAAACATAACATTACATAACATAACATAACATATAACATAACATAATATTTATTTGGTTTAAATATATTAATATGTTCCACATACATTATGGAAATAAAAAAAAAATACTTAAAACAAGCTACATGCTGCGGGAAAAAGTAAATAAATAAATTGCATATAAATAAAGTGCATATATTGCAAATAAAGTGAATTCACAGGTCTGTCGTTCACTGCCTTATTCTGACCACAAGTGTTTCTGACATAGACACAAAAGCCATGGGTGACAATGTCTGATCCAGTCCATTCACTGACAGTTTTTTGGCAGTGAAGCTGATTACATCACTGTAAAACAGGGTATCTTAAAAAACAAAACACCATTATCTTTTTAAACCCATCCAAGTGATCATATAAATCCCCTGCATCGTGAAAATATTGAGAAATCCCCAATAAAGTCACAAAATCATACACTTACCACAAGGAAAAGGACAGCGCAGGTTTCCCACAGACCCATATTGTCTTGCTTGTCGGTTTGGATGCACAGTGCTGACTGACTTGGTAAGAAGGGGCTGTCTCTTGTCCTCTATTTTGTCTTTCTTTCTTTCCCTGATTCCTCAATAGCCCGGTAATTATTCAATCAGCTGGAGAGCTGGCGCTAATCATAAACACAGTGGCTTTCTGCCCCTTCACTCTCCCAAGGAGATCCAACTCACCTTCAGCCCACTTGTAGTCGGTACATACGCAAAAACCAATATAAAAACAACTTATTATTTTAAATGCAGTCTGATACTGTCAAATGAGATATTTGCTTGTAATCAGTGTAAACATCAGCTGGCGGGATGCAAATTTGGCTCTTTAAAAAAATAAAATATACAGAGCATAAACAGACCATTCACTATGGTCTGTTTTTTTATTTCCATTTTTTATCCACTAAATTATATTGCAGTCATACATAAAACTGACAGCATCGTTGGAAAGTCTGGGGTCAGGTTATTATTATTTATTTATTTTTTGAGCAAGAATGCTTTACATTGATCAAAATGGATGTAAGGACCTTTTATCATTTTAGTTCAGATATAATGTGAAATGTAAGAAAAAATGCACGTTTTCCACAAAAATATTAAGCTGCATTTTCATCACTGCAACTGATTTCAACACTGAATTGTTTCTTGAGCAGCAAATCAGCATATTAAAATGATTTCTGAAGTATCATGTGACACTGAAGACTGGAGTAATGATGACAGGATAAATTACATTTTAAAATATATTCAAATAGAAAACAGTTATTTTAAATTTTAATAACATTTCACAATACTGTTTTTACTTTATATTTGATCAAATAAATGCAGGTTTGATGAACGAGACTTATGTCTTTCAAAAAAAAAAATGTCTTTGAATAACATTTCCAACTTTTTGAATGTAAATTATATAAAAACAAATCCAATTATGAACCATATTATAGCATGACTTCAAAACATGATTAACTATGTACTTTAAACTAAACAAAATTGTGACTGCATTTTGATTGTTTGCTTCATTTGTGAGATTCATGAGAAGCACTAGGGTGAATGACGACAAACATTCTGCAGAAGATGTGGCTCAACTGGACTGTCCAAATTGTAGCCCATTGACTTTCACTATATGGGCAAAAACAGTTCATCATTGATGGGGGCACGTTTAAATGTAAACTTATTTGGTTGCTTTTCATACAGTGCTGTTGCTTACCGCAACATGCGATAAAAACACCTTTTCCATGTCAGTCAGTTAACCATGGTTTTACTACAGATAAAACCAAAAAAACTTGGTTACTATAGTTAAACCTTGGTAACAACAAATTAACCATGGTTAGGCTACACTAACCATATTTAACTATGGTATTTGTAGTAAAACTGGTTATACAAATGGTAATCAATAAGCCAAAAAAAACAACAACAAAAAACATGGTTACTACACTTTTACTACAATAAAACCATGGCTAATTTTTGTAAGGGCTTGGTTTGTGACGAGCGATTCAGAAATTCAATTTCAACAACGTGGCTGGAACAATAGCATGCATACAAACAATGCCAATCTCAGCCAGATACTGATTGCTTTTATTTAATGTCAAATGTCTCTAACGTAAGTCTGAATATCATTTTGTGCAGTCTTTATAGCCCAACTGAAAACGATAATGATTTACCTTGTATCTTGAAAATAAAGGAAGAAACATAAACGTTCAAACTGTAATGCAATGTGAACGAAGATTGTATCAGCCACTCCATGTGTATTTTTAATAATGTTAAAATGGCTTAATATTTATGAATTTGATTAATCCAATTTCGTTGCGAGTGAAGCGCTCTCAGAGAAAGACTTTGCACAAACGCTCTTCTGATTGGCTGTGATTTTTGATTGATTTAGTCGCATCGCGTGTAAAACAAAAGCCTCAGGATAGACCTTGTGTACATTTCCTGTTTACGGCAGCAAAGTGACATGATCCCAATGTGGTTTATCTTAATGAAATCAGTGCCCATACCGGAAGAATAAATCATCCTGTTTATGCTGAGACACTCTCGACGCCCGACATGAGGACCTGCAGGTGGCCTTTGAGAACAGTTTTGCCCAAGTATCAACAGGAAAAGCTGGTTTCCCAGGATATACAATCTGAAGCACGGTTGTAGTTTCGTCATGCTGTAATTAAGCCGTGTCGCAGCAGGAGCATGACTGGAGCTCAGGTGAGACGATCTGCAGCAGCTTGTTGCATCAGAATTGCGTAAGATGGGGAATATCTCGCCATTTCAAAACCTGAAGAAAGGTTTTATTCTGTATACCTCTGACCTAGCAGTTTGGATTTCAGCCTATGAGCTTAAAGCACATTGGGAGGGGTTGTTAGGATGAAAACTTAGATAAGGACCCAATGATGTTAACCGGAGGAATAAGGGATTTACTTACATTGTTATCAAGTTATAAATTGCATAGGCTATGAAATGTCGTTTTTTTTTTAACCACAGGAAAAAAAGTAAGAAGTTACATTTTGAAATCTGAAGCCTCAACCAGTGTTGAAATTTTGTTATTTTCAGTTTTCATTTTGAGTTTAGTTTAAGTTTTAGTCACTTTGTTTAATTTAGCAGCATTGTTTATATTAGATATTTCTATTTAGCTTCAATGAATTTCCATTTCATTTTTAGTAGGCTTACTCTAATTTTCATTTAGGGTTAAGTTTATGTTTTTATCTAATATTTTATTTTATTTCAGCTTTATTTTAATTACTGAAAAATAGTTTATAGTTAGTTTTAGTTGGAATAGCACACTGCTCTGTGAAATACAGTCACAATTTTGAAAAAATAAAATTGTCTTTTTTATTCTTAAGTTTAAAAAAGACTTCCATACAAATCATACAAAAAATCCATGTTTCATTTTTCTTAAATATCATTGTATTAGTTCAAGAACACAATGAAATTATATATATACAGATAAACTCATTTACATTGTAACTGCAGTTACGGTGTGTTTCCACTGGCACATAGCGAGCACAGCGGATATATGCATATATATGAAAAGCAAAATTTTATAGAATTTGAATTGTGTAATATTGAATAATGGGAATCATTCACACATGAAACCACAAAAACAAATTAGCAGTACCAATATGTATTAACATGGGAATAATTGACCACTTAATCATGTATTACATAATTACAATTCTAATATTTAAATCTAATATTCGACTATACACAGCAAAAATTATTCTCACACATGAAGACTATGAAATGCATATGAAATCTCTCAAATCCTTACATTAATATCTACATAAAGTCTACATATGATCTACATACTACATACATCCATTTTAAGATAAAAAAAAATAGTCAAAGACTCATTTTAAACAGTACAGTATACTTAGAAAATAATTAAGAGATTCACACAGATTTTACAACAGTACAGTATTCTAATTGGTTTTGGATCTTGAGAAATGTTCAGAAGCTGAATTAAAGAGGTAAAGTGAAACTTTACAAGTGCATTGCTGTGAGAGATGTGGTGTGGTGGGTAGTGCACATGCTCAGACATGCTGCACGCAGGCGTTAATGCGGGCGACTACTGAAAATGGTAAAAATTAGTGCATTGCTTTGTACTGTCATTAAACTCCTTTTGAGTTCTGCTCTAACTTTTCGTCTCTGAGAGCAGGTCTCAGGAAAGTTCAGGAGCAATGGCACAACAGGGTGATAAAAATGGTCTTCACAGAGTCAAAAACGAGTCCGGCCCACCTTCAAGACTTCAGCATCTCCTGTGTGGAGACCTTGCTGTCCTCTGCTGTATTCTCTTTCAGGCTACTGCTTGTCTCCCGACCAGAACCACGTTGAATGTTGGCCTTGGACGACCTCTGCCGCCTTGTCCCGCTGCAAACGCAACGCATCAGGTTCTTGATGGTGGTCCACATTTCCTCGTCTCTGTAGGAGTAGATGATCGGGTTCATGACGGAGTTGAGGACGGCGAGGAGCAGCAGCCAGCGTTTGAATTTCAGGACTTCGCATTGTTCACACTTGAGTCCGTCCAGAAGCAGAACCACAAGTCCAGGAGTCCAACAGATCACAAACGCTCCTAAAGAGACAAACAAACATTTGGGTTGAAATGTTTTTAATGATAAAACCATATATATTTGGAGATATATCACATACACGTTACACATGTTTAATATGGTTTTATATTTACAAATATATAAATAAAAATTAGAGTGCAATGAAAATTAGCAACTAATTAATTCCATTTTTTTTTTTTTAAGTGGAGCGTGCATCTGAAAAGTCTCCTGTTTGATGTGGTCTAAATAAACAGACGTTCTGCGTCTAAATAAATGCAATTCTTGTCAAGAAAAAAAAGAGACAGAAGCTGCAGTTTTGAATTGGGTGACTAACCCTAGCCCCGCCCCTGTGTTGACTGCATTAAATATTTTTAACACTTTTAAACTGGGAAAATTAATCGCCTGTGTTAACGAGCTAATTTTGACAGCACTAATATATATACACACTTAAAAGTTATATTTCTCTTTTCATATATATTAAAATACATATAAAATCCCCCCAAAATTTAACATTTCATTATATGTTATTGTTTAAATTATATTTTGTATATAATTAGGCTTAGATTTAATTTTCTATCTTTAAAAAGTATACATGTAAAAATGTATAAATGTACACATACATTAGACATACATTTTTATGTTTATATAAACACGTTTGTGTGTACATATAAATATATACATATTGTTATATATTATTGACAGTTTAATCTTACTAGCCTTGTGTTCAAGGTTATGAAACAAGGTGCTGATATTTCTACTTTTTTTGTTTTTTAAAGGAAATGAAAACAGAGAAAGTTGCCATTGGTTCCCAGTGGCAAGCAGGTTCCACAATTTGTCTCCTCTCACAAAAAAAACATGGCTTGCTGCACCTGTAAGATTAACCTTTTACACATATTGCATTTTGCACTGCTGTAGATGCTGCAGTTATTTTTGTTTGTTTTAACCACACTTCGAGAATGCATTTCTGCCCCAACATGTTCAATAACCCTTTTTTTTAGCCTTGATTGAATGACTCACAGCAACAAAGCTGCTTTTAGTCACAGTTCCCCTTAATTCTTTCAAGTTCATATGAAATCCTGCCTGCACTGCAAAACAAGCTCAGACAAACAACGGATCTCAGGTGAAGAATGTGTACCGGCACATCTTTCAAGATTAGAAAACACTCATAAGCACTAAAATGAACAAAGGAGATGGTTGTTTTCAGACGCTGGAGCTTCTCCTGAAAGAACCACACAAAACCCACCTCCTGTTTCACAACTAAAAATCATTTTCTTAATCGGTACTTTTTAACAGTAAAAAATATTTTAAAAAAAATTAAGAAATACTGACAAATTTGATTTTGTTTCTAAAACTTGTTTTAAAGAAGTTTAGAAATGTTACTGTAAAACATGACACATACTGATTAAAAGTGTTTTGTAAGGTTAAAAGCGTTATAAATGTGTCTATTTGGCACCAGAAATGCTTACTAGAGAAGGACATACTGAGGTTATGACTAAACCTCATCAAATGGGGGTTCCTCTGTGGTTTCTAGTAAGTTCGCCATTTAAGTGAACACTCTTTCCCTTTAATCGTATTAAACGGTTGTGGAGGAGGATAGAGCACCGAGTTTTCTGCAGATGTGCAGTGTTGTAAAAGCTCTTTGCATATATGCATTTATTACATGGCATAACGAACAGCAGCGGTGAGAGGGTTGGATACCGCAGGGCCACAGATCCTCAAAGGGGCCACAACTATTTTAAAAGAAGACCTTGAAAGTTTTTAAATTTTGTATTGGACCATATAATGGCAGCACTGCTACAGATGGAACAGCATTCAGGCATAAACAATAAAAAAAACTAATTTGTAAAAACAATACAGCTACAATGAGTTATTGCACTTACGAAATGTTACGCACATTTTATTGCTTCTCATAACTGTACATTAAACATCACATTTTCTTACTGACTGCGATTGTGTCATATTATAAGGCAGTGTTTGTTTTTGTAGAGAGTTTGTACATACAATATGCTTGTCGCTCAAAAAGCACATCAATGTTTTTAGAGGGTAATGCGTGGAATATATATATCTTTTTATATTAAATTATCCTGCAACGCTTGTAATTTTGATCTATCTAGACTTGCACAGAAAATAACCATTTATGCACATGTGAAGTTAATATTTACAACAAAGAAAGCAGGTACTGTTTCACTGGTGTGGTTTCTTGTCTGTTTTCGTTTCTCAATTTATTTCTGTTTTTATTAAGAATTTCTCAAAAGATGAGTTGTGCAATGGATTAATGTAGCCTTTACCTCCAAACATGCCACAAGACAACAAAGAAAGAATGCAGCGTACTTCTAAAACCCAGGCGTCTGCTTTTATCTCTAGTTCCTTCAAGAAATAACTGAGGAGTACTGGGCTGTGAATCTTCACGTATCTTCATTATACTGTACAAAGTCTCCCAGACACATTCTCTTCATCTTCAAAAACAATCCCTCCTGAAAACAAAGTGATCTCATCTGGCCAACAACAGATTTTCACACATGTGAGAAATTGGTGTGAAAGACAGACACGCATCTAGTATGAGTTTCATGCTCTTTTTCTCCAAGGCCACAGGCCACTCGTGCTGGTGGTTTGATTCAGATGCCAGGCAGTGTAAAGAGCGACCTTGTGCAAGATAATTATACAGGCCTGGAGGAAGCCTGTTGTGCAGGGAACAGACAACTCCTCCACTTTGGCCCTATCTGCAACTTGAAGTAGTAATAGATACTCCTAAAAACTGGTATAAACCAGCTTTTCTTCTCTGCAGCATGGTCTGACATAATTACTGAATTTCTACAAAAAGATCTGCTTAGACCAGTATAAACCAGCTTTTGTGATGGTGAGTGCTGGTTTGGTGCTTGTCTAGCTTGTGGTTTTCAACAGGGTCTATAAACAGCAATTCTTGAAAAATATTTTAATTTCAATGACATAAGGCTTATTTTTTGGTCCAGATCTATTATTAAAAAATACATATAAAATGTGTTGAATTTTTGAATTACGGTAAGTCAAACTTGCCTATAAAGTCAAAAAGCAATACAAAAATATCAGAAATCGTTCTAATAATAATAATGAAAAAATTCTCACAATCTTTTATTATTATTATTTAGATGCTTCACTGCCTATTAATATTTTTTTAATTAAAAAATAGATATTTAAATGTTTTAAGATATTTTAAAGTCTCTTAAGATTTTTAAAATTTCTTAAAATATCAGAATGTTAGTTCAGGTTATAAAATGTCATGTGGTGCAACTCTGAGAAGTAATTAGTTATTAATTAATTTATGATATGATATTAAAATATGATTGAACTTAAATTACACTAAAACCTTTTTAAAAATAATGAAGATGTGTACACTTACATGGTGTTCAAGGTGTGATAAAAATATATCACTACTTTTTTCTTCATAGTTACAACACATGACATTTTTAGAGTTATTAAATGTAAACTTTTCCTAAAAATGGTATGGTTTTTAAAACCACAAAACCAACATAAATACAAATACAAATGTATTTTCCTTTAAATTTTAAAAGATGTTTCCTTCCCTTTATCACACACACACATTTATTTATCATTGACCTGTTTGCAGACAAAACATCTGGTAGATTGTTTGAACATGAAATTCATAATGAAAGACAAAAGGCAAAAGAAATTCAACCTTTGAACTTCTGATAGCAATCAGCTAATGCAAGGGTGGGAGGTTTCGCGTTTTGTGTTTCATTGTTAACCCTTGCATCTCATTGTATGTTAACTCTACAGCTTCTCATCTACATCTCCTCAATCAGGTTTAACATCTCCAAAAAAGATGTATATGTAGTAGATGCCTGCCCGTGGTAAACAGGATATGAGATCACATACTTCCAATCTAAATATTTGTCATGTCTGTAATAAATCTGCAGAAATATTTACCCACCCTGTCCCATATCACCCACACTTGAGTGGGTTACAAGTTTGGCAAGAAACATTTGAGACCCCTCAAGCCTCCATTGAGAGCTCAATTAACATATTCAGCAGTCTGGGAGCGTTTATCATGCTTACAGACTAAAGGCGTGAACTTTGGACAGCTCATCAGAGCTATGGAGGCTTGTGGGAAAACTATAAACCAACATATCCTGTAATTGCCATTGAACTTTGAGTGACTGAGGAGTGATGATACAGTCTGATACATATCACAGTCTGGAATGCATGTGGTGGTTCAATGTGCTGCATTTGAGCAATGAATTCACTTCCCATTTTGTCAGGCTGCTTATAGTAATCTAGTATTGTTATAGTAAGAGACAGTTCACCAAAAAAAAAAGAAGGAAAGAAAATTCTGTAATCATTTACTCAACATTATGTCACCAGTGATGAACCACAATGAATCTTATCCAACTGCCCAAATTTAAATAGTCTGGGTGATTAAATTTGGGCAGTTGGGTAATTTTTTCAGGGTGTTGTGTTTTCTGGTGATACATTAAAGTAGTTGTAGCGAAGTGTCTTCAGAAACAAGGTGCCTTTCGATATTTCAGTTGAACAAATTTGACATATTGCTACTATACCACACAGCTGACATGTTCACATCCTTGAAGAGGCTTTAATCAAATGTCACTGTTTCAGTTTCGGTTTGTGGTGATGCACCAAAATTTCTGCAACTGAAAAAGTCTGAAACTGCCAAAATATTCATTGTTTTTGGCCATTTCGGTCTAGTATTTTCCACTGCAGAAATTTCAGTTCATCAATACAGGTATAACAGGAATTGCCAAAAACAATGAATTTTTGGTTTTGGCTGAAATAATTGTGGTGGGCCAAAACCAAAAAATAAGTATTTGCAGTTGACAATATTTCAATGCATCACTACAAACCGATATGCATTCTGTTCTTCTGTATAACACGGAAGATATTTTGATGAAAGCTTTAACTGTTTATGTCCATACAATGAAAGCCAATGGGGTCTAAAACCACAACAACCCTTAATGAGGCTAGACACCATATTGAATTTAATGCGAAAATGAGACTGTGAGGGAAAAACTAGAGTCTTTACAATGGCACGCATTGTATAAAGGTCCAAGATCACATAATTTTCACGGTTTTATGTAGTTCTTGCATACAGAAAGTTTTTTTTTTCCCCAGAAAGATGTTTAATTAGCCGAACAATCGGTATGGTGTTACACAACAGTACAATCTATTGAAAGCGCTGTACTTCTATTCTTTATTTTTTTCCTGTCAAAAATGAAATATGGCGCTACCCTGACTCTATTGACTTTCAAAAATATCTTCTTTGTGTTATAAAGAAAGAAATTGACACAGATCTGGAACGACATGTACATTTTCATTTTTTGGGTGAACTAGCCATTGCGCAAGACCAGACCTAAAGGAACATCTCCAGAACTTACCAAGTACGGTCATCACAGTTTTGATGAGCTTGACAGGCGTACTCTTTCGATTTATAGATGCAGAAGTGTGCGCCTTCAGGACAACAGTCTTTCTCATCACATAGAGGTAAATCCTCAAGTATATGCCCACCATGATGAGGAAGAGCACCAGGTTGGACACAGACCAGAAGATCAGGTAGCTCCGGCTAAAGATGGGTGCCAGTTTGGAGCACAGGTTCAGACTGCAGGTACAGTTCCAGCCCAAACTAGGAACAGCCCCCATGAATAATGATATACCCCACACAAGGGCAATCAACAGGGTCACTCGACGTTTGGTGAGGTTACTGTGAGCCTTCCAGTTCATGATGGAGATGTAGCGTTCGAGGGCGATCACCAGGAGGTTAGTCAGGGATGCAGAGAGACTTGCGTCCAGCAAACCCTGCCGAAAGAAGTAGCCTTGAACAGTGAGATCACGAGACATTTTCCCTGTATTGAACATGAGATACACATAAGCGATCCCGGCGAGAAAGTCTGAGGCGGCAAGGTTGGCGAGGAGATAGTAGAAGGGGTAGTGAAACCTTCTGTTTGTCACCACCGCCGCAATGATCATGGCATTGGCCACTAGGATGAAGCAACAGCAGATGGATCCAGCGACCTGAACCAGGATGAGCTGCGTTTGGTCCCATTCATCTGAGGTTATGTTGCTGTTGTTGTAGAAAAAGCCCATGAGCTGATCATGGTAGCAAACGTTAGACTTGGCCATCTTTGGACAAAAACCACTATGACTGGAAAGAAAAACAACACATAAGTGTATTGTCTTGGACTATAAAGCTTCAATTATTTCAGTTTGTTTTTCATACGAGTCATTTATCTGAAAACCCATAATTCAAAAAGACAAAAACACCACCAGGGTAACATACATGACAAAATGCAATAAACTAAACAACAAAGAATGCAACATAAACACTCAAATGTACATAATTAATAACGGATAGACTGACTTTCTGAATAAAATCCAAATAAATGTTATAATAATCGCCCTTTCTGCATTAAAAATTAATATTTTACCATAAGTAGGCTACACTATAAACTTAGGTAAAATAGTTTATGCTTTTTACACCTAAAACATTTTTGCAGTGTTTTAGAATAAAATTACATGTATTTTGTTTTAAAGGATAACATTTTTAGTTCAAATGTTAAATTTGTAACTTACTGTGACATTTTAATCTTTTTTTTTTTTACATTTTTAAACAGTTTATCACAGGTTTTATTGCCATTTCAATCACATTTTGTCTTCACTTGTTGGTTTTCAACTGTAGTGTAGTGTCTAATTTAGTCTGAGCCATAAAATGCTGTTTCAAATAGTTTTACATGCACGTTATACCGCAGGATACTACCAAAACAAACCAAATCAATCAAAATATCACGTGAAATCAAGTTATGGCGATGTTATCCCCTTTGAAACCTGACCAAATATGAAACTCGTACAGTAACGTGCAAGCTCTCTTACCATTGACAGACTCGTCAGGTTCTTAGTTCACTCTCCATTAGTGGTCCAAAGTATCGCGCAAATCCTGCGTGACTCTGAGTCAAGTATCTGAAGGAGTTTCTTGAGAGTTTTAGGGAGGAGAGCGGGGGGGGATAGACTGTCATTTTGGGCGTGGTCACCGAACCTATGCTGCTGCTTTCAATTGTTCGTAAAAATAAATAAAAACTATAAAAAGTAAATAAGGCAAATTTGCAGTTCATCTCACCACGAGCCGAACAACTCAGGTAATTAAGTGTTTAAGAAAACAGTTTACTAGTTCAAACGAAGTCAGGTTGTGTCATTGGTAGATAAATGACGTGTTTATGAGTGTTTTTTTCTTTGTCAGTGTCTATTTCATAAAGTTACGCAATTTTACTCGGGTGTGTGAGGTAAAAGAGGATCCACAACATTGAACATTAACAAATATGGAGATTTCGATCAAAAATAGGCTCCTCAATATTGGACTTAATTGTTGAACATTTAATATTTAAACAGTCACAAAGAACATAAGAACAAACGCATTGTCTAATGTATTGAGGGTATGAAAATTGGCCAATATAGGAATACTGTAGCCTACAAACCATATTCATAAAGAGATTTGTTATTTTGGTACCATTGCTCTGCATGTCTTCATTGTGGTTGTAAATATAATGTAAATGATGGTCTGAAAAGAAAAAAAGTTTAATTGTAGTCTATATACCATGAAAAATAAAATAAAAGTAAACCAGTTTTGGGGCAGGTAGACCAGGTAAATCACAGATTTCAGGATTGAGTTTCATTTCTTATAGAAACAAGAAGTGAAGCTGTCATTCTAAAAACAAGCACTTCTGATTTAATTGGTTTTTGAGGTCAAGAAAGTACCTTTTGCAAAACTCTCTCTTTTAACAACCCCTAAAACCATGTCACCAAGTTTCTAGAGTACATTTTAGAATGATATCTCATTTTAATGCTTTGAATAACAAAGCAACCCAAAAAAGAAAAGCACACACACAAAGGGCCTCTTGTAGTTTGCAAATACAAAATACTTTTTATTATCTTCCATTCCCTCACCCAAGGTCTTTCTCCCAGTGAGCAATTGCTTACTAAGCAAGTCACGTAGGAACTTGTCTGCCTTCCCTGTAATTGTGGGATGATGATGATGATAATGAGCCGTGATTCACATCATGATCATCTCCACCAAGACAAAAGTTGCCTCGGCTGAGTGAACAATGCATTCTTAGAACTCTGGTGTTGCAAAACGCATTACAGTAATTCCTTACACACTTAACATATTTGAAGCACAATATTAAGACACTTTATCTTTGAAATATTTCTAAACACCTTTGAGGTAACATGCCAAAGGGCTGATATAAAAATCAACACAAATGTGTAATTTGAAGCGACTCTCTAATGTAAAACATGAGCAGACAATCCACATAAATAATATCATAAAAGATATTTCCTCTACTACCCAACATTAAACAAGGATAATTTTACAGATTGCACATCAAAATGCATCCAACATCATCTGCGGTTGCCATTTGACCCACAAAACGCTTATTTTTTTGCTCTTAATTGCATTGTAGTGCACTTTGGCAGATATGATTTGGCATTTATCCGTTTGCTAATGTAGATCTTACCGGTTCCTAATGAAATTGCCATGTTCACAGGAAGATCTTGCTTCCTGTGTAGTACATGAACCATGTACATTGAGCGGTAAACATGTTCACATAATCTTTCCCTTATTAAGCTGCAAATCCATTGCAGTTTTCAGTAGATTCAACATTGAATCAGTCGCAATGGTCAACTGATGAGAATGATGGTGTCATCTTTGGGAACCCTGCAGAAAGAGCACAAATTAGGTATATTGTGAGTTGGCATTTCGTATAGGTATTTTTTTGCATAGATGATCTGAAACCAGTCTTTGAAACAGTTTCTGTTGTCTTTGTTGTCTTACAGTTTTGAGTTCTGATGTTTTTTCAGTGCAGATTTTGGTTGCACAGCTTTCAGCCTTTACATAAATGTGGTTGGTTGCAGTTTCCAAAGGAAGTGAAACTAAACATTCCTAAACAAACTCGATTTTTGAGTCCTGAAAACTTTGCAGGTTAGTTTCGTTGCAAATTAGGTACATTCCTTAAATCGAACTGTCCCTGTAAGTCTTTTTGTTAAGAAAAAAGTTGGCTATATTCTATTTATATTCTATAGTTTGGGATTAGTATTGAATTAAATTGATTACAGTTGTTACAAAAATAAATTACATTTAAAATATATATATAATTTGTTTTTTAATTTTAATAATATTTAACATTTTTAATGTTTTTACTCTAGGCCTTTATATTTTTGATAATATAAATGCAGCCTTGTTGAGCATATACTTCTTTCAAAAAATAGTAATAATAATAAGAATAAGATAAAAACATAGAATAATTAGAATAATTTTGAAAATGTATAATAGTGGTGATAAAAGACGCCAATATAGACTGAATCACTCAGCCAACCAGGAATAACAAGTTCCTCTTTCTGCCAGATGAAAAGATAATGAAATATAATTCTGGTCCACTTGTTGAGCAGGAACACCAGTTGATCTAAACTGAAGAGATGATGGAAGATTCTCATAAAATCCAATGTAATCCCAAAGTACTGTAATATCCATGCTGAAATCCAGTCAGTGCAGCATAAGTGGCTTTTAACCTGATATTTAGTTGCAGCATCAAATTATAGCTGGGCTTTCCATCGCATCTGATACTCAAGCAAACAATGAGTCCTCCATTCGGAGTTCAGTTTCACGTTTTCTCACATTGCAACCCAAAACAGCTAGAAACTTACAAGACAAAAAGCTCTGGCAATATTCCCCAGAGGACAAAAAAAAAAAAAAAAAAAAACTCAGAACAATAATGGGCATCATTATGGGGGGCAACTTTTTCTTTTCTAAACTCTCATTCGTTTATCGTTCCTGCAAGGCAAGGGGAAGACTTTTCGATTTTTTTTCTCCCACAGAGAACATTTCTCTGTAATCAGCACTTTGCTGGGTGTGTCCGTCTTTCTCTCCCACCACTAATTCCATTTCTCATGCCATAGTGGGCTGACCTCAGCTCTGGAGGAAACACTGCTGCCCTGCAGCTGATGTCTACGATTATATACTGTACCTTTTGCAGCAACACAGCATAACTGAAGGGTGGATGGACTCAGCTTCACCACACTCTGTGCCGACCCCCTCCTGCCCCTGGAGGGGGAAACCCTCCTTCTGCCCCATCAGAAACCGCTGGAGCTCTGTCATGGGGAAGCCTGTCGTTTGGTAACCCTAGACAAAAAGGAGAAGTTGATATGAAGCGTTAAAAACAAGTACAGTATAGTACAGCTTTATATTTGTTTAATTTAATTCATCCTGCAAGGAAAGTTCATCTAGAAATGAAAATTATGCCACTCACTCTGATGTTGCCCTGACTCAATTTATTTTATATTAATTTTATTAATTAATTTTATTATTAATTCTTCAAAAAGCAAAACAAAATACAAACAAAAAACAGAACAAAACTAAACTTAAACCCAAACAAAAAAACAAACTCCCACAAAAAACAAAGAAAAAAATAAACCAAAAGCAAAGCAAAAAAAGAAAAAACAACAAAACAGAACAAAACAAAACCCAAACAAAAAACAAACACCCACCAAAAAAAGAAATAAAAGAGAAGAGAAAAGAAAAAAAGAAATAAAAAGCAAAACAAAAAAAGAAAGACAAAAAGAGAAGAAAACAAAAATGTACTTTCCCTTTCCTCTGATATTTTGTCTAAACTTAGTAGTAGTAGTAGGAATAGTAAGTTAGTTAGTTAGATAGTTAAGCCTAAGAAATAAAATAAAATGGATTTGCAAAGATATACATAATGATGACCGTTTTAAATTTTGTGTGAACTAACCTATGAAGATAATAAAAAAGTTTTTTTTTTATTTTTTATAATTAATAAAATAAAAAAAATTAAAAAAAAATTTTTTTTTTTTTTTTTAGTGTTTTACATACAGGAACCCTTAAAGCAGGGGTGGGGAACGTTGATCCTGGAGGGCCACTCTCCTGCAGAGTTTAGCTCCAGCCCTGAAAAACACTGGGAAAAAAAATACCTAACTGCATCCTGAAGACCTTGATTAGCTGGTTCAGGTGTGTTTGATTAGGGTTGGAGCTAAACTCTGCAGGGACACCGGCCCTCCAGGATCAACGTTCCCCACCCCTGCCTTAAAGGGAAGCGGCAAGCCACATTTTTGCATAATATAATAAAATGAGTCTGGAAAGCCATGAGTAAATTATGAGTTTTAATTTTTGTGTGAACTAATCTATTAAGAGAATAAATAAAGATATTTTTTAACAGTCATAGACACTCATTTGCTCTATTATTATATCACTAATAAGACCTCTTCCTTCAAACCCTAAATTCAATAATAACTAAATGTATTTATTATACAACCATTGCTCTTTTTGCCAGTTTTTTTTTGTTTTGTTTAGTGGGATAGTGGAAGGTGGGATAGAATAGAATAGGATGAAGGGGGATAACAAGAGTTCGAGATGTTTGCATGCCGATTCAAACTCGCATCCATGTAAGCATTGCAGTCCAATGTGTTGGAACGTGTGCTAATCACTAAACCATGAAGAAATACTAGTCACAGTAGGTTAAGCTGATAGTACCTTGATGGTCTCATAAGCGTCTGTGATGAGCGCGATGAAGAGACTGAGCACCATGTAGATGAAGAGCGAGATGAACGAGTAGAGATAAGCTCGGCTGAACAGCCACACCATTGTGTTCTTTTGCTCAAACTCTGCAAATGTAGGGAACATGTCGTCCCCGTTGACTAGAGAGAAGAGGCACTCTGCCACACGACTCAGACCTTCAAACTGACCCGCATACGATTGGTGAATGAATGGGAGAAAACAGGAGAAAGTGTGCATGAGACCAGTGTGAAATACTGACAGCTGGCAGTATAAAAATACATTAATTATTCATTAAAACACTTTATATAATTATGTGTGTGTGCAAATATGTATACAGATTAGAGAGATAGATGTATTTTTTTTATATAAATGTTTATAATATAAAATGTGCAAATCTTATATTAATTTTGTGTATTATATATAGTATATCAAATTAATATATATTGTGTGGTATATATCTATAAAATTATACAAAATATAATGTGTGTGTGTGTGTGTGTGTGTGTGTGTATATATATATATATATATATATATATATATGTGTATACTGTATATGTATGTATGCATGTATATGTATGCATGTATATGTATATGTATATATATATATATATATATATATATATATATATATATATATATATATATATATATATACACAATTTTTATTTTAAAATACAAAAGTTACCATAATTATATTCTATTCATTCTATTGTATTCTATTCTATTCTGTTCTACTCTATTCTATTCTATTTAGTCAATACATGGCTTCTTAAAAATATAAGTCAACATATACTGCCATCTACTGTACATAAGAAAGACTACAAAATTAAAACAAGGAAGTATGTTGCAGTACATCCATATTTCAATAGTATACAATACAAACCACAAACATTTACCCAGTGGGTTTGTTTGTTTTTATTTATTTTTGATAATTTTATTTACCTTCTGATGGTAGGGTCCCAGAACAATCCATCCACAGAAGGTGTAGCCGAGGTAGATCATTCCTGCGCAGCAGCAGAAGCGCAAGACTTTTGGTAAGGCTGCTCGCATAGTGAGGATAAGCACCTGTGTTGTCATAAAAATATTTTAGGGCCCTATAAATTATTAGTCTTTAAGCAGTTAATACTGTTATATGACTAGTGGTCAATAAAACACATGTGCGTCACTTTGGCCAACTTGCTGTACATTTACTTTCATGTTCTTAATGTGATTTTGTGCATTTTGACTTACATTGTATTTTTCAAAGTATCCCAGATACCTTATGACGCCCACCCAGACCATTAGAGTTGATGTTCCCAGGAAGATGCTGCAGACATCATAGTTAGTCATGCTCTGTGAGGAGAAAGGAACTTTATTAGTGTTTTGAATGTAGGCCAAACTTGTTCTTCCATGCGAGTGCAAAGTAAATCACCTACAGCACAGGCCCAAAGTCTAAAGACTACTGAGTGTGTATCTGTAAGAGAGTTGTGTAATGCCATGAAAAACTGCTGTTTAAAAAAAAAAAACTGTGAACTTTAGAAACTAAAATCAAATAATTTGAGTATATTTTACTCCAAATTTAAATTACCTTTCAAAAATAATTGAAAGAAATAAAAACACTAATATAATTAATACATGACAATAAACAATTTAAATTGATAGTTTCTATGTTTTCAACTAACTTTATAAACTCAAATAAAATTGTTTTCATGAAAATTAAGCACACGTTCCCACCAAATTTAGATTACCAAAAAATTATTTAAATAAACAAAATAAAAACAAAAACAACAACATAAATAAATACATAACATTTTTTTAAATTACATTTATTAAGTGTATTTCCAACTAACTAAACTCAACACAATTAAGCACATTCTCCCTCCAAATTTAGATTACCTTATCAAAAAAAGCTAAATGAACAAAATAAAAACACTAATATAATAAATAAATACATACATACATAAAAATATTTAACTGTATAAAGTGTTTGTTTCCAGCTATCTTTAGAATGTCAAATCTGATGATTTTAATGAAAGTTAAGCACATTTTCCCTCTATTTAACTACATTTGATTAACTTACCAAAAATAAGGACAAATTCATAAATAAAATTTAAATTAATTAATTAAAAATGATATTTCCCCCCAAATATAAAATGATATCCGTTAAAATTAAGCACAATTTCTCTCAAAAAATTAAAATGACTAAAAATATTTTCTAAAAATGACTAAAAATGACATTTCTAATATTTCACATTCAAAATCAATTGACTTTTCATTAAAATTAAGTATATTTTCCCTCCACAATTATTTCACAATAAATAATTTTAAACAATAAACAAAATTTAAATATCTATATAAAAATAGTAATAAAGTGTTTAATATAAGCTATTAAAAATATGTTGAATTAAATAAAATGTATATATAATGAGAATCACCATTAAATTGGGAATTTAAAAAAAAATATATATTTTGATTTGTTATGAGAGGGAGGGATTTCTCTCGTAGACCAACTAATAACATGTTACAATCAGCATTTTTTGAATTTAGGGAACTACAATTGCCTCTGCAATTTTTCAGATTGTGTGAATATCTAATGCATAAGCAAAAATGTTTTCATAAAAAGAAAAGCACCTTAGCCTGTATTTCCATTTTTAGTATCGATCCAATGATGGCCAAAACATCACTGATGATCACCAAGATGTACCAGCCATTCAAGAACTCCCTCTGATCATCTTCACACAATTTCTGATTATAATTCTCAAGACAGAAGCTAGAAAACCGCTGCAGAGAGAGGAAGTGACACATGAAGGAAACACTGACAGGCCACAAAATTATCAGAACGGCATGAGTTCACATTGAGTCACTATGACAGAACATCAAAAATAACTGATGTAGATTTTAAAAACGTATCTGTGATGGACAGAATTTAAAGCAGGTTTACCTGAAGTAACCTCACAGCGAGTATAATGGAACGTGTGCAGAGCACTGCAGAGATCAGACACACTACAATAACAAAGCCATCAAAGATCAGGAGGTAGTGAGTGCTTTTCTGAGCTGAAAAAGACAATAACAAACCATCTAAATTT
Source organism: Schizothorax lantsangensis (assembly GCA_027422415.1). NCBI lineage: Eukaryota > Metazoa > Chordata > Actinopteri > Cypriniformes > Cyprinidae > Schizothorax > Schizothorax lantsangensis. The sequence continues at coordinate 23,849,777 of CM049843.1, read as the reverse complement.
CACATGCCTTCGTCATTACATTAAAAACTTATTACAATTAATCATTGACCAAAGGCATTCATTGTAGTTGATGATTTTTCACATACCAGTTCCTGAAATCTTCCAGTTTCTGCACACACTACTAACAGTGTCAAAATCAAGGGTCAATTTCACCTTCCCGCTATGACAACTGTTATCAAAGAGAATCTGCAAAAAAATCAAAATGGATTTATTCAGTAATACAAGCTAAAATGGATGTAAATGGATTTTTATCCCCAAAAATGGACCTTACCTTTACAAAAAATGTATAACAGTCTGGCAGCTCATGAGAACGAACAGTTTGCAAATTGATTCCTTTGAGTGCGAAAGTGATCTCAATATCGACAAGCCTGTACTTCAAACAAAACATTGCTAGCATTACGTGAAAATTAAGAGTAGTGTTTAAATGTTTTGGTTATATAGTTTAGGTTTACAAACCTATAAAAATCCAGCTCAAAAAATGAAGTGTTGTTCATTCTCCATGTTTTAGTGGACCCTGGATCAAGACTCAAGCAAACTGGAAGGACAAAAACAGTTCAGTTTAGGCAATACGATATGATTAATATTAGATATTCACATTTTCTGAAAAACATGCAACCTGTTTCAAGCTCGGCATCAATATCGTAAGCTTCCTCAGACGGTTCAACGCTGCCTTTCTTGTAGCTCTTCTTACAGATGATCAAGGGCAGAAACTTTTCATTCTCTTCGGCGTAACTAACAGGACCAACAGACAGGTTTCCTAACAGGGAATACTGTTGAACAGATATATAAATATTATATTAAACAAGTTTTAACTTTATTTCTTCACATAAAGAAAAGAGTAGCACTTTTGATAAATATGTTCATAATTGCATCCACTCACATGGAGAGAGTCGCCTTATGGGAGCAGACATTTTGAAATCACATGACCAGATAAATATTATTTGCTTTATTAGAATAATCTTCCTATTAACAGGCATTTTCTCTCACACAAAAAGACTTGAAACAAAGACGACTGAAACCTTTTGCTTTCATTTGATGCTTCATCCACACCACTAAGTGTCAGTATAAGCTCAACAAAATTGCCTGTAACATAAGTAATGCTAATAAAGTAACGGAGGAGGAAAAAGTTGTGGAGAACAAAAAACAAGATAAATAAAAACGAATACAAACCTGATCTATAACATAGTGTAAACTATCATATACACTCTGTTTGGTGTAGACAGCAATACTGTAGTCATCCTCATCCACACCACTGTAGCCCTTCAGAAACAAACTCTTAAAGGCCATGAGGTTCTCCTCCTTGTAGGACACCACAAGCTGGTTATTCAGTCCAAAAAGTATAAGCTTTGAAAAAACAAACAAACAAACAGATGTTTTCAGTTTGGCTGGTGGAACATTACGGCTTTGTGTGTACTGTAGCTTTTAGAAAATTCAATTATGATCACATAATCACAAATCTTTCAAGAAGTCAGAAAGGGTTTACATATAAAGCTGAAATGTGTCATTTCTGCCCCACTAGTCACCAAATAAAACGTCAATAATAGTAACTGTGTTCAAAAAGGTTTCCTGGCCACTCCCCCTGCCTTCCATTGGTCAAACAAACCCCACCCCCCACAATTGAGTGGTTGAGCCACTGTTGCTGTGCTAAGCTTGTTGGGTTTCTCGAACAAACAAACAATGTTGATAACACCACAGAAACACTTTTTTAACAGGAAATCACACTTAGCCTACTCGTAGCAGTCTTTGCATATTAAGCTGGGCTACAAAAGTATTTAAAAAACAAACCAACCACAGTTGCATACTTCAGCTTTAAGCAATCAGATAACCCAATAAATACCTGAAGTGTAATCATGAAAATTTTCAAAATTTGCACTGCTAATTTCCATGGTAACTGTCGCCGGGTTTTGTACTTCTCACAAGGGCTCATGAAGTAAAACCGCAAGTCATCTCTCAGTATTTCTTCTGTCATGGGATCAGTGGCCATGGATGTGGAGACACTGTATCAAAATATATGATTCAGATTGAATTTTTAATTCATAATCAAATATATACAGTCCGATAAGCGTAATTTGTGATACGTTACAAAAATATATTTGAGTACAAACAGATGATAAATCAACTTGGAGTGACACATTATCCATGTGACAGGGCTCTGTTTGAGGAAGATGGAAGGGGTCAATGAACAAAAAAGGATAGGGAGGGAAAATTAGTTGCTCAGTAAGCATTTCTTAAACGTTAACCGAGTCTTTATGAATAATTGCAAAAACTTTGCACTACATGTCTCTTAAAAAACACTACCAAAGGTACAAATCCAAGGCTGTGCTTGTCTGCTCAACAGCACTGACAGAGTAGTTACTGACAGACTACTGTTTTTATTGAATTCATGAGGAAAACACAAGCAAGTTTACAAGTTTATCCTCTTTGCAGAGCCAGAGTAGGCTATTTCAATTCTGTTGTGTGTTTTATTAGACCTAAATTAAAAAATGAACGCTACTTGTGCATTTCTAACTGTTTATTTGTCATGCAAAATAATTTTACATAAAAAATTAAGTAAAACCTTGTCTAACTTACCTTGACACTTCAACCCTGGCGCCCTGGCAGTACCTATCAGACATTTCCATGCCACCTGTTATCCAAGACAAAACACGTTTCCAGCCACAAACGTTCCGTTCCTTGATCGCTAAATTACTAAATAACCTCGCGTGTGACGTCACAGCTGGAACACGTTCAACAGCGCCCATCGACCAATCAGGAGCGAGGAGGATTCCCGATGGGCGTGACCTCACTGTACGAAATAGAACGTTCTTTCAGTTGCTCACTGACTTGTGAAACGTCACAAAGAGTCGATTGAGGAACTACAGAGTCTCAATATAAACACAAACAGACCACACGCTATTTCAATAAAGCAAATATGCTTTTAATGAGTGAAGTGAATAAGATAAGGTAAAATATGTCCTTTTTGGAAATGCTTCCAAGCTGAAGCACAAGGTTTTTGAACAGCACTTCTGAGGAAAAATCACACTCACAGTCGATGAGGACTTACTAGTCTTCCAGAAAAATGTTTTATTCTACACAGAGTGGGTCTCTCTCTTAAGGATTCCACCATGTTGATATGTCAAAAACAGTTGTGTCAAGCAAGTTAATAATAATAATAATAATAATTACTTTTACAGTGCTTTCCAACAGAGCTCAAGGCACTTGTCAAAGCATAATCATGCAAATACATGTAAACAAAACAAGCAAACAATATAACAATACATTAATGACACAACATAAGCCTGAGTGTGAATGAATGAGTCTAACTGGGTAAAATAATAAATTTGTTCATAATGAATATGTATGATGAATGAGAGAAAACTAAAAAAATAATAATAATAATAAAAGAAAAAGGAGTTTTGTGTGAAACAGCAGCAGCTAATTAAACTTCATACATCCTGGCCAGTGGGTGTCAGTATAATGTCCATAAACAGTAATAGTATTTGGACAAATAAGACCCTTCAACTTTCAGCAAAGTGTAAAGTACCAAAAAATATATATTTAAATTTCAGAGAAAACAAAACAAAACAAAAAAACATAGAAAAACAGTTCAGAGTGTTCCAGAACTGGACTTTTAAAGCTTGAATATCCTTCTTTGACAGCAAGATACTCCCTGCACAAACAAAATACAGAATTCTGGTAAAGAATTATGCACAATCAACATTCACATTACCTACACTGCCCTCCAAAAGTTTGGAAACGCCCTAGAAAATGGGGTTTTGGACAATATTGGCATGAATCCTTTTTAATTAGTGATAATTTTGCACTAAGGGACAACACAAACTACGAAAACATATTTTATTACCTAAAAAGTTTATACATAGAAAAAACTTACATTTTCGATTCTTCAAAATATCCACCATTAGCAGCTATTACAGCTCTGCATAATCTGGGCATCCAAGCTGTCAGTTTATTCAAACATTGACTTGATATATTACTCCAAGCCTCCTGAAGGATTGCCCAAAGATGATTCACACTGGTTGGACACTTCTTACGGAGACAGACATGATGCCAGCTGACTGTTTTCTCTCCAAATAGGATTTGCACAGCTTAGAAGTGTGTTTGGGGTCAAGCTTGGAAGTGTGATATCGTCCAAAACCCCACTTTTCTAGGGCGTTTCCAAACTTTTGGAGGGCAGTGTATATACAAAATAGTAGAGGGTATGAGCAAAGTGCAGATATTATGTATATGATCCATTTGATCAAATATACAGTCAATATTGCAAATGCCAGGAGAGTCGCCGTGGATTCTCCCCACAATCCAATTCGGCTACACACTTCAGTTTTGTCGCAACCCACTCTGCTTTGACAGGGTTCATCTTACTCATCATCTTACTCATCTTACAGGGGAAGTCGTGGCCTAATGGTTAGAGGGTCGGACTCGTAATCCAAAGGTTGCGGGTTCGAATCTCAGGTCCGGCAGGGATTGTTGGTGAGGGAGTGAATAACCAGTGCTCTCTCCTCCTTCAATACCACGACTGAGGTGTCCTTGAGCAAGGCACCGAACCCCCAACTGCTCCCCGGGCGCTGTAACATGGCTGCCCACTGCTCCGGGTGTGTGTTCACTTAGGATGGGTTAAATGCAGAGAATACATTTCACTGCTGGTTATATACTCTCTATATAATCGTGTATGTGACAAATAAAACAAATTCTATTCTTACTGCGGTAAACAGCACCTTAGAGTCCTCTGTTCTGCAGCCGGTATTCTCCTCACTCATCCTCAAGGGTGTGATAATGGTGGTCCCTCCTTCAGATGTGAATCACGGCTTCTTCGGCCTCCTGTTGATAGCCCTGTTCTGGCTGTCCCAGATGTGGTTTTTGGAGCTAGTCTCCCTTCTAGAGCACACCCAATGGGAGATTCCAATCAGGAAAGACCTGCTGTCTCAACTCCAGGGCAGAATCTGGCACCCTCGGCCTGAGATTTAGAAGCTATGGCAGGGCTCTAGACTGAGATCACAATGGTCGCATTTGACATGGTCGCACTTGTGCGAGTGCATGGTCAGCGCTGCTCCAAAGCCTCGGCTTCATACAGCGCGGGCTGCCAGCTGCAGCACATTGTAGCAGGAGTCAGATTTCACTGATCACGTGAAGCGCGAGCGCTTCAGTAGAGCCTGGTTTTACGCCCGTTTTACGCACGCATAACGCCCCATTCACACGGGGCGTCGGCATCAGCGCCTCTCGTTTACTTTGAATGGAGTGACGTCAAGCGTTGCCGAACTGAATTGTGGGTCCGTCGCGTCGCTTCACTGGCGTTGCTCACGGCAGAAGTTGAAAACTTTTCAACTTTTCAAGCGCCAACGCAGGCGTCAGCCAATCAGATCGCCTTATGCAAATACCCTAGCGCAGACGCTAGCCAATCCCGTTCATGCAACACCAGAAAAGTATGTGATTGGCTGTTGTCACTATGACGGCGCGTCAGCACCAAGCTTCAGACACGCCCTCCATCAAGCGATGACGCCGACGCCCCGTGTGAATCCGGCATAAGCAGAGCAGAGGCAGCGCAGAAGCGGTGCGTATGCAGAGTGGGAGCAGCGCGCCCATTGTGCTTTCACTTGCCACGTCAGCACGAGCGCGAAGGTGCGCGCAGCGGACGGAGCTCAACGGAGGATTTGGTTTTCAAACTAAAATGAAAGACCGCTTCTTAAACCAGAGAAGGTTAACATGTTGGTATTCTTGTAGAGAAAACATGCAAGTCTTGTCAGCGACAGCAAGTTTAGTTTTACTTTTCTTTTTGTTTTCGTTTTGAAAAGCTTGTTATCTTTGCTGTTTACCTCACGTTACGGTATGGAGGCTTTCCTTATTTTTTAAATATTATTATTATTTGATTCCTCAGTGTTTGCTAAACATTCTGTTATGTATTAGTCGGTATAATACAGCATGTGATGTGTCCTATGCCATGCCTCGTCTTATTCGTTTTTTTGTTAATAAATGTTATGTAAGCTAGTTTGTCATTGTAACCTACTGTCTTATTGTTGTTGTGCTTTTTAATTAAGAATAACAATGAATCCATCTTTTGTTTTAGTCTTAAAAAGTGAAAGGTGTATAGATATAAGCAAAACAATTATCTTTTCTTGTAAAGCGTGACACCAAGATCGCAAATTTGAAAGTGAAAGCACACGAAAAGAGGAATTCCTGTCACAAAATTTAAATCACAAATAATACTGATGAAAAAGAACAGGTTGAATGTTGAACACTTTTCGTTACCATATAACTATAAACTATGATAAAAGTTCATCAGCATGCATTGATTAATTAAATGTTGTATCAAAAAAAATATATATATTGCGACCAAATGATGTGCTCATGCGACCAACTGAGAAAGTTAGTCGCACAAGTGTGACCAGTGGGAAGAATGAGTCTAGAGCCCTGTATGGGTGTGGCTGATCAAGGGCGATCAGCCGTGACCTCTGGTCTTCCTGTGGGCATTCAGGAGACCATTAATAATGCTAGGGCTCCTTCTACTAGGAGGCTTTATTCTTCCAAATGGAAGGTTTTTGAGTCGTGGTGTTTGGCTCATGCAGTAGACCCAGCCAGCTGTCTGATTGGTTCAGTGGTGGAGTTTCTGCAGGAGAAGTTTGGAGCTGGAGCAGTTGCTACCACCTTGAGAGTTTATGTTGCAGCTATTGCTGCTCGCAGGGATGTGGACGAAGTCCCCCTAGGTAGACATCGTTTGAGGCCAGTGAGCCCTGTCGGTGTTCCTTCCTACAGCCCAGACCCGGTTATGTCCCCAAGGTTCTTTCGCTCCATGTCATTTACCTCACAGGTGGTCATGCTTCACTCCTTTTGTCCTCCTCCTTTTGCTGTCTTCACCTGTTCTACCCTTTTTGAGCTTTGAAGCATTATGTGTACCACTCTTGCCAGTGGCACAAGTCCTCCCAATTGTTGGTGTTTTTTGGTGCTGGCTGCAGAGAGCTCGCCGCATCAAAAAGTAGTATTTCTCATTGAATGAGGGATGCCATCTCGCTTGATTATGTGGTGCGAGGTCTCTCTTCACCGCTAGTCATTCGAGCTCATTCTACCAGGAGTGTTGCCTCCTCTCAAGCTCTTTTTAGAGGAGTTCCCTGGAGGATATTTGTGTGGCGGCAGGATGGTCCTCTCCTCACACTTTTATCAGGCTTTATAGTTTGGATTTAGATGCAGCTCCTGCTCTTTCTGCTTGAACCAGGCATTTGAGGTTAAGCAGGTCTGATTTGCATCGGGCCTGATATGGCAGCGCTTAGCTTGGCAGGGTGGTATATCGTTCCCATTGCCTCATAGCTATGCAGCGTTGAGTGAACCTATGAAAAAGAACGTCTCGGGTTACTCATGTAACCCATGTTCTCTGAATAGGGAACGAGATGCCACGTTAACTGCCAAGATTCTCGCACTGCTGACAGGACATTTTCAGCAGGAAATCTGAGGAGCAGATGGCGCTCGCACTAGTATTAAATTTGGCGACGTGGTGACGTCGGGTGGCACCCGCACCATCAGCCAATGAATTGGCATGATTCCATTCGGGGTTCAGACAATTGGCAAAACAAAGGGGTGCGTAACAGCTACCCAGCGTTTCATTCCCTATTCAGAGGACGAGTTGCCCGAGACATTTTACAATGCAAAGTTTGAACAGAGACTTTTTTCACTGAAAAAAAATAAAGAAAAAAATCCTGGATATTAGGTCAAAAAGGTTGAACGAAATAATTGACACTGAGATGGCCACTGAACAAAAAAAAAGACATGAAAACAGTCTAACAGGTGAGGTGACTATAGACAGATGAGTGATCTCCCTGTAAAACCAGAAGATTGAATTATTACTCAATTTAAGGAATCTATTCAGAACCTGAAAAAACAATAAAGCATCAGGTAAAGATAATATGTGCTCTGAGATGTTAAAGGCTGAGGATCAAGAAACAACCAGGTCTTTCAAGGCATCTTACAAGAAAAATGTGATAGCGAGGAAATCCCCATCATGTGGCAAAACGCTTTTTTTTGCCACTTAACACATCCTGGCCAGAAGGTGTCAGTATAACGTCCAAACCCAGTGATAAGAGACCTGCACCTTTAATAGGCTATGCGGTTTATAATTTCTTAAAGATAGTTTAGCAGATTTACTGTAAAATAAAACTAAGGAAAATGTAGGAAATACAGTATATACAATTTAAGAAGAAAAAAATCCAACCATTAAAAAGAGAGAGAGAGAATGACACTATGTTAATACAAATGCAGTTCTGAGTCTATTTTATTGCCCTGATTTTTAGACTGGATCCCCAAAGCTTCTAAATCCCTTCTCTCCAGCTCCAACTTCTGCTGAGACCCCCTGCAGAAACAAAACATGGATTTCTTGTTAAACTTAAGCAGGATCAACATACACATTACATATATAATAAAGAGCACCAAAGTATTTAGTAGTGAGATATTGCATATTATGTATTAAATATGTTTTATCTGATATACAAGAACAATGTATCCGGTATGAATAATGCACATGTACTGTTCATTACTGAATCAATGAATCAATTTCAGTATTGAAAAACAATCAATACTTACCTCATTCCCTTGATTAGCTTCAAGTGTTCTTACATCTGTTTGAGCAGAAGGCACATTGGTTACAGGCTCATTTCTGTCTGAACTCGGTTCGTCTTTCTGCTCTTTTTTGTTCACAGTAGATGCATTTTCTCCTTTTCCTCAGCTTTTACTTCAGGCTCTGTATTTTCCTTTGTACCAGGATCCACCTCCTCTGTCCGCTGCTGGAAATCAGTCTCATCATCGCTGTACATGTTCCCTGTAGCGCTCACAGTCTCTATCCTCTGAGTCTCTCTGGGAACGCCGGAAAATTCCTGTCAGAGTTCCATGCTTCTGTCCTCCTGTCTGTTTAGTGGGGCATGATCATCTCCTGCCCTAAAGCCCTGGTCACCTCGGTTTCCTACTTGATTTATTCTGTTTCTATTGTCCTGTAGCGGCTGTGGAGCATCGCCTCTATCCCAAGATTCCTCATTCTCAGGGATGGGTATCGCTAAGGTTTTAACGATATTCCTACTCTTACCGATACCGCTTATCGATCCGGTACTTTAACAGTATTCTTATCAGTACTTTATATACTTTCCACTGAATGGGTGCCCTTTCTGTCCCCAGGACATTATAGGTACTAACATGCATAAAAATTTACTATAAAATACATTTTATTATTAAGCAAAGTGTCCTGCACATTAATCTAACTGCACATTTAAAATATATAATAAAAAAAAAAATTAAAAACTACCTAAAGCACTGAAAATATAGCGTTTGTACATGTCCCCAGTGTCTAACGCTACATTTTAACATTAAATATAATGTTTAAAATCCTTCAGAAATCATTTTTATTTTTCATTTTTGTGTACCTCCATATCCCATCTGTGCTTTAAATACATTTATTTCAAAATACATTTATAATATTTTGGATAAAATACACATTTTAGTTGTGTGCCCAGGTTTTCACTCAGTCCTGTTACCCTAACACATTCCCCCCTCTAAAAAACTGGGATAATTCCACAAGACACATTTTCAACATTATATTGCAACATCTGGATGTTCTGAAGGCAATGAAATGACTGAAAGCATGTGGTCTTATTTTCTTTTCTGTATATTTGATGATATTGTAACGGTGACTGGGAGCGTCATTATAAATATACTGTCCTGTTACCTAAATTATTTCTTAGATGTTACTTGTTTATTTTAAAAATACAAATCTTTGGTGAATCACTATAATTTGCTGAGTATTCTCATAATATTAGCATGTACTCCATGTGGATATATTATATGTATTTGCTAATTTTATCCTAAAATCTCAATCCTGTTACGTTCAGTCCTGTTACTCATATACTCATATATCCTATACTTATATATATAGAAATTGAGTAATAGTAACAGGAGTGAGTAGTGTCATCTGATTTATTAATGTAAATATTAGGCTACATCCATATTAATCTAGATAAATTTGAAAATACATCTTTTTCTCAACGTTTTGGCCTTCTATCCACACTGAGACAATGCTTTTGCCCAGAGAAAACAGAGAAAATTATTATTTTTTTTGGAAGAGTTTTGGAAGAAAATGGTGCCCATTCGGTGGAATGGCCCGCATATACATATACATATACACATACATATACACACACATATACATATACACACACATATACACATACACACACACATATACACATGCACACACATATACACGTACACACACACACACACACACACACACATCTATATACATATACACACATATACATACATACAGATACATATACACACATACACACACACACCCTCATACATAAACACACATATACATATATATATATATATATATATACACAGTATCTCACAAAAGTGAGTACACCCCTCACATTTCGGCAATCAATTTAGTATATCTTTTCAAGGGACAATACTATAGAAATGAAACTTGTATATATTTTAAAGTAGTCAATGTGCAACTTGTATAGCAGTAAAGATTTACTGTCCTCTGAAAATAACTCAACATACAGCCATTATTGTCAAAAAATCTGGCAACAAAACGGAGTACACCCTAAGTGATAACAGCTATACATCGTTTAACCATGCAAAGCCACATGTCCTATTCATCATATTCATGTTTTTGTCTGCTTGACAGGACCATACACATTTGTGTATTTTGTTTTAGAGCAGTTAAAATTTGGTTCTTTGAGTACTATTCTCTCATACTGACCACTGGAATTCAACATGGCACCTCATGGCAAAGAACTCTCTGAGGATTTGAGAATTAGAATTGTTGCTCTCCACAAAGATGGCCGAGGCTATAAGAAGTTTGGTAACAGCCTGGAACTGAGTTACAGTACAGTGGCCAGGGTCATACAGAGGTTTTCCAAGACGGGTTTCACTCAGAACAGGCCTCGCATGGGTCGATCAAAGAAGTTGAGTTCTTGTGCTGTGCATCAGGTGCAGAAGCTGACAGACGCATGAGTGCTGCCAGCATTGCTTTAGAGGTTGTAGAAGTGGAAGGTCAGCTTGTCAGTGCTCAGACCATACACCACACACTGCAACAAGTCAGATTGCATGGCCGTCGTCCCAGAAGGAAGCCTCTTCTGAAGCAGGCTCACAAAAAAGCCTGCAAACAGTTTGCTGAAGACAACCTGGCCAAGAGCGTGAATTACTGGAACCATGTCCTGTGGTCTGATGAGTCTAAGGTAAACTTGTTTGGCTCAGATGGTGTCCAGCATGTGTGGCGACGTCCTGGTGAGGAGTACCAAGAAAATTGTGCCTTGCCTACAGTCAAGCATGGTGGTGGTAGCATCATGGTCTGGGGCTGCATGACTACTGCTGGTACTGGGGAGCTGCGGTTCATTGAGGGAAACATGGATTCCAACATGTACTGTGACATTCTGAAGCAGAAGATGATGCCCTCCCTTCAGAAACTGTTTTCCAACATAACAACCACCCCAAACACACCGCCAAGATGACAACTGCCTTGCTGCTGAAGGGGAAGGTGAAGGTGATGGAGTGGCCAATTATGTCTCCAGACCTGAACCCTATTGAGCACATGTGGGGCATCCTCAAGCGGAAGGTGGAGAAGCACCATGTGTCTAACATCCAGCAGCTCTGTGATGTCATTATGGAGTGGAAGAGGATGCCAGCAACAACCTGTGCAGCTCTGGTGAATTCCATGCCCAGGAGGATTAAGGCAGTGCTAGATAACATTGGTGCCCCTACAAAATATTGACACATTGGACACAGTTTTGACATGTTCACTTAGGGTGTACTCATTTTTGTTGCCAGTTATTTGGACAATAATGGTTATATGTTGAGTTATATTTAGAGGACAGTAAATCTGTACTTCTATACAAGCTGCACATTGACTACTCTAAAATATATCCAAGTTTCATTTGTGCGGTATTGTCCCTTGAGAAATTATAAAAAATGTTTTCCTGAAATGTGAGGGGTGTTCTCACTTTTGTGAGATACTGTATATATATATATATATACACACACACACACACACACACACACATGCACACACATATACACTAGGGGTGGCACGGTACACAGATGTCACGGTTCGATACGATTTCGGTACAACAGGAAAAAAAAAAATCTACTATGCTCGGTTTCTTTTATATTTTGACACACAGAGTAGTACAGTAGTAATACTAAATATTATATTACTTTATATATATAATCTGCAGTACATATATACATACAAGGAATAAATTCTTGAAATATATTTGATTTAGTTAACAGATAAACAAGGGGGAAAAACAGTGCTTTATTTTTTTCATGGAGGTCTACTAACATTTTTGTTCAGTTAGTAATATAGCCTACAAATTAAATCTAATAAAATAACCAAATGTAAAATAACACTGCATAGTTTTCAATTCATAATTTGATAGATTAATGCTTATTAAAGCTAAGGTAATTCAGATTAAGAGTTGTGAGTGATTTTCTCTTTGCATTTTGTTGTTTGATTAACAATGAAGGCCCAATCGTCAGAAGGTGACCGCATATATATATTTTGAGACACATCTGATTTTCTCGCAGCTCCTCACATCCAAGACATAAACTGTGTTTAAGTGAATACTCTCCCAGTCGGCCATTTTGACATTTTTGTGTGTGCGTATTTGATCGTTTAAGTTTGGGTTTTAGGGGAGAAACGAATGTGCACCGCTGTGAAGGGAAAGAAGTTGCACTAGACAAAACGTAGCTAGTTTTTAATAGTTTTACCTCATGAATTTGCGAATAGCAAAATTGCATCATAGAAAAATGTCCTAATGTCCCAATATTATTGCATATAAAACAGCTGGTGACTCTGGCGAGATAGAATTTGCAAGATAATGTCATTAACGTAAGAGCTTATCGATACACCGGTCTTTCATAATTTTGCCCCGGGGCCCATTTAATACTGGGTTTCGGTGCCCATCCCTACTCATGCTCCTCTAGTTGAGGAGCTTGGCCCTGTCCTACCGCAGGAGGTGGCTCCACTGCTTGATGTATAGCTGCTCGAGCAGCTCCAAAACTGAATACCTGAGAAGAGAAAATGCCTTAGAATGGCAACAAATAAGAGATTGTACGATATTTTTGCTGTTCACAGCTCTTACAAAGATGGCGAGTGCAATGATAAGCAGCACAGGTAACTGGAGAGTGACTGGAAGATCCTTCAGCAGGGCTCTGAGAAACTCGCTAATTCCCTGCCCAATTTGCTTCAAGGGATCCGTGATGAAGCTGGTTATGGTGACTGTGATAGCCTGGAATAAAACCCAACAAAAATACGAATACATTTCATCTCTTGTTAAAGCTCTCATAACAATTTTGGAACAATTAAGATATCTGATAAACAACAACAATATAATATAAAAAATAAACAATATAAGAAATATTAAAATAAATTAAATAATATTATATAACTGAATACACTCGTTCAATACACTTGAACGAGTTGTGTTCATCCAAGTCTCTGCCTTTCTCACACAGAACAACCTCCTGGACAGCAATCCAATCTGGCTTCAGAAGTGGACACTCGACCGAAACTGCCTTGCTCTCAGTTGTTGAAGCCCTAAGACTTGCAAGAGCAGTTTCCAAGTCTTCATTACTTATCTTGCTGGACCTGTCCGCTGCTTTTGATACGGTCAACCACCAGATCCTCCAGTCAACCCTATTGGGAAAGGGCATCTCAGGAACTGCACTCCAGTGGTATGAGTCTTACCTCTCAAATAGGTCCTTCAAGGTATCTTGGAGAGGTGAGGTATCTAAGTCACAACATATAACTACTGGGGTGCCTCGGGGCTCAGTTCTTGGACCACTTCTCTTCTCTCTCTACATGGCATCACTAAGTTCTGTCATTCAGAAAAATGGCTTTTCATATGACTGCTATGCTGATGACACTCAACTCTACCTCTCATTCCATCCTGATGATCCGACGATAGCTGCTCGCATTTCAGCATGTCGAACAGACATTTCTTGCTGGATGAAGGACCATCACCTTCAACTCAACCTAGCTAAGACAGAACTGATTGTAGTTTCAGCAAACCCATCACTTCATCACAATTTCACCTTCCAGTTAGGCTCATCAACTATAACTTCTTCAAAAACAGACAGAAACCTTGGGAGTTGTTATTGACGATAAGCTGAATTTTTCAGACAACATTGCTAAAACTGCCTGGTCCTGCAGATTTGCTTTATACAACATTAGGAAGATTCAATTCAATTCAATTCACGTTTATTTGTATAGCGCTTTTTACGATACAATCGTTGCAAAGCGCTTTACAGGAAATTAAGTTTCTACAATATAAGATCAGGCCCTTTCTTTCGGAACATGCAACACAACTCCTTGTTCAAGCTCTTGTTCTGTCCAGACTGTCCAGTTCTGTTTTTTTCTATTCTACTTGTTCTCTTTCATAAAAAAAAAAAAACCTTGCTACGTGTACTGCATTAGGCTAACCAAGACTTGTCATAGCGCTTATATATTGTTGCTCTTTTGTTGGTTTTGATTGCTTCTATTGTCCTCATTTGTAAGTCGCTTTGGATAAAAGGATCTGCTAAATGACTAAATGTAATGTAAATGTAACTGAACATTTTTGAAAAATGCTAATGATCCACTGCTCATACTGTATTTATAGGACAATATTTATTTTGTCTTAAAATATTTGTAATACACTACCGTTCAAAAGTTTACGTTTTTGAAGGAAATATTTTATGTTCACCCAGGTTGCATTTATTTGCTTAAACATATATGCAGTGATATATTACTACAACTTAAAATAATTGTTTAAAAATGTAATTGATTCCTGTGATGCAAAGCTGAATTTTCAGCATCTTTAGTGTCACATGATCCTTAAGAAATCATTCTAATATGCTGATTTGCTGCTCAAGAAACATTTCTTATCATTTCTGAGAACAGTTGTGCTGCTTAATATTTTTGTAAAAACTGTGATACATTTTTTTAAAGATTGAAAGCACTAATGTGAAATAGGGATCTTTTTAACATTATAAACATCTCTACTGTCAAAACAATGTAACGCATCCTTGCTGCATAAAATGATAAAAAAATTAAATAAGAAAAATAAGATTAAGAAAAAAACGAATTCTCTGGTTTACATTTTGGATACATGTTACTTGAAGTGTTATCTGTTTAGATGTTTTATTTATTTATCTAAATGGTTTATAGTCCTGTTTTTGCAATTAGGTTCAGATTACAGTTTTCCTCATTTGCTAAGACATGCTTAATGAAACTGGGATCCACTTGATCATCATCACCTTCTTAGCACAGCAGAAGTCTTCTCTTGCAAATGTCTTGACACATTTTCGTTTGTTTCGCACATTTTTCACACCCTTTTTCAAAACAGTTACCACAGATCTCATTGATAGACCCCAAACTCCATTGGATTAACTGTGTTGAACAAAAGGAAAACACAGCTGATAGAAAGTACTTGCATAATTATGAATCTCTTATGCTCCTGTGTGAAACTCGTTTGCACAACTCTTCAAACAGCAATCAGTCCTCATCCCTCTATAAAAGATTTCACCTCTGTCCTGTTATTTGCAAGTATGAATAAAAGAGGCTGACGGCATGGATGGAAGGAGAGTAAAGACCACGGCAGAGGGCCAGAGAAAGAGAAGTTTGCATACATGGAGGAGTTGCATTACTGTAAAAGAAGAAAATACAGCTCAAGTTTCAAATGAAAATCAGGCAACAATTATTGACCATGTCATCAATCATAGTTTGTCCTTTAGAGAGGCTGGACAAAGGGTCCAACCCATTCTGACTCGGAGCACTGTGGCATCTATTACCAGGCATTTTTCAAAATGACAACAGGTAAGTCACAATATTACTGTATATCACTGTGTATTTCAGCTTTACTGTATTGCCCTGCTGGCAAAACAAACTGTGTCTACAGTAATGCAGATGTTTCATAAGTCCCATTTGTGTTTGTCATAATGTCAATTTTGATATGCTTTGTTCAAATTTGTTATTGTAATGCATTGTTATACCATACAGTTACATGCAACTGGAATAATTTGCTCTATGAATTTGCTTTCTTTTATTTTTAGAGAATAATGTACTTGAAGCTGAATGGGCACATCACAAATTAATTTGTGTAAAGCAAGGAGACGTGGGAGGAACATTTATTGGGCAGAGGATCACTGTTGCAGTGCCAGGTCAGAGGGGTGCCAATATAATTATGTGTGCTGCCATCTCCAATGATGGTGTCCTTTACCACACACAAACTATCAGTTCAATACAGAATGCCTCATCACATTTCTTGATGCACTAAATTAAAGACTGGTTTCACCTAAAGAGAGAGGGCTGTTGATGGATTTGTCATGCAAAGAGGTGTTTCCATTGGTGCATTGCAACACTGCAAGGGAAAACTTCAATTGTGAAGTTCTGACTATTTAAACTTTTTTTTTATTATTATTATTATTATTTATTTTTTTAGATATTCCCACCCATGATTTTACTTTTTTTTAAACTATATTCAACACTTCTGAGTTTGAACAGTGTAATTTCATATTGATGGCTGTGTTTTGTATTTTGTTGTCCATTGTGTAATGATTGAAAGAATAAATTAATTTGACCAAGTTGTGGTGTTTGGAAGTATTTGCTAATGTTGCATGTTTTAATGTTTTATGAGTGTTGGAGCATTTTGCAAACAAAATGAGTCATTTTGTCCATTGAACTTCAGTTTCAACCTGTGTTAACAGTTTTGAAATTGTGATATCTGAGTGGACACATGTAAGCAATTGAGAGAAACTGTAGTTCACACTGAATATTTTAATTCAAAATGCTGAAATGATCAGCTCATTAGTCAATATCCATTATCACTCGACCGACCCAAGTTTAGTATCAAGTTTAAAATTATGTTGTTGGAAACAAAAGATACAAACCTTTGTTGGAGGCACGAGCAAAATGGGGTTCACCACCAGGACCTCGTAGTACTTTGTGCAAGGATCATCTTGAAGAGTCCATGTCCGTCTGTACCACTCTAAATCAAATAGTGACAACAGTTCATCTCAAAATCATTATTTGTCATTATTTATTCATCTTCACGTCATTTAAAATTTGTAGACTCTTCAGTGGGAGATTTTTCTTTATTTCATTTTACTTTTATCATACTTGGTGCATTTTTGTTTTTTTGGAGCTTAAAAAGATCTGTGTGAAGATTATATTACAAACCAGTTTGGTTTGGAGTGACAAAAGTGAATAAATTAAATCATTCAAATTTGTGTGTAACATATTCCTTTAACATTAATTACCTCACCTGCCAAATTGCCCTTCCAGTCCAGTTGTTCCAGTCCAGTGCATCTGGCATTGAAGCTCTCCACCTCCACAATGTTCTTCTTGTGTTCTGCAAACGCAACCTAATCAGGAACAAATATTTAAACCAATTTCACTCTACATTGTACGATACAGTGAACACACCATTCAACTCTGCATTGTCATCTGTTCAGTACTGCTTTAACAAACATGGCATGGACAGTCAACAGCACAAGAATAATTACCAGATAAAGATGGAACCAGTTCCAGATCAAGCTAATAAAAAAGCAGACAGCAAACATTCTCCAGAACTGGACCAACCAGGAGACCACAGACCAGAGCTCAGTGCAGATTATGGCTACAACAATAAGAACAATCAAAGAAACCTGTAGAACAAAATACAGCACATATTAATTTATTAATATTAATTAAAAAAAAAATTATTGTAAAACCTTACAGCGATACTGACCTTCAGGGCAGTATCAGCATCTACATAAAATGTTTCTTCGAAATGCCACTTCCAGGCTTCTTGGTCGTGGAGTTTGAATCTGACCAGAATTTGACTGAGAGCCTCATCCATGGCTCCAGTAGTCCAATCGTTCTCTTCATTAAGAAGCTTCTGGATCTCCGCCAGCGATTGCAAGGAGAGTTTCACCTCAGCATCATAATGCATGGATGTCTGTCTATCATCAGGCTAAAGATTTAAAAAAAATTGAAATTTGTAATACCTTAAATAGTGTAATATCGATTCAATTCCCTGGAGAAAACACAGTCACACATACCAGGCCAAGTTTTGAAGTTTCTTTAAGGAGACTGGAAAGGAATCGTTTAAATACTGGATGACATACTGGCTTTATAGAGGTGGTGGTCCCCTTCTTTTTCTCATCATTAAACTAAAAAAAGAGATAAGTAAGAAATAATAATATAATATATATATATATTTTCAGTTATTCAAAGTGCTGAATGGTAGCCTACAATACGAGTCTTCAAAAATGCCATGGTAATTCCATTGTACCATGTCTAAAAAACATGACAGTACCATTTTGTTATTGAGGTCTACTAAACACAGGTGTATTTACATATTCTTCACCTCTTTCTGCAAACTCTCTAGTTTATTGATCCACTCTAATGCATCAGGACATTGTTGCACGGTCTGAAAAATAAATAAGGTCATATGGCATTGGAACAACATAGTGAGTAAACAGTGGCTGAATTTTCATTTTTGGAGGAAATATCCCTTTAAATTTCATTTAAATTACAAAGTTCCTAAAACCTTAAAATACCTAGATTTAATTTGCAATGCAAAGTTTGAATGGAGTCAATTTTCACTGAAGAAATGTAGGCTAAAGAAGAGTGTCCTGCAAGCACCGTATACATTAATAAACTGCCAGATGGTTTAATGGGCGTTTTACCATTGCAGGATTTCTCATGCGCTTTGTTGTTGGATCGTAGTTGATCAAGTCATGTGGATCAATCCAAGCATCATCCTCATCCTGGTGGATATTTGCATTCGCAATAACAAATAGACTACAAAAAATGAACAAACTCCAGAATCCAAACGACGAACAGATTGACACCTTCATAATCTCCGCTGGAACAGAAGAGAAACCAGACTTACTGGTAAAACAACTAGGCTATCGATTGCTATGATGCAAGCTATATAAAGTTCAGAATCAGCTTTCTTGGACACACATTGATAAACATTTCCTTACATGATAGAAGAGAGCTGCCATATACTGTCACCTATAGATTCATAACCGCAAATATTTAAAATCCTGTCATTCAAACATCGGTTCACTGAGAGGACTGAACAAGTGTTAAGCTTATGTTAATAAGAACTTGGAGTCTTGGAGTTCATACATATAGGCCTACAATTTATGAAAAAATAAAAATAAAAAAATAAATAAATTATATATATATATATATATATATATATATATATATATATGTGAATAAAAACTTTCAACAGCACTTACAGTGTAGGCTACATATTGTGCTGTTTATAATTCCTTTGTAAAAATACAGAACTTTTAATTCTGCGTTTTAATAAAACAACTTGACTTGTGAATGTATTTGCCATGCAAAACAATTCTAGATAAGTATATTTCAGTAAAACCTTTGTCTGTACTTACCTTGACACGTCAACCCTGAAGCCCTGTGGCAACTACTTATCTTTTTGAGATGTGCCTCGCCTCGCCTCACTTTGGAATTATGGGGAGGGGTGAAATATGTGCAGTCAAAACAAACAGTTCTCACTTCTCGTAATGGATTAGTGATTCAAGCGATTCAGTTTGCTAATAAACTGGCTGTAATTTAATTTCAGTTTTTTGGGGGTTTTTTTTTATGATCCACAAATAGAAAAGCTCGTAGCGCCAAACACTCGTCCAAAAATCCAGTAGGCAAAGGTGCGTATAGATAGATCTATATATATGTATATGAAAGAGATCGGTAGCCTACTCGTCCAGATTCAGCCAAAGAGGCTTATTTCGTTTATTGCTCAGAGGTCACAACATAAATATGTGCAAAAAGGTGCAGAACGTTCTCGGGTAACCATTCCTCAATGCCAAGTGCTACCAAGCAACACCTGCGCTCATTAAACATGTAATACACCTAATATCAATTACATTTGCAAATCATCCAAAATGATCCATATAACTACACCAACAAAATATACATACAAATATATACCAATAAAACAATCTCATGATTCCAACAAAAGTTTTAAACATCAGTTTTTATAATATGTTTTTATAAAAATAAAACTAATGAACAGGACTAATTTTGTTATGCTATGGCACGCTTTTACATTAAAGTTGTGATAAGGGGATGGCATGTTGGGATGGTTGCAACATGTTGCAATGTCCCTACACTGACAGCCATGACGAAACTTGCTATACTAGCTTAGACACATGCTAGCTATGCAGGCTAGAAGCTAAGAAAACACTGTTTAAATTTATATGTAGGGCCTTTAATTTTTAGATTTTTTCATTAATACAGTGGTGGCCAAAATTATTAGAACACTAGTATTTTCACCAGCTAAAAAAATGGTTTTGAGTCAGTTATTTCTATCCTTTGCTGCAGAGTGTCTGTAGGAAATATCAGTTTACATTTACAAACGTTCATTTTGCCATTAATTGTAATAATCTAGTGAGATTGTCTGACAACAGCCAGTGTTCCACACAGAGATCTGATCTCATCATCATCCAGTCTGTCTGGAATGAAATGAAGAAACAGAACAAACTGAGTCTAATGGGCTGTTTACACCTGGTCACTTCATGCGTTTTTTCTGATCGGATAGCTATCCGATCCTGAAAAGACCAGGTGTAAATGCCCTCCGAAACGCATTCGAGACAAATATAAATCCGATCGCTCAAACCACTTCAGGAGGTGGTCTGGGACGCATTCCAGACGAAACTGGACAAGTGTAAATGCATCTGGTTGTTGAAACCACATATGCTAATTTTACTACTCCCAAAATATTAAAATAATAAATGTGTGAGAGCGTTTTATATGCAATATGGCATGTTACAGTCAGATACAACAGTGCCAATGCAACAAGCGTCACCGCGGACGAGTAGCTGAGCATCTCTTCAGCAAGCAGAAGCGCCAACTGCCGCGAATGAAACAAAGTAAGTCGCAGATGCTCAACACACAATCATCTTCATTAAAAGTAGTGAGACTAACCTATCTTTCGAGTGCTGATGCCGCACTCTCTCCTGTTGCGGTCTCTGATATTGAAATTCGCTGATAATGAATAAAATGCAGCGCCTATGTATTGCTTTCATTGACGTGAACTCCGTTAAATTAGCATATAGCGCGGGAATTGAAGAACGGATTTATATCCGTTTTGCGAAGACACATTTATGTGGCCAAGTGTAAATGGAAACGTTTTAACAAATCGGATAGATATCCGATCAGAGAAAACGCATGAAGTGACCGGGTGTAAACAGGCCCAAGTTGTTTGAGCGATCGGATTTAAATGCGTCTCGAATGCGTTTCGGAGGGCATTTACACCTGGTCTTTTCAGGATCGGATAGCTATCCGATCAGAAAAAACGCATGAAGTGACCAGGTGTAAACAGCCCCTAAATGACTCATAAATGACCCACAGCTGGCTGAATGGTGTGGCGCTAACAATCTGTCCCTCAATGTGGAGAAGACAAAGGAGGTTGTGTTGGACTTCAGGAGGAGGAACTCCATTGACCACCCCCCATTGACCATCGACAGCTCGACTGTGGAGAGAGTCAGCAGCACTAAATTCCTGGGGGTGCACATCACGGAGGATCTCACCTGGACCATCAACACCATGTCACTCTCCAAGAAGGCACAACAGTGCCTACACTTTCTCCGCCGGCTGAAAAGAGCAAGTCTCCCTCCACCCATCCTCACCACATTCTACAGGGGCACCATTGAGAGTGTGCTGACCAGCTGCATCACTGTCTGGTACGGGAACTGCAGTGCTGCTGACCGCAAGACCCTCCAGCGGACAGTGAACACAGCTGCAAAGATCATCAGTGCCCCTCTCCCATCCATCCTGGACATTTTCCTTGCACGATGCTCCAGCAAAACCAACAGCATCGTGAAGGACCCCACCCACCCCTCCCACAGTCTCTTCCAGCTCCTGCCATCAGGAAGTCGGTACCGGAGCATCAGAGCCCGCTTTCTCTTTTTACACGCTTAACGTCTGCACTATTTATTTATGACAAAAGAACACTTTTGGACATTGGACACTGCTGCACTAACCTGCTTCAGGACACTTTATCCACGGATCCAGCGTGGCCAGCGGAGATTCTTCGGAACGCCGAGGTTAACAAAGGCCACCCGAATAATCCCAGGAGGCGAAAGAAACACCGCGGGCGACGCGCTGGAATTCGTGACAGACTGAGGAAAAAAGCTCACAGCCCTCCTCTCCCCAGTATTCTGCTCGCTAATGTCCAATCCTTGGAAAATAAGATGGACGATCTTAGAGCCAGGACAAGTTTCCAACGGGACATTAGGGACAGTAACATCATTTGTTTGTCTGAAACATGGCTCACTCCCTCGGTCCCGGACACCGCTGTAACACCGTCTGATAACTTTTCTGTTTTACGGATGGACAGAACAGCCGAGGCCGGAAAAATCAAGGGTGGTGGAGTGTGTTTCATGATTAACAAGAAAAATCATGCGACCCCAGGAATATCTCCATTCTGTCGCGTTCCTGCTCGCCTCATCTGGAACATCTCTCCATTATCTGCCGCCCATTCTATTTACCCCGCGAGTTCTCTGCGGTCATCGCTACTGCCGTTTACATTCCACCTCAGGCAGACACGAGCTTGGCTTTGTCCAAACTCCACGAGGAGCTCAGCGGCTACATCAACAAACACCCTGACGCTGCCTCTATCATCGCAGGGGACTTTAACAAAGCCAACCTCAGGAAGGTCATGCCGAACTTCCATCAGCATGTATCCTGTCCAACTAGAGGACTGAATACACTGGATCATTGCTACACTCAGTTTAAGAATGCCTATAAAGCTCGTTCCCTGCCGGCTTTTGGTAAATCGGACCACGCGGCCATTTTCCTCACACCGGAATATAAACAAAGGATCGTTCAGGAATCCCCGGGGGAGAGGGAAGTGACGCGCTGGTCCTCCCACTCTGAAGCTATGCTACAGGCGTCTCTTGATGACGTCGACTGGGACATGTTCCGGGCGAGTTCAGCTGACGTCAGCGAGTTCACGGATGTAGCACTAAGCTTTGTTTACATGCTAACTGACCAAGCCACTGAAACGGTAACAATAAGGACATTCTCTAATCAGAAACCGTGGGTGGACAGAACAATCCGTGCTGCGGTTAACCAACGCACTGCCGCATACAACGCTGGTCTTCTGTCAGGAAACATGAGCGATTACAAAGCATCAGGTTATGCTCTCCGACGGGCAGTTAGAGCTGCTAAACTCCGATACAGAGAGAGAATTGAGTCACATTTTCAGCTCAATGACTCTCGACGCATGTGGCAGGGACTGAAGACCATCTGTTCCTCTGGAAATAACCCCTCCGCCGAGGTGAGTGCAGATCCATTGCTGGCCGAAGAGCTAAACACCTTCTACGGCCGCTTCGAATGCAACGACAGCGCGACTCTGCCGATCAGCGCGTCAGGAAGCAGCAGACAGAGTAGCGATGTTGATCACGTTATCACCGTGTCGGAGGACGAGGTTCGGAGAGAATTAAGGAGAGTAAACATCAGGAAAGCCGCCGGACCTGATGGGATTACCGGCCGCGTTCTGAGATCATGCGCCGATCAGCTTGCTGGTTTATTTACTTCCATCTTTAATGAGTCCCTTGCTACCTCTGTGATTCCCACCTCATTTAAGAAATCTGTCATCATCCCTGTGCCTAAGAACAGCAAACCCTCTTGCCTGAATGACTATCGCCCAGTTGCCCTCACATCAACAGTCATGAAGGTTTTTGAGAGACTTTTAAAGAAACACATATGCTCCTCCATCCCTGCTACCTTGGACCCTCTTCAGTTTGCCTATCGCCCAAATAGGTCTACTGATGATGCCATCTCTCAGGTACTGCACTCCTCCCTCACACATATTGACAGCAAAAATGGCAACTATGTCAGACTGCTATTCATTGACTATAGCTCAGCTTTCAATACTATAGTCCCCACCAAGCTAGCTGTCAAACTCTCAGACCTCGGCCTAAACACTACACTCTGTGACTGGATCCAAGACTTCCTCACCGGCAGACCACAAGTGGTGAAAATGGGCCAGTTCACCTCCAACTCCATCACCCTGAACGTAGGAGCCCCGCAGGGCTGCGTTCTGAGTCCCCTGCTCTACTCTCTCTACACACACGACTGTGTGTCCTCTCACAGCTCCACTTCTATTGTTAAATTTGCTGATGATACTGTGGTTCTAGGCCTCATTTCCAACAATGATGAGACCGCATACTTGGGTGAGGTAGAGAGACTAACATCATGGTGCCAGGACAACTGTCTCTCTCTGAACGTGAGCAAAATCAAAGAGCTGATTGTAGACTTCAGGAAGAGACAGCAGCGGCCCTACACTCCTCTTATGATCAGCGGGACCCCTGTGGAGAGGGTGAGCAGCTTCAAGTACCTCGGTGTAAACATCTCCGAGGACCTGACTTGGACTGCACACATTCAAACACAGGTCAAGAAAGCCAGGCAAAGACTGTACCATCTGCGACAGCTGAGGAAATTCAGGGTCTCACCAGCAATCCTGAAAACTTTCTATTCAGGGGCCATAGAAAGTGTATTGACTCAGTGCATCTCAGTGTGGTACAGTAACGCCACAAAACAGGACTGCAAAGCTCTGCAGAGAGTCGTGCGCTTAGCTGAGCGCATCTCTGGGTCTGCCCTCCCCTCTCTGCAGGACATCTACCTCAAACGCTGCAAAAGCAGAGCTGTAAAAATAATCAAGGACTCAAATCACCCCGGTAACCATCTTTTCATCTCACTGCCATCTGGCAAGCGCTTCAGCAGCGTGATGGCAAAAACTGAGAGACTGAGGAGGAGCTTCTACCCTCAGGCTCCTGAATTCAGTGTCCTAACATCTACAGGACTCAATTTAATTAACTGTAACACCCATCATTCTCCATCATCCACATTGCTGCTATGTGTACATACCCGGTACAACCTGTTTGCACATTCCTCTTGCACATCCCTGGTTATATTAATATTTATTAAATCCACAGTAGACTGTATTGCACATTTTAGTTCATTGCACATTTTACTCATTTTATTTTATTGTTTTTACTTATTCTTTTATCTTATTCCTACCTATATTTAAATATATGCTCCTGTGTTATGTATCATCTTTTATTTAATTTTTTTGCACTGTCCATTGAGCGGACCCGTCCTGACCTACATTTCACTACTGATTATACCCTGTATGATTGTGTTTGTGACAAATAAACAAGAACCTTGAAATCACCCCGCCCTCCCCTCCCCCCCCTCCCCTCCCCTCCCCCCCCCCCCCCCCCCCTCCCCAACCTTACCACACCAAAGAAAAAAACTGTGAACTTTTTTTGGGCAATTAAAGTGTGCCACACACAGGTGAGTGGGCCTGTACAAACCACCTGTAGTAACACACTCTCCTCTATGTGCACTAGACACTTTTCCTCACACTGCTGTGTGTACACAAATCCCACAAAGGACTCAGCAATATATGCATGTTTACATGCTCATGCACTACAAATCATCTTGTACTGTTCCCCAGCCAGCTGCTTGACTCACAATGTTTCTCTTTGCACATGTACAGTATTTATGTGAAGCATTCGCATAGTTTGTATATTTTTATCTTTTATCTTTAATTGTATAGGGTAAACATTTATATATAGTATACTTAGTCAAAATCTGTTAGTAGGTTAGTTGTGTATAGGTTTATAGTGTTTTACTTCATTGTTGTATGTCTGTATTTATGTAGCACCGTGGACCTGTGAGGCACGACATTTTGTTCCACTGTATGTCCCCACATGTAGCAGAATGACAATAAAGCTCAACTTGACTTAAATCCAGAAGAACTGTGGCAATGTCTCCAAGATGCTTCAAGAGACCTACCTGCAAAGCTACAGTACTGTTAAAAGTTTTATAGGCACTTGTGTAAAAATGCTGTAAAATGAGGATGCTGTCAAAAATAATGTCAAAAATAGATTTTCTATATCAATTAACTTCCATTAACTAAATTAAATCAACATTTGGTGTGACCATCCTTTGCGTTTAAAGCAGCTTTTTCCCTAGGTGCACTTGCACATAGTTTTTCAGGTCGCTTTGCAGGTAGGTCCATAGAGAGATTGCACTGTCAGGGTATTTGGGAAAATTCCCATGTAATTTATACACATTAAAACATGATATCAGATTTACAAAATCAAACAATGCGCATTAAGCTGTGTTCGTTTCCATCGGCTTTTGAACACTTCAGGAGAGAGCAACTGTCCAATCTGGAGGTTTCTTGGCATACGTCAGCATAATTTTAGAGCAGTTTGGTCCACACTTGGACACATTTCTAACCGGCATGCATTGCCAGTGACCCCAACTTCCTTATGGCAAAGCTGGTTCTAAAGCGGAGAAAACTGAAAACTGGAGAGAAGAGGTGTAAACACTTTATATATCAAACCTATTAAGATCTCCTTAATATATATAAGACCTCTAAAGATCTACAGATCAACATGGACCTGATCACCATTGGAGAAGTTAAGGAATCTATTCAAAAGCTGAAACACGATAAACCACCCAGTGAAGATTATGTGTGCTCTGAGATGTTAAAGGCTGAGAATCAAGAAACACCACAGATCCTTCAATGCATCTTACAAGAAATATGGGATAACTACAGTATGAAATCCCCATAATGTGGAAAACCGGTGCAAGAGTTAAAATACCAAAGAAAAGGAACCTTGGCGATTGTAACAATAAATAGAATTTAATGAGATCGATGAAAACAAGTCTGTGAGGGATAGACTTACTGTCTTTAAAATGCTGTATAAAGGTCCTAGATCAGGTAATTTTCACAACTCTTTTTTCAAAAGTCTATTCTAAGTCTTTTATCAGCTGAACAACCAACAAGTTGTTAAACAACAGTACAATCCAATGAACCACTGAAGCAGATACCATTTCTTGACAAGAGCAGGCTAGGTTTAGAACAGGAAGATCCTGCATTGACCACATTTTTGTGCTATGATAGATACTTGAACAATATGAATGGAACAGCACACTTTACAATGTATTTTTGACAGCCTTCACTGAGCATCACAATGGAAGATCCTCAGACATTACGGGATAATTAGTCATCAAATCATTATTAGAAAATTTAAAATCAATGCCATCCAGCAGAACCAGTTATTTAAAGCTTTTCTGGTAAACACTGTTGTCAAACAAGGCTGCATCCTCTCATCACTACCCTTCACTTTGGCATCTGAATGGTTAATTCTGTAAATCAATGAGGGAAAAAAATCAAGAGATCCAGTGGACACATATTGATGTTTGAAAACCTGGTTGATGTTGGAAAACAATGCAGACAACATTCGGTTTCTCTCAAGCAGACACCAAGACATGCAGCAGAAGGTCAAAGTCTTCAGAGACAGACAGCATAATTGGCCTCAAAGTCAACAGCAAAAAGACACTAATGAAAATGAACTCCAGAGTTGAAACAGTGGAACAGTTTGTCTTAATTGGCAGCAAAATTACATTTGATGGCGACTACAAGAAATAAACAGTATCATCAAAGCAAACCAAGCAAATTCTATGCTCAAACCCATATGGAGGTCCACCATATGAAATACAAATATCAAGATCACACTTGTATGGCTCCAAATGTTGGAAGACAACTACTGCCATCGAGAGTAAGCTCGATGTCTTTTAAACCGAATGTTTGTTAAGCTAAGCATTGATAAGCATGCCAGTTAAAAAAGTTGAAAGCCAGAAAGCTGATCCTCCAGACAACTCCTATTTCACCAGTGACTGGTTCTGCGTAACTTCTTCTCTAATAAGCCTCATTCCAAGCAACCTGTTATCCAAGACATAATGTGGTTCCCAGCCAGAAGCATTGCTTGATCACTAAATTACCTGATAATCTCACCTTTGACATCACAGGTGCCATTCGTTCAACAGCGCCCATCGACCAATCAGGATGGATTCCCGATGGATGTGACCTCACTGTACGAAATAAAACGTTCTTTCAGTTGCTCACTGACTTGTGAAACGTCACAAAGAGTCAACTGAAGAACTACAGTCTCAATATAAACAGAAACAGAGCACATGCTACTTTTAAAGCAGCAAGTGTCTTTTTAAGTAGACAATGTAAGTTAAAAATGTCCTTTTTAGCAATGCTTCCAAGCTGGAGCATTACTTCTGAGGTCACCTTAAAGGTGCAAAAAGTTTACACAAAGAAATGAACAGCACTTTTGAGAAAATCACACTCACTTTCAAAGAAGACTTCAGACTTTTATTCTACATAAAGCAGGTCACCCTCTTATGGGTTACCGCCATGTTGAGATCAAATGATCTCCAGCTGTGTCAAGCAAATTGACTGCGTTAATAATAACAATAATAATATTAATGATATTTAATTAATACAGTGCTTTCAGACAGTGCTCAGGGCACTTTACAAAGCATAATCATTAAAATACATGTAAACAAAACAAGAAAATCAAACAATATAACAACAAAACATTACTGACACAATAATGTAGCCTGAGTCAACATTATCAAACTGATCCAAAATGTATGAGTATAATTAGAAATACTAGCAAAAATGTCCACTCTCTGTTGGGGGGGGTGATGAAACAAGCTCAACAAGAAGTCGTAACTGCTCAAAAACCCTACAACATGCACAGATGGAAAAAAGAGATTTAATCCAAGAATGTTCATTATGAATGTGTAGGTGCCAGTATAATGTCCAAAAACAATGATAAAAATTAATAGAGACTGCTAAATGTAAGCATCCTGCACCTTTCATTGGCGCTTTATAACACCTGAATGATACTTCAGGAGATTTACTTAAAAATTATACTAAATGTACAAAGAAAAAGTTGCAAAAATATATTTAAATTTCAGAAAAAAAAGAATCAGTTTTCCCAACATTTAATTAAAAGTGAATGACACAAAAACCACTGTGTTGATACAAAAAAAGTTCAGAGACCATTTTAATGATGTGTTTCTTGAACTGGAGCTTTAAAGCTTGAATAACCTTCTTCTTCGACAGCAAGATCTGCTGATGCTCCCTGCAGAAACAAAACACAGATTCCTGGTCAAAATGATGCAGGATAAACATACACATTACATATAAACACAATAGTGGAGGGTATGAGCAAAGTGTTTAGTAGATAGAGATGGCATATTATGTATTTGATATGCAATATTCTATGATATTGCTTCAGGTTTGATGGGATATAGCCTACAGTACAAGCACAATGTAATGAATAATGCTAATGTACATGCACTATTGACAACAGACAAATAGACAACTTAACACAGATGCAACAGAATCACAGACCATATAATACAACACCAACTATCATATAATTGTAGCTGTAATGACAGACATACAATATTGAGCTTAAACGTAACCTGCAGCTTCAGAACATTTTGAGCAGCCGATCTCGTTTTAGTGCACATAAAGTGCTGCAATGTTTAAATTAACAAAACAAAAAAACAAACAAACAAAACAATTAAATAAAAATGCATCACAGGAATAAATTACATTTTACAAAATATATTTTCAAATAGACAGTTATTTTAAATTGTAATAATTTCTCACATTTTTTTTACTGTATATTTAATCAAATAAATACAGCCTTGATGAGCATAAAATACTTCTTTCAAAAAGATTAAAAAAACATACCGACTTCAAATTTCTGAATGGTAGTATAACTGTATTTGTTATATATATATATATATATATATATATATATATATATATATTTTTTTTTTTTTTTTTTTTTTTTTTTGAGTAAATTATCTAAATGAGGGATTAAAAAAAATACTTACCCCATTCCCTTGAGTAGCTCCAAGTGTTTTCACTTCTGTTTGAGCAGAAGGCACATTGGTTACAGGCTCATTTCTGTCTGGACTCTGTGTGTCTTTCTGTTCCCTTTTGTTCTCAGTAGATGCATTTTTCTCCTTTTCCTCAGCTTTCACGTCAGGCTCTGTATTTTCATTTGTACCAGGATCCACCTCCTCTGTCCGCTGCTGAAAATCAGTCTCATCATCGCTGGACATGTTCCCTGTAGCGCGTACAGTATCTACTCTCTGAGTCTCTCTGGGAACGCCGGAAAATTCCTGTTGGAGTTCCATGCTTCTGTCCTCCTGTCTGTTTTGTGGAGCATGATCATCTCCTGCCCTAAAGCCCTGGTCACCTCGGTTTCCTACTTGATTTACTCTGTTTTTGTTGTCCTGTAGCGGCTGTGGAGCATCGCCTCTATCCCAAGCTTCCTCATGCTCCCTTATTTGAGGAGCTTGGCGCTGTCCCACTGCAGGAGGTGGCTGGTCCCGTCGCCAACCGAGCCGGGGCAAGCGAACTGCTTGATGTATAGCTGCTTGAGCACTTCCATACATGAACACCTGAGAAGAGAATACATGCCTTAGTATGATAACAAATAAATGATCCAACCATATGTTTGCAGTTCACAGCTCTTACAAGGATGGCAAGTACAATGATAAGCAGCACAGGTAACTGGAGAGTGACTGGAAGATCCTTCAGCAGGGCTCTGAGAAACTCGCTAATTCCCTGCCCAATTTGCTTCAAGGGATCCGTGATGAAACTGGCTATGGTGACTGTGATAGCCTGGAATAAAACCCCCAAAAAATATGAATACATTTCATCTCTGGTTAAAGCTCTCATGACAGCTTTTGCAATAATCAAATTTCTGAAAAAAATGAAATAATAATTATATTGCCAGATATTATAATGCCAGAGAAATGTCCTTGATTTTTACATTTTTTTTTATTTATTAAAACTATTTATTTTACTTTGAACAATTATGGAGCTATACTTGACCCATCATCTGGGGTGTCTTCTGAGCAGCATATAAAACAAAAATAGCACTGGTTTGAAGTATTCCAGCTGATGTAGCCTATTGTCTGGTAGCAGATCAACCTTTTCCAATAAGTTTAAATTGATTTTTACCTTTTATGGGAATTTTTTACCTTTATAAAGCCATTTTTTCTAAAAGTGTGCATCACATTTTGAGTCAATTTTTTACATTTAATCAGTCAATAAGACATTTGGGCTGTTACCAAGCAAATGAAGAAAAAGCATTTTTGCAAAGCAGAGGAAACATAAGTTGCATCTGAATTAGGGATGCACGATATTGGATTTTTGCCGATATCCGATATTTTTCAACTCATTTTGGCCGATACCGATACCAATATATTTCCTTTTGTTTGGAAACAACACCAAGTCTCTCCTGTGCAGAAATTATAAGCAAAATCATTTTTAATTTTGGTTAGTTTTTAACAAGAACTTATTTGTTAAAATTAAATAAACAATAATGAAGGTTTTTTGACAGTACACTGAAGCTTTGAAAATAATGCAGTGTTATAAGATGAGTGATAAGATGCAGTGTTCAAGGTTCAAGGTTCAAGGTTCTTGTTTATTTGTCACATACACAATCATACAGGGTATAATCAGTAGTGAAATGTAGGTCAGGACGGGTCCGCTCAATGGACAGTGCAAAAAAATAAAATAAAAGATGAAACATAACACAAGAGAATATATATAAATATAGGTAGGAATAAGATAAAAAATAAGTAAAAAATAAAATAAAATAAAAGTAAAATAGTAAAATGTGCAATACAGTCTACTGTGGATTTAATAAATATTAATATAACCAGGAATGTGCAAGAGAAATGTGCAGACAGGTTGTACCGGGTATGTACACATAGCAGCAATGCGGATGATGGAGAATGATGGGTGTTTTTTACAGTTTATTAAATTGAGTCCTGTAGATGTTATGAGGCTGAGTTTAGGAGCCTGATGGCCTGAGGGTAGAAGCTCCTCCTCAGTCTCTCAGTTTTTGCCATCATGCTCCTGAAGCGCTTGCCCGATGGCAGCAGAGTGAAAAGACGGTTACCGGGGTGATTTGAGTCCTTGATTATTTTTGCAGCTCTGCTTTTGAGGTAGATGTCCTGCAGAGAGGGGAGGGCAGACCCTGAGATGCGCTCAGCTAAGCGCACGACTCTCTGCAGAGCTTTGCAGTCCTGATTTGTGGCGTTACTGTACCACACTGAGATGCACTGAGTCAATACACTTTCTATGGCCCCTGAATAGAAAGTTTTCAGGATTGCTGGTGAGACCCTGAATTTCCTCAGCTGTCGCAGATGGTACAGTCTTTGCCTGGCTTTCTTGACCTGTGTTTGAATGTGTGCAGTCCAAGTCAGGTCCTCGGAGATGTTTACACCAAGGTACTTGAAGCTGCTCACCCTCTCCACAGGGGTCCCGCTGATCATAAGAGGAGTGTAGAGCCGCTGCTGTCTCTTCCTGAAGTCTACAATCAGCTCTTTAGTTTTGCTCACGTTCAGAGAGAGACAGTTGTCCTGGCACCATGATGTTAGTCTCTCTACCTCACCCAAGTATGCGGTCTCATCATTGTTGGAAATGAGGCCCAGAACCACAGTATCATCAGCAAATTTAACAATAGAAGTGGAGCTGTGAGAGGACACACAGTCGTGTGTGTAGAGAGAGAGTAGAGCAGGGGACTCAGAACGCAGCCCTGCGGGGCTCCTATGTTCAGGGTGATGGAGTTGGAGGTGAACTGGCCCGTTTTCACCACTTGTGGTCTGCCGGTGAGGAAGTCTTGGATCCAGTCACAGAGTGTAGTGTTTAGGCCGAGGTCTGAGAGTTTGACAGCTAGCTTGGTGGGGACTATAGTATTGAAAGCTGAGCTATAGTCAATGAATAGCAGTCTGACATAGTTGCCATTTTTGCTGTCAATATGTGTGAGGGAGGAGTGCAGTACCTGAGAGATGGCATCATCAGTAGACCTATTTGGGCGATAGGCAAACTGAAGAGGGTCCAAGGTAGCAGGGATGGAGGAGCATATGTGTTTCTTTAAAAGTCTCTCAAAAACCTTCATGACTGTTGATGTGAGGGCAACTGGACGATAGTCATTCAGGCAAGAGGGTTTACTGTTCTTAGGCACAGGGATGATGACAGATTTCTTAAATGAGGTGGGAATCACAGAGGTAGCAAGGGACTCATTAAAGATGGAAGTAAACAAACCAACAAGCTGATCGGCGCATGACCTTAGAACGCGGCCAGTAATCCCATCAGGTCCGGCGGCTTTCCTGATGTTTACTCTCCTTAATTCTCTCCGAACCTCGTCCTCCGACACGGTGATAACATGATCAACATCGCTGCTCTGTCTGCCGCTTCCTGACGCGCTGATCGGCAGAGTCGCGCCGCCGTTGCATTCGAAGCGGCCGTAGAAGGTGTTTAGCTCTTCGGCCAGCAATGGATCTGCTCTCACCTCGGCGGAGGGGTTATTTCCAGTAGGAACAGATGGTCTTCAGTCCCTGCCACATGCATCGAGAGTCATTGAGCTGAAAATGTGACTCAATTCTCTCTCTGTATCGGAGTTTAGCAGCTCTAACTGCCCGTCGGAGAGCATAACGTGATGCTTTGTAATCGCTCATGTTTCCTGACAAAGACCGGCGTTGTATGCGGCAGTGCGTTGGTTAACCGCAGCACGGATTGTTCTGTCCACCCACGGTTTCTGATTAGAGAATGTCCTTATTGTTACCGTTTCAGTGGCTTGGTCGGTTAGCATGTAAACAAAGCTTAATGCTACATCCGTGAACTCGCTGACGTCAGCTGAACTCGCCCGGAACATGTCCCAGTCGACGTCATCAAGAGACGCCTGTAGCATAGCTTCAGAGTGGGAGGACCAGCGCGTCACTTCCCTCTTCCCCGGGGATTCCTGAACGATCCTTTGTTAATATTCCGGTGTGAGGAAAATGGCCGCGTGGTCCGATTTACCAAAAGCCGGCAGGGAACGAGCTTTATAGGCATTCTTAAACTGAGTGTAGCAATGATCCAGTGTATTCGGTCCTCTAGTTGGACAGGATACATGCTGATGGAAGTTCGGCATGACCTTCCTGAGGTTGGCTTTGTTAAAGTCCCCTGCGACGATAGAAGCAGCGTCAGGGTGTTTGTTGATGTAGCCGCTGAGCTCCTCGTGGAGTTTGGACAAAGCCAAGCTCGTGTCTGCCTGAGGTGGAATGTAAACGGCAGTAGCGATGACCGCGGAGAACTCGCAGGGTAAATAGAATGGGCGGCAGATAATGGAGAGATGTTCCAGATGAGGCGAGCAGGAACGTGACAGAATGGAGATATTCCTGGGGTCGCACCATTTCTTGTTAATCATGAAACACACTCCACCACCCTTGATTTTTCCGGCCTCGGCTGTTCTGTCCATCCGTAAAACAGAAAAGTTATCAGACGGTGTTACAGCGGTGTCCGGGACCGAGGGAGTGAGCCATGTTTCAGACAAACAAAGGATGTTACAGTCCCTAATGTCCTGTTGGAAACTTGTCCTGGCTCTAAGATCGTCCATCTTATTTTCCAAGGACTGGACATTTGCGAGCAGAATACTCGGAAGAGGAGGGCTGTGAGCCCTGTTTCTCAGTCTGTCCGAATTCCAGCGCGTCGCCCGCGGTGTTTCTTTCGCCTCCTGACATTATTCGGGCGGCCTTTGTTAACCTCGGCGTTCCGAAGAATCTCCACTGGCCACGCTGGATCCGTGGATATAGTGTCCTGAAGCAGGTTAGTGCAGCGGTGTCCAATGTCCAAAAGTGTTCTTTTGTCGTAAATAAATAGTGCAGACGTTATGCGTGTAAAAAGAGAAAGTAAAAATACGTAAAAAAGTATATAAAAGCACAGATTGAGCGGAGCCATCCTTTAACGTCGACTGAACAGCAGCGCCGGAAGCGGAACCCTAACATTTTATTTTAAGATTTAACATTTGTAGATTGTCTAAAGCAAAAGAGTTGACCTTTAATTCAAAATATACTCATTATTTTATGACAAATTACTGCTTTATTTAATCAGAAACACAGTCTAAATGTTAGAGCTTTTAATTGAATAGAAGTAGGCCAACAGTGCCCCCTACAGATTAAAACTCCTTAACGAACGGGCGTTAGGAAAGCGGCAATGAAACCAACACGGAAGTGACTAAAACTGCAATTCATCGATGCTAATAAGGGAGTCAGTCCCATAGATCCCCATGTTTAAATGCCTAACTTTACACCAGAAAAAAATATACAGCCTGGTACAAAAAGTGGTTTTGGTCTATTAGCTAATTTTGCCCTTCGTGACAACTGTGAGGGGGGTGAATCTTTTTATAACTCATCTGTTTAAATTATATCAAGCCTTGTTCTGCATAATTGTGGCCACTTTGACAGGTGGATTTTTTTCATGTAATGCTATCTAGCTTGCTGACAAGAAAAGGAAGGAAACTTTAATTCAAAATATACTCATTTGAGTCCTCACATTTATGACATCAATTACTGCTTTATTTTTAATCAGAAACACAGTCTAAATGTTATTTATGTAGGCTATTTTACTTTTAATTGAATTAGAAGTAGGCCAACAGCGCCCCCTACAGATTAAAACTCCTTACCGAACAGGCGTTAGGACCTGGGGGAGGCTGTCACTGCTGCCGCTGCACGTGCTATTACTGTTTACTCTATCACACCCTGAGTCCGAACGCGTCATTCTGTACGTGCTTTCACAGATTAAATGCAGCGATCCAAAACAGTCAATCTAATCATCATTCAGACAAAACTTTGCTTCAAGAATGAGCCACAGTGTTGACGTGATCTAATCGCCATTTTGGAGAGTACCCAAGAACGTATTTGACGTAATCAGCATTGTTTAAGTTCGGGGGAAAGCACGCGCATGAACGTAATCTTCGTAATAAGCGTTGTTTACGCTTAGGGGAAAGCGTGCGTACGCGTTGTGATACTCTCTAAAATGGTGGAAGACGTATCTCGGGGGAGAAGACTGGTTGAGTAAATAATGTTACTTTTGTTTTCTTTGCGCAAAAAAAAGTATTCTCGTAGCATCGCAAAACTGAAGTTGAGCCACTGATGTCACATGGACTGTTTTACCGATATATTTACTACGTTTCTGGACCTGGGAACATTTCAGTGGCATTGCTGTCTATAGAGGGTCTGAGAGCTTTCCGATTTCATCAAAAACATCTTAATTTGTGTTCCGAAGATGAACGAAGTTCTTACGAGTTTGAAACGACATGAGGGTGAGTAATTAATGACAGAATTTTCATTTTGGGGTGAACTAACCCTTTAAAGCCATTATCGGCCAATTCCGATATCAGTCCGATAATATCGTGCATCCCTAATCTGAATAGCATTTAGATGCTTTAACACATGGTTTAATGCAGCTCAGAGGGACATGTAATGCTTTAACCTGCAGTTACAAATGCATAAATAATGTTTTGATATTTTAAACAAAACGTTGACAACTGATGTTTGAAATTAATTAAAAAAAATAAAAGATACTTTAAATGTGAAATTAAAACCGCCAGCAGGTGGCAGAAAGTCACTGTTAATAAGTGAGTCATTGCGATTGAACTGAATCATTTAACGGGTGATTCATTCAGGAACGAAACACTGTCATGTTGCTCAGAGATGCAAAACAGTGCTGTGGCTGTGTTTGGAATTATTTTTGTTGTCGAAATTGAGCAAAAACAGGCAATATGCTGTCTAAAACGTTAGTCTCTTAATTAACCTCTTGCTTATTGAACTGTTGTAAAAATAATTTGTAATCATGCTGATTTTTGGAGAGAAAAAACGGCACTCTTCTGTGATAATGATTAACTATATGAAATTATGTAAACATATACATTTTCTGCCCCCATATCTTGAATTTTGTCATCATTCTAAATGCATTTTAAAAGACTGAATCATGCAGTGAAAGAACGCACTCTAAACGCGCACGCGCACTAATCTCGTTCGGTTTGTAATGCGTACCGAACCGAAAGCCTCGTACCG
Organism: Schizothorax lantsangensis; assembly: GCA_027422415.1. Classification (NCBI taxonomy): domain Eukaryota; kingdom Metazoa; phylum Chordata; class Actinopteri; order Cypriniformes; family Cyprinidae; genus Schizothorax; species Schizothorax lantsangensis. The sequence continues at coordinate 23,812,987 of CM049843.1, read as the reverse complement.
AACGGTTCAATACAAATACGTGTATCATTACACCCCTAACATATAATATATAATGTATATATTATATTAAATGCATTAATGGTGTTCATTTGGATACATGTTATTTGAAGCATTTTTACTTAGTCCAGGGTGGACATATCTGTTTTTAAATTATCTAAATTGATCATCATACTGTTTTTGTCTTTAGGTTCAGATTTTTTTTTTACACTAAACATTTTCACTATCAACCACAAAATTATCAGTCAACCGCAAGTCTCTAATCAAGTTTTTGTTGTTAGAAACTAAAAGATACAAACCTTTGATGGAGTCACAAGCAAAATGGGGTTCACAAACAGGACCTCGTAGTACTTTTTGCAAGGATCATCTTGAAGAGTCCATGTCTGTCTGTACCACTCTAAATCAAAGAGTTACAACTGTTCATCTCAAAATCATTTACTCACCTTCATGTCATTTGCAATCTGTAGGCTTTTCAGTGGAACTCAAAAGCAGAATTTCGAAGAATATTACTTCTATCATATTTTTGGAGCTTGAAAAGATCTGTGAAGATTCTTCAAAATTCAAAATTTTGAAGTTTCACACGATACAGGTTAAGAATAACATGTAGGTGAATAAATAATTAAATTATTCAAGTTTTCAACATATTCTTATTGCATTAAGCACCTCACCTGATAAACTGTCCTTCCAGTCCAGTTGTTTCAGTCCAGTGCATTTGATATTGAAGCTCTCCACCTCCACAATGTTCTTCTTGTGTTCTGCAAAGGCAACCTAGTCAAGGAGAAATGTTTAAACCAATTTAACTCGTCATTTTGCAATTCAGTGAACACACCTTTCAACTCTTAATTGTCATCTGTTCAGTACTGCTTTAACATACATGTCACGGACAGACACCAGCACAAGAATAATTACCATATAAAGATGGAACCAATTCCAGATCATGCTAATAAAAAAACAAACAGCAAACATTCTCCAGAACTGGACCAACCAGGAGACCACAGACCAGAGCTCAGTGCAGATTATAGCTACAACAATCAGAACAATCAAAGAAACCTGTAGAACAAAATACAGCACATATTAATTTGTTATTATTTCTGAGATTGCTGTAAAAGACCAATCTTTTGAATATAATTTTAATAGTTAATTTATAATTTATCTTTGAATGCTTTTACAAGAACTGACCTTCAGGGCAGTATCAGCATCTACATAAAACGTGTCTTCGAAACGCCACTTCCAGGCTTCTTGGTTGTGGAGTTTGAATCTGACCAGAATCTGACTGAGAGCCTCATCCATGGCCCCAGTAGTCCAGTCGTTCTCTTCATTAAGAAGCTTCTGGATCTCCGCCAGCGACTGCAAGGAGAGTTTCACCTCAGCATCATAATGAATGGATGTCAGTCCATCATCAGGCTAAAGATTTAAAAAATGGAAAAGATGTAAAACTTTCACCAATGTAGATTAACGGCAAGTTAATTCCCAGGAGAAACAAGAATCACATACCAGGCCAAGTTTTGAAGTTTCTTTAAGGAGCTTGGTAAGAAAACGCTTGAATACTGGAAGACATACTGGCTTTATAGAGGTGGTGGTCCCCTTCTTTTTCTGTTCATCAAACTAAAAAAGAGATAGCACAAGAAATAATAACAAAAATATATATTCAGTTACTCAAAGCGCTCAATTGTACAATACTAGTCTTCAGTACTTCCATTGTACTAATGGAATATCCAAAAAACATGGCAGTCCCATTTTGTTAGTGAGGTCTACTAAACAAAGGTATATTTCCATATTTTTCACCTCTTTTTGCAAAATCTGTAGTTTACTGGTGCACTCAGACACATCAGGACACTGTTGCGCTTCACAGGATTCGGAGCTGAATTCCCTCCTCTTGGTTGGCACATTTGGGTAACTGGCAGACTGTAAAACAAACAAAAAAGTTATAATATGATGTAGATTTATGTTTCCTGCAAAAAAAAACCCCACTGCTTGCAAGACTCAATGTGATAAAAGAGGAAATCACACTTTGTTGACAAAGAATACTGTGTTGAGCAGATTTCGCAACGGGTTCAGGTTGGTCAGGAAATTTCATGAGCTTACCAACAGAACCTGACGTACTTCGTGAGATGTTCTTCATACATGGCTACACTATTAACAATAGAGAAAATATCACTTTTTTTTGCCAGCAAAAATTCTCTAATGTAATCGTAGTTTAAACTGGATGGTTAAATTAGTTGTCCATGAACCGCTCATATGCGAAAAACAAACAGGTTTTTCGATAATTAAAAGAAATTAGGTTTTCACGAGCTGGATAAGGACTTTTGCTCTGAAAATGATAGAAGTAACAGTATAGTAGCTGAACTTTAACTTTTGGAGGAACTCTTTCGGTTTCATATAAACTAAAAAGTTCGTAAAACCTTAAAATACGTATTTTCAATTGCTAAGTTTGAATGCAGTCTGTTTCCACTGAAAACAATGTTAAGAAACAGAAGAGGGATTGAAATGTTCTGCAAGCACTGTAATACATAGTGAACTGACAAATGGTTTAACGTAATGGTTACTAAAAGGTTAACATTTTTAACTTACCTCTGTGGGTTTTCTCATGCGCTTTGTCGTTGGGTCGTAGTTGAGCATGTCATATGGATCGATCCAAGCATCATCATCATCCTCCTCGTGGATATTAGCATTTGCAATAACAAACAGACAAGAAATAAACACACTCCAGAACCCAAACGACGAACAGCTTGGCACCTTCATAATCTCCACTGGAACAGAAAACATTGAGAAGACTACCTAAAAGCTACACATTGATGGCTAAATAATGACAATATAGATTAACTAAAAAAAACAAACAATCAATCCAACTAGGTACATTACCAAACATTTCCTTACATGTTGGAAGAGAGCATGTCATAGATTGCCACATAGAAAAACACACCCAGAACCATAACCGTAATTGTTCAAAACCTCAAATACGGCTTCTATGTAGTACTCTCTATGTGCAGTCATTTGTGAAAAAGTTTCTTCGTTGAAGTAAATCCATAACTTCATGTGACACTCATCGCCCCCAAGCGAACAGTGTTATCATTGCCAAAAAAGGAAAAATGTATTTAAAAAAAGTACAATGGTGGTATTTTATATATATATATATATATATATATATATCGTTTATATTTAGCATTTTCCTGTTGTTAGGACCTATTTTTTAGTGTTTTTTTTTTTAAGAAAATAAAGTTTTTCCTAAATCAAAAAATTTAAATAATAATATATATATATATACACACACACACACACACATATATATATCACATATATATATATGCTAATAATGTTGTTTATTATTTTGTGTTTATTTCGTACATTGAATAAAGATATATTACTATTTTTGTTGTTTTCATTATTATAATATTAAGTTTCAGAAATTATGATTATATATACATTTTAATTGTGTAAACAATACAATAATAATAATTCTTATTATTATTATCAATTATTAAAACATTATATTGCTACAATTTTGATATATTAAATGGTGCATTTGTGTACACAACATTACAGTGACAATCACAGATTAATTTCAAAATGAAAATGTTTTAAAAATGAATGCAAATCCCATAGTTTCAAAACTGTGTTTATTTCCATGTTCAAATAAATTACTAATACATACTTTGTACATCAGGTGATTGAGAGAGTCCTCTAACTGTCCTCTGCATCAATACAAAAAGCTGCTGAATTTATGTGCAAAAGTGATGCATATAAATATATGCATTAGGAAAATGACAATCCAAAATAAAAGCATTCCTAAAAATGCATGAAACCAATTCAACACTGAGGAGGACCACTTTCACAAAACCTGTATCCTCAGTTGCTTAATTTACATTTATTTAAATAAAGACATGACTATGCATGCGGCATAAACAGTTGGTGAATGAGTGAAGTCTATAGTGCAGTGTGCTATACAATGATCTTAGCGTTTAAAGGCATAGTTCACCCAAAAATGAAAATTCTGTCATCATTTACTCACCCTCAAGTAGTTCCAAACCTGTATGAATGTCTTTGTTCTGCCGAACACAAAGGAAGATATTTTGAAGAAAGTTTGTAACCAGGCTGTTTTGGGGCACCATTGACTTCCATAGTAGGAAAAAAATTACTATGATCCAGAACTGCTCTGTTTATCACATTCTTCAGAATATCTTCCTTTGTGTTCAGCAGAACAAACACATTCATACAGGTTTGGAACTACTTGAGGGTGAGTAAATGATGACAGAATTTACATTTTTGGGTGAACTATAACTTTAAGCCTATACAAAAGCTCATATTTACAAGACATTCAGTTCAAGAAGTGTAACGACAGAGAACATCACCTCAAGGCACAATTCAGCTCACATTTTCAGGACTGTTTCGTTCACTTAAACTAGCAAAATATAGAAGCAATGCTACGCGTGGCTTTTTTCGTGTTTGTAAGTGAAAAAACCTCTTTAGTTTTTTTCTGAATTGCAATATATTTGACAATAAAGCTGTTTTTCTTCCAGTAGACATGCAATCCCAGATGTAGACATGACTAGGACTGAGAATCAACAGTGTTTGTTTGTTTTCTCATGGAGTATACTGGAGTTACAAAGACATACACACACACACACACACTGACACACTCTTTCACTCATGTGTTTTCTGTGCTCTTGTGTTTGGCGTCTGCTGTGGTTAAGGCTGATTTGCCCACAGTGTGACCGTCTTATCGGCTGAGGAGGACAGGAAGGACAGGTCTCTGGTGTGCCAGCGGCACTGGATCACTTTATCAGCGTGTTCAGCCACCACAGTCACCGGCAGCGTTTTGGTGAGATCCCCTGCAGAAAAACAGGCCAATTTAACTTGCATAAAGTGACATAAAAAGTACAATGGGAATTATAATAATAATAATAATTAATTATTATTATTATAACTGTACTTTTCCCACTGTACAACCAATACAAACAACATTGTCACTGTAGTTTTCAAAACCAATAAAAACTAAATGTATCATTGTTAAATAATAATATTTAATATTATTATACACAAAATAATAATAATTATTATTATTAAAAACTATCATTATTTATTGAGTTGTTTTGTAATATTTAAATTAATATTAATATAGTAAATAATAGCAATAATAATAATAATTATTATTATTGCACAACATATTAAAATATTGCTAAGCTAATTCTGTGAAAAGAACTGACATTTTTTATTGAGTTGTTTTAAAAATATATATATTCATATTTTTAATTTATTTAATAATTAATTTAGTAAATAATAATAATAAATAACAACAAAACCAATTAACTGAAATGAAACCGATATAAAAATGACAAGTCATAATCTGCAATGTGACAAAAGAACAGTGATATTTATTTTTCTTAAAAATATAATAATAAATAATAATAATATAATTCTGTGAAAATAACTGACTTTATTTATTGAGTTGTTTTTAATATTAATATAGTAAATAATAATAATAATAAACTAATTAATTGACTAAACAGATATGAAATAATATTCACAAGCCATAATCTGCAATGTGGCAAAAGAACAGTGGCATTTAATTTATATTATTATTATTATTAACCAATTCCCTGAAAAAGAACTAATATGAAATGGCATTCACAAGCCATATTACTTTGTAATGTGACATTTACTGTAATTTTGATTGAAAATCTAACAGTAGAAGAATTGATTAGATTATGAAAGATAATCTCTGACAGGTGGTTGGAGAGAGGGCTGATAATGATGCCATCGTTTGTGGCCTGACCTACCTTGAAGATCAGTGATCTTGACTTTGTTGTCGTAGGAGCCGGTGAGCAGATAGTGGGCTCCAGGAGAAAAGCGCACTGAACGCACGTCGCTGGTGTGCGGCCGATACGCCTGGAGGCTTCGACCTCCTCTGATGTCATAAAGCATGCAGCGACAGTCCTCCAATCCGGTGGCCATGAGCCGCCCGCTGGGATCCACTGCCACCGAGGCCACAGCACTTCCTGTCACATGACACAATAATATATATATGATCAAAACCTCTGTGCAAAGACAGATTCAATAACAAAATTAAATAATGGGTGGCCTTTGATTATTATTGTTAGTGTTGTTGTTATATGCGTTTATTTATTGCTGTTGCTTGTTGACACTGAATTGTTTAATATTAGTATTGTTTAATAATTATAATAATAATTATTTTTGTTGTTGTTAATTTTATCCTTTTTATTTTTATTTCTGTTTTATTATTAATATTATTATTATTATTGTGTTAATTCTTTTTGCATTGGTTGTTGTCAACTAATTTATTTGTATTTAATAGTACTAATAACAAAATATTTTATTATTATTATTGTTGTTGTTGTTGTTATTTATTATTTAATAATTTATATATTTTTATTATTATTATTATTTTTAATAATACTAATGCTAACAATTGATATTATTATCATATCTTTTTATTTTTAATTATTATTATAATATTCCATTATTTTTTTGCATTGGTTGTCACTGAATTGGTTTTAAATATTAATATTCTGTAATACTAAAATTAATACTATTCTGATTATTATTGTTTTTGTTATTATTTGTTTTTTTACATTGGTTGTTAATTTGTTTTGAATTTTAATATTGTGTTTAATAAAACTAAATACTTATTTGTTATTTATTTATTTTTATTAAATAATAATTCTTTATTATTATTATTAAACAAAATTTTAAATTTCAATGGATTGGTCAAAGTAATTAACAAAATAGTCTGAATGATTCATTCACAAATCACTCTAAATTTGGTTTGAACAATTTCTAGAAATCTTTATCCCATCAATCACAAAAAGCTTGGAAGATCATGAAAAAAAATTGTGGAAATTGGACAAATGTGGAAAAACCTGATGTCTTAAATAAAGGCTTGTAAATGAGCTGAGAAGAAAAACACACCTGTTCCATGCAGGGCCGTCCCAACCACCTTCACACAGCTGGGCACACGCAGGTCCCAAAACCTCACCGTCTTATCCTGAGAGCCGGAGGCGATCATCCACCCGCCCCACGTGTACAGAGAGAGGATGTGTCCTGCAACAGCATGGCAGATCATACAACACAACATGACATCCTGTTATTGACATAGAGGACATACATGAAGAGAGTGTGTGTGTATACCTGTGTGTCCGCTGAGCGCGTGCAGCCCCTGTCCTCTCTGGCAGTCAGTGGTGTAGATGTTACAGTCTCCAGCCCCAGCGCTGATCAGGATCACCCCTCCGCTCTCGGGACCCTCCATAAACGCCAGGTCTCTGATGGTGCCATCATGCATGCTGAACTCTAGATCTGGACCTGCAGTCCAAACGCACACACACACACACACACGCACCGCACACGCACACGCACACACACACACACACACACACAAACACAAACACAAACACAAACACACACACAAACACAAACACACATCCCTGTTAACCACTGCCTCTTCAACAACTGTATTATCAGTTATACAGTATATTTCATTAACTGCCATAGTTAACTATGTAAGATATAAAGTCACACACTTTAAATAAAATATTTAAATTATATTCATTTAATAAATAATGTATTTATATTAATACATTATTTAATTATATTAATTAATTTAATTTATATTAATTTAATATATTTAAATTATATTTAATATAACTTATATAGTTTTATTTTTGTATATTACTTACATTTGTTGTCACTGAATTGGTTATTAATTTTACTACGATGTTTAATAATGCTAATATTATCATTATATATAACATTAATTGCATATAAATAAAAAGATACAACAATGTAAATTAAATATTTTAAAATATGTAATGATTCACAATGTACTGTAAGATGTAGTCACAGACATTAAATAAAATATCACATTATTATTATTATTACACATACTTAATATACATAAATATAGTTAGAGCTATATAAATATAGTTTATGTATCTTTCTTCTCACATAAAATACTCATTTCATATTGGTCATATTGTTTTTTAGCAAAGACACAAAATTCATTAAAAGTGACAGTAAAGACATTTATATGTTACAAAAGTTTTACATTTCAATTCAATGCTCTTTTTTAACCTCCCATTGATCAAGGAATCCTGAAAACAAATGTATAATTGAATAAAATGTATAATATTTATTATTAGATAATAATAAGCAATGTTTCTTGAGCAGCAAATCAGCGTATTCGAATGATTTCTGAAGGATAAAGTGCATTTCTCTTTTACGGTATTTTTGATCATATAAATGCAGCCTTAATGAGTTTGAGATACCTATAAAAATCATATCTCAACTCAAAACTTAACATGGTATTGTATAGTTATATACAGTTATTTCTACAGAAACAATATTTCATATTTCATGTCCATTTATTGTCCATTATTTGGCAGTTAGCAGTGATATAAAGAATAATGTACAGTTATTATTATTAGAAAATAAAGCCCTTCATAGGTTACAATTACTTGTCAGTGTTATACTTATCAATGTACTTTATGATTCTGTTAGAAAATAATCTATATTTCCACTACACAAAACATATTTGACAGACATTATTTGAAAGGCATGTTACCTGTGGCATTGCAGGTGTCCGCATTGAACGGAAGAACTTTGACGTACTTGTCATTGGAGCCCGTGGCGAGAAGCTGCCCGCAGGGACTCCAGGCCACACAGTAAATAGAGCCTTTATGGTGTTTAATACGCTTGAAGCAGATCTCAGGCTGTTTTACTGGACCCTGAGCGCTAGACAGGAAGAAAAGAGGATGTTAGAAGATATTTTGAAGAATGTTCAAGTTTCTGACAGTTTTGTATGAAAGCCCATTTCCGCCATTGCATAAAAAAATAAAAAAGGTAATTGCGACTTTTTATCTTGCAATTCTGAGTTTTTTTCTCAGAATTGTTGGATATAAATTATATATTAGGGATGGGCGATATGGGCTTAAAAGTATATCACGATATTTCTGGTATTTTATTGCGATAACGATATCAATGACGATAATTCAGGGAATCCTGTTTCTTTAGAGAAAAGTATTATGTTTCCTATTTTTACTCAAAATAGGGTGTTGTGAACATTACTGAGTACATGTATTGACTGTTTAATTCATACTGGAAGCCGGAGGGCACCCTTGCGCAGAAACTCCACATATGTTTATCTGTGTTCTTCAATCTTGGGTATTTTTTTTATAAGGAAATTATATGTATAATGCAATGCTAATCGACATAGCCTTTATCACTGTATATAATACTATCATTCTGTAATATGAAACCATGTCTGGTCACAAAAAGAAGTTAATTCAAACACTCAACTATGTTATTAAGTTCATTTGGACAAAAAGCATGTCAATAAATTATATCTTTGTTGGACAACATGTTTGTAAACAGGCTCATACACATGCAAAACTGTATCACACACATGCTACTGTAGTACATTTATTCAGAACGATTTTTTGTGTGTGCACAGTACAGCCCTAACCAAACCAGTTCCAGACTGTAGAAGGAGCTCCTCATCAAGGTTATTATAGTTTTAATTTTTTTTAATTCGTTTTATTTTAATATCGTTTTCAAATTTGCTATGAAATTCAGTTTAGTTTTTATTTGTTTCATTAATATTTTTGTTAGTTAATTTTTTTTTGTGCGCACATTTTTATTTAGTTTTATATAGTTAGTTTCAGTTTTAATTATAGTTTAGCAGAATCAACAGATCACTTCCAGAGTGAAGGCCAAAGAAAGACTTAGCATAATTTAACCTTAGTGAGGCAAACGTTTATAGCGACAAAATTAACCCATGCTGAGATTGATAGATGGTAAAAGAAGCCTATACAAATATACACCAAAGGATGCAAGCCTTTTTACTAAATAAATCTACACAAGTTGCACTTAATGTCATATCTAAATGGTGTGTTGAGATATTTAATATGAAAATAAACGTAGCCTAATTTGGTTATAGCCTATGTCTTTTTTCTTATTTAACCATATTGTAACTGTCGTGCCTTGCGCACTTTTCCGTGAACATCCGCGCATAAATCATAACTGGGACTAATGAAATTCAATAATTCAATTCACGTTTATTTGTATAGCGCTTTTTACGATACAATCGTTGCAAAGCGCTTTACAGGAAATTAAGTTTCTACAATATATTTATACATTGTAGAAACTTAATATATTAACTTATGGCAAAATTTGTTAATTCTGCATGTTGTTGGTGGATCAGAGGTTGGCCTCCATCAGAGGTCCTCCGAGGGGTCGGCATCATCTCTTCTCAGGTGTTTGGTCATCTCAGATCATTTAAGGGCTGGATCCAGACTGAAGCTTGTGTAACTCCTAGTTACCACGGGATGTTAATCCCGTGGCAGAAACAGAGAAACAAAGAGACATAATTAGCGTAGCTGTTGTTCCATTCAAGCAAAAATTATTTGTTCAACCCAAGCTAAAGAATAATAATGTGCGTTTTGATCAGATATAACTGTAGTACACGATTTATGAGATGCATTATATGAATGCATTATGTGAATGCTTGGCTAAAGAGATGTGTCTTTAATCTAGATTTAAACAGAGAGAGTGTGTCTGAACCCCGAACGTTATCAGGAAGGCTATTCCAGAGTTTGGGAGCCAAATATGAAAAAGCTCTACCTCCTTTAGTGGACTTTGCTATTCTAGGTACTACCAAGAGTCCAGAGTTTTGCGACCTTAGGGAGCGTGATGGATTGTAGCGAGATAGAACAATAATAACGGCAATCGTAGGCCTATTTAAAGGCTCACATTTGAATATGTTATTTTCTTTATTTATGAAGAATTATAAGCGTGTGTATGATGTGATTTAGCCTTTGTATATTTATTTGTTCAAAAGTTTGGCAGTGATCACAAGGTAAGATGCTATGGCAAGTTTTGTATTGTTTACAGAAAGGTGCGTTCTCATTTTTTTTTCTTCTGTTAATTATCATGTTGCGTATCTGTTTTTCTTCAAAACACCAACTTGCCTAATGATGGTTTGATTGCTTGTGTTACACGAGAAAATGAATAAGTTTGCCTACCTGATGTTGTAGATTAATGCGGGTGCGGTTCGGCTCGCGACTCGCGGTCTTTATGTCAAACGGTTCTGGTCTGGTACAGAAATAAATTAGTGCTGCTGTGGGATAACGGGTCGGGTGTTCTGTTAAGTACTGCTGGTGCACGTTTACCAAACAGGACCCGTGCAGGACTCTGCTTTAAACTGCTTTGCGTCTCTCCGTCAGAGATGCGCCACTTACAGGTATTTCCCTACACCGCCACACAGCTCATATATTTTTCAGCCAAGGGGTGAGAACGTAATGATTACGAAAACGATAATTTATTTTTGTTAATTATTATTTTATTTCAGTTAGTTAATCAATAACTGTTGTTAGTTTCGTTTCGTTTTCATTTATCAAATATTTTGACATTTTTATTTTATTTCAGTTTATGAAATTGTTTTTTCATCAATCGTTTTTGTCTTAGTTTTATTTTTAGTTTACGAAAATAACCTTGCTCCTCATTTAGGATAAACTCCTCAATTTCACGTCCACCTTCAACAACTATATGTCAACAACTAGACTTTATCGTTATTATCGCGGGAAGACAAATTTTTATCGTGGGGAGAATTTTTAACGGTATATCGCAAACGATAAGATATCGCCCATCCCTATTATATATCCAGTTAAAAAGTCAGAATTGCGAGATATAAACTTGCAACTGCGAGAAATAAAGTCAGAATTGTGAGATATAAGCTTGCAATTCTGACTTTTCTTGCAATTGTGAGTTTATATTTCGCAAATCTGACTTTTTTTCTCAGAATTGTTAGATATAAACTTGCAATTGCGAGTTATAATGTCAGAATTGCAGGATATAAACTCGCAATTGCGAGAAATAAAGTTATAAACTCGCAATTGCAAATTATAAAGTCAGAATTGCGGGATATAAAGTAAGAATTGCAAGTAATCAGAATTGGGGGACATAAACTTACAATTGAGAGATATAAAGTCAGAATTGCGAGACAAAGTCAGAATTACGAGATATAAACTCACAATTGCGAGTAATAAAGTCAGAATTGTGAGATATAAAGTCAGAATTGGGGGACATAAACTTACAATTAACCTCACGATACAATATAATCACGATACAGCGATTCTGCGATAATCGATATATTGCTAGACAATCATATAATGATACATCCCGATATATGTCTAACTATGAAAACAAAATGCCTGTGAAAAGGTTAAGTGCAAGTTTTCTTTCTTTATTCAAGTCCAAACAGTTAGAAGACAGCAAAAAAAAGTACTGTAAATCAATTTTAACACGTTAAGTAAATTAATAATTTTATTGATTAATTTATATATTTTTTGTTTGTAGTTTATTTAGAATATATTTAGCTATCACACAAAATAATTTGAGATTCACTTGCGAGTGCAGTTAAACAGTTTATTAGGAACAAATCAAAGCTGTCTTTCAAAGCTGACTTTTTAACATCATTACTCCAGTCACATGATCCTTCAGAAATCATTCTAATATACTGATTTGCTGCTCAAAAAACATTTATTATTATTCTGTTGAAAAGAGCTGAGAAGGTTTTTTTTTTTTTCTTTTATGAATGGAAAGTTCAGAAGAACAGCATAGTTTGTAACATGATAAATGTCTTTATCATCACTTGTGTGCCAAAAAGTTTATTTCTATATGCTGACTACAAGCTTTTGAATGATATAGTGTATATTGTTACACTTGGAGTAAGACTGAAGTAATGAAGAAGAGAATTATTTACAAAAACATTACAAAACCTGGCATTTTCATAGTGTATATTGTTTATGTGCTCTGAAGGAAACAAACAAATAAACAAACACACATTTTGAAATTCTGGGTTATTTCTCTCAGCAGATCTTCTTCCAGAAACAGAAAGTAGCCGGGATGAACTTGTTTGTTTACGCGGAGGCGATGTGGGCGTTTACATTCGCGCGCCTCACGTGGATGTTTGAATCTGAAAGGCGCGAACGGCGCGTGGGCGGGACCGTATTAGATATAATGAGTTGAGACGGGAAAACTGGACATCGCGTCGGTTTCATACGGATTACTTTAACATAGAATATTTGTTTTGGACGTAACTTACTTCATTTAAAAGTAGACATTCTAAGCTTTCTATACATATATTTCTCATGTATTTGAGGCGAGTATTCGCGGAGATTCAGGTTGTTTTATTTACGTGTCTGTGAAGAAAGGTGACAGAGGCAGAGCCGGCAGAGAACGCACCCCGTTTATTTTATTAATTTTAGAAAAGCACATTATTTCGTTGTTATTATGACTATACAGAAATAAAAGGAGACCCTTTGCAGTTTCAAATGATACCTTATTCTTATCTGTACAATTAAAACTGACAAGAGTATTTTTAGTTCTTTTCGCGGTCATAAAGAAAATACGAGACAGCCTGCACCGGTGCGGGCTTCGACCCCAAGGTAGGCCAATCAGAGACAGAGTAGGGCGGGTCCAATCCTGCCATTGCCAACAGGGGGAAAAGACGCTGCAGGTGACGTGACACAGATGACTCGCAGATCCGACGACGACCCCCCCCCCCTCTCCTCAAATATTTTTTTTACAGATCTACACGATTCACGTGAATGACCTATTTCAAGGTGAAAACGGCGAATTTCGCCGAAAGGTGACAAGTTTGCACCCCTGATAAACTCACAATTGCGAGTAATAAAGTCAGAATTGCGAGTAATAAAGTCAGAATTGGGGGACATAAACTTACAATTGCGAGTAATAAAGTCAGAATTGCGAGATATAAAGTCAGAATTGGGGGATATAAACTCACAATTGCGAGTAATAAAGTCAGAATTGCGAGTAATAAAGTCAGAATTGGGGGATATAAACAGTTCAAACTTGATGGATTGGGGGATAAAAACTCACAGTTTATAGCCTACTTCACAATTCTGACTTTTCTTCTTGTTATAAAGTCCATTTCTGAGGGGGAAAAAAGACTGATACTTTATAACTGGCAATTGCGAGTTCATATCATGCAATTCTGAGAAAAAAAAGTCAGAATTGTGAGATAATTGCCTTTTTTTATTCAGTTTTTTAACACTTCCATTGTTTTGGGTCCCATTGCCTTCCAAAGTACTTTCTGTCCATACTATGGAAGTCAAATAGAACCTGAAATGGTTTGTTATCAACGTTCTTCAAAATATCTTCTTTCATGTTCCACAGAAGAAATAAACTCATACAGGTTTGGAACAACATGAGGGGGAGTAAATGATGACTGAATTGTCATTTTTGGGTGAACTATCCCTTTAAATACTGAGAAGAACACACCTGGTTTTGAGGGATTGTGGGTAAGTGCAGACACGCAGTGTTTTGGAGTTGGAGCCGATTGCATAGAGGGTCCCGGACGGGTGGAAGGCGACCGCGCGCACAGCCTGCGTGTCCTCCATTGTCTGCACTGCAACGAATGGGGATTTAAGTTTCTCGTCCTGAAACACACTGTCATGATGCATCAGCATTAGAAGCAGCTCACAAACCAGAGTTATTTCATCTTTATTAGGGTTGAAGGTTGTGAGAAACCTCTGGTTGACCAGCACTGGGGACTCATCCAGAGACGGGACGCCTCGGTCTCCTCCCTTCTGAGGGGTGCTGCTGATCACCGCGGTCTTGTTCTGGCCTGAGCCGGTCTCTGGGGTCTGTTTACCGGCTCCGCTCGCTGCCGTACCGTTACACTGCTGGGCCAAAGTCTGGACGTCTTCACCCAGGTCCTCCATTCCCACATTCAGCTCCTCCAGTTTCTGAATGGACCTACAAGATCAAGAAAACTATGGTTAATGGTGATATCTAGAGAGCAAGGTACTTAATGCCTAATATAATGCTGATATTGATCAAATTTTAATGACAGGAAAGCTTTTTTTTTTAATTTACTTACATCATATTTACTCTAAAATTCACAATAAAAAATAAAATAATTAAAAATAATAGTTATAAATAAACAGAGCGATTCCAAAATGGTCCTAAATAATAATAATAATAATAATAATAATAGTTACATTCCTAATAATTACATTTATAAAAATACTTACAAAAATAAAAATGCATTTTGTATTATAAATTAATAAAAAATAAATATATACAAATATGTAAAATATACTATTAAATTGTATTTAATTAATAATTACTAAAATGAATAAATGGCATAATACACATACAACAATTTAATGATGGCAAAAAGATGTTTACAAAATAGCTGAAAAGCAATGTAAATTGTACTATATGATATTGCAAATAAATTGCTGATAATCTCAAAATGGCCAAATATTATGAGATTAATATGTCTATCACTAGTAAAAATCAAGTATTAATATATAATATAATAAAAATTAATAATTAATGACTAATGGCAATATATATATATACATATATATATATATTAAACTTTTACAATATACAGCAAATAAGTTATGTAGGCCTACATAAAAACTGTAAATTACAGATCATTTACAGATCACATATTTTCATATTAAAATGTTTATTAATAGTAAAAATAATATATATTATACTGATAATTTTATGATATACATACAGTTCGTAAGATTATATGTAAAATATATCTAAAACATATATTAAATTATATTTTAATGACATTAAAATAGCATAATTCACAATTTTTATAAATGATATCGCATAAATTAGATTTTTATGATTTAATGAAAGCCAATAAGAAGTTTACAATATTGCTGGAAATCAATGAACAAAAATAGATGTAAATATAATATAGTTTGCAGATAGTCTCAAAACTGCCAAATATTTCCAGATTAATCTCTATCACCATATATAAAACAATAATGATAGAATGGAATAGAATAAAATAGAACAGAATAGAATAGAATAGAATAGAGCACATGTTATTTCTGTTATCCCTGTCTGAAATTAATGGCACATTAATAAAAACAAGTGAAACAAATGAGTTAGTTAGTGGTGAGCAAGTTCCAGTCCAAGAGGCATTTACAGCACTTCCAATCTCTCATCTTGACATCAGAAACCACATAATCAATCAACATCACTGCACTTCCAACACATCTGAATGCCTCTGGGGCACTTTAGAGGTCTGGATCTGACCTGTTGAGGAACTTCTGTGTGAGCTGCGCTGTGTCTGTGGGCTGATCTGGGGGATGAACTCCACCCTCCAGCAGCATCTGATGGTACAGCTGCTTCTGCTGCTGCTTCTGCTCGAGATGCTGCTGCACCCGCAGCCGCTGCCGCTGGAACTCCTGAAGCTGCTCCTGCACACACCATAACAAACGTCACCAGCAATGAAGATTCTGTCATCATTTGCACATGTAATCTAAATGTAGCTGCTTTTATTTACCTCAGATTTCTCAGGTGAACCTGTGGCTTCACCATCTCTGCCAGGAGTCAGTGGAGGACGCAGTGAGTTCGCTCCTCCTGAGCCGTTTATCCTCTCGTCCGGTGCTCTGGAGGAACAGGACAACATAAGTCAACACAAATGAGCATGATAATATCTGTGGATGCACGGATAATAAAATTCAGGCTCATACGATAAGCTGATAGTTCATTTTATGTACCGTCCAATAACTGATAAATGGCTAGTATTGAAATTCCATATTTTTTTCTAAATACACTGAAAATAAAACACTAAAAACTAAAATAAATAATTTTAAATGCTACAAGTATGAAAACAGATATTTATTATGAGATTGTTAAAGAGTTAAGATTATAAGATGAACCTTAAATAAGCATTAGATGATGGCAAAAGTAATCCAAATGTAAAAAAAGAAAGAAGAGGAAATAAGCAAGAACAGTGAAATATACAATATACATTACCATTTAAAAGCTTGGTTCCGGTAAGATTTTTTAAATATTTTTGTAAGAAGTATTTTATGATTACCAAGACTGTATATATTTGATTAAAAATACAGTAAAAAAAAAAAAGTAATATTGTGAAATATTATTACAATTTAAAATAACTGCTTTCTATTTTAATACGTTTTAAAATGTAACTTATTCCTGTGATGAAAAGCTGAATTTGCAGTACCATTACTCCAGTCTTCAGTGTCACATGATCCTTCAGAAATTATTTTAATATACTGATTTTATGCTTAAGAAACATTTGTTGTTGTTATTATCAATGTTGGAAACAGTTGTGCTGCTTTATATTTTTGTGGAAACCCAAGAAATTTACTTCAAAATTCTTTAATGAATAGAAAGTTCAAAAGAACGTTTAACTAAAAACAAAATTTGTAACATTATAAATGTCTTTACTGTCACTTTCTATCAAATTAATGCATCCATGCAGAATAAAGGTATTAATTTATAATTTCATTAAATCACTTTTTATCTAGTATTCAACAAAAGTTCTCTAAAATATATTGACTGTCACTGAAGTTTGTTTGGACTTAACTAGTAAAGCTGCCAGGGTTTATTTCGGTGGATCTAACAGGATTAGAAGTGTTAAGCTTGACCACCATATGTTGCATTTCACTGCTCACAGTAACACCTTCCAACACAGAAACCAGTTCTGAGAAGATAGATTTTACTACAGTATTTTATACTTTACAATGATTTGTGCAGTTTTGTTTATGACTGATGTTTACCCTTGGTTTTGTTACAAAAAAAACATGATTCATATATTTAAACCATGGTAACCACAAATTAACCAAGGTCTTGCTACTCTAACCATAGTTTAACCATGGTATTTGTAGTAAAACTATGGTTATACAAATGGTAATCAATGCACCAAAAATCATGGTTACTACATTTTTACTATAATAAAACCATGGTTAATTTTCGCAAGGGATGGGACGCAAACTCATGGAACACAAAAGAAGATATTTTGAAGAACATTTTCAACTGTTTTGATCTATACAATGGAAGTCAATGGAGTCCAAAAGAACAGCATTGAACCCCATTAACGCGTGTTTTGAGTTTGAGCTCCGTCAAGTTATTTCTTTATCGTCTATTCTATTTCTTAAAATCAACTTTATACACCATAATTTTTCATTTCTATAACGTGTGAATATATCCCCTATCGCATTCTACAACAAAAACAATCAGGGCGCCTTGTTATCACTAGTTCTATTTTGATCTCCCGAGTCCGCTATTAGCTTATAGCCCGTTAGCACGGCTAGCGCGGCAGCTGCTAGGCGCGCTAACACAGCTAATACCCTATTCACACACATTACCATTGTTTCACTGCTACTTACTTTAATGGCGGATTTGTGTCTACCTTTGAGTGCAGGTGAGGACGCGTTCGAGCTGCATTCGGTGCAGCTGGAGCTGGAGGCCATGGAGAAGCAGATCAACGAGCTGCTGGAGAGACAGGCCCAGCTGAGAGAGCGGCAAACTGCGCTGGAAACATCCCGGGCTGACGCTCACAGGTCCGGGGTAAGTATACAGCGCGCTGCTAACACTCCCACCACCTCTACTCCGTGTGTTTCTCTGCACAGGCCCCGTGCACCCAGGACGCGATCTTCTCAGATGTCCTTCACTCCGGCGCCGGGACACCACGGACCCTGGGTGCAGCAGCAGCGGAAGACGCGAGCCAGACCTCGGGCTACATCATCTCCCCCTCCGCCGCTTCCGGTCTTCGAGATCTCCACCCGAAACCGCTTCGCCCCCTCCACGAGACGGAACGTGACGCTGTGATCGTCAGAGACTCCATCGTCCGGCACGTCCGTGCTACGTTACCTGAAGGTAAAGTGCACACACACTGTTTCCCTGGTGCTCGTGTTCTCGATGTTTCTGCGCAGATACCCGCGATCCTGAAGGATGACGAGAGCGTCGGAGCGGTCGTGCTGCACGCGGGCGTGAACGACACCAAGCTGCGGCAGACGGAGACACTGAAGAGGGACTTCAGGAGCCTGATCGAGACGGTAAGCAGCACATCGCCCGCGACGACGATCATCGTGTCAGGACCGCTTCCCACGTATCGACGAGGACACGAAAGGTTCAGTAGACTGTTTGCTTTAAACGAATGGTTATTGTCATGGTGTAAAGAACAGAAACTGCTCTTTGTTAATAATTGGGATCTTTTCTGGGAGCGTCCTAGGCTTTTCCGTGCTGATGGCCTGCACCCCAGCAGAGTCGGAGCGGAACTCCTGTCGGACAACATCTCCAGGACTCTACGCTCCATCTGACTAGTAAGCCAATTCTCAAATATCTGCTATGATGACTTTTGCTCTACCCACTTAAATGATAAAAGTAATTGCGTTGTCCAATCTATTCGTACCGTGTCTGTTCCCCGAATAGTGAGGTCAAAATATAAATTTAATGCAGGATCTAGAAAAAATCTGATCGTGATTAAACCAGAAAAATGCAAAATAAATGAACAAAAACTTTAAAGCTTGGGCTCCTAAACATTAGATCACTCACACCCAAAGCAGTAATTGTAAATGAAATGATCACAGATAATAGTTTTGATGTACTCTGTTTGACTGAAACCTGGCTTAAACCAAATGATTATATTGGTCTAAATGAGTCTACTCCACCAAGCTACTGTTATAAGCATGAGCCCCGTCAGACTGGTCGTGGCGGCGGTGTCGCAACAATATATAGTGATATTCTCAATGTTACTCAGAAAACAGGATACAGGTTTAACTCATTCGAAATACTTCTGCTTAATGTTACACTGTCAGATATGCAAAAGAAATCTGTCCTATCTCTTGCTCTGGCTACTGTGTATAGACCGCCAGGGCCAAATACAGATTTCCTAAAAGAATTTGCAGATTTCCTCTCAGACCTATTGGTTAATGCTGATAAAGCGCTAATTGTCGGAGATTTTAACATTCACGTTGATAATCCAAATGATGCATTAGGACTTGCGTTTACTGACCTAATAAACTCTTTTGGAGTCAAGCAAAACGTCACCGGGCCCACTCATCGTTATAATCACACGCTAGATTTAATTATATCGCATGGAATTGATCTTACTGATATAGATATCATACCTCAAAGTGATGATGTTACTGACCATTTCCTTGTATCGTGCATGCTGCGTATTACTGATATTAGCTGTAGGGCCCCACGTTATCGTCCAGGCAGAACTATTGTTCTAGCCACTAAAGACAGATTCACAAATAACCTGCCTGATTTATCTCAGCTGCTCTGTGTACCCATAAATACAAATGAACTAGACAAAATGACTAGCAACATGGGCACTATCCTCTCTAATACGTTAGAAACTGTTGCTCCCATCAAATTAAAAAAGGTTAGAGAAAAATGTGCTGCGCCATGGTACAACAGTTATACCCATTCTCTCAAGAAAGAAACTCGTAATCTTGAGCGCAAATGGAGAAAAACTAACTTGGAAGTTTTTAGAATTGCGTGGAAAAACAGTATGTCCAGCTATAGACAGGCTCTAAAAGCTGCCAGGACCGAGCATATCCGCAAACTCATAGATAATAACCAAAATAATCCAAGGTTTTTATTTAGCACAGTGGCTAGATTAACAAATATCCAGACGTCACCCGATCTAAATATTCCCTCACAGTTTAATAGTAATGACTTTATGAATTTCTTCACTGATAAAATAGATAACATCAGAAATACAATAACTAATGTAGATTCTACAGCGTCTAGTAATTCAGCTTCATTCACCGCACCCAAAGAAAAACTGCTGTGCTTTACAACTATAGGGCAGGAAGAGCTAAATAAACTTATCACCGCATCTAAACCAACTACATGTCTATTAGATCCTGTACCCACTAAATTACTGAAAGAGTTACCTGTAGCAGAAGAACCGCTTCTCAATATTATTAACTCATCGTTATCATTAGGTCACGTCCCAAAACCATTCAAGCTGGCAGTTATTAAGCCTCTTATTAAGAAGCCACAACTAGATCCTAGTGAACTGGCAAATTACAGACCCATCTCAAATCTTCCGTTTATGTCTAAAATTTTAGAAAAAGTTGTGTCTGCTCAATTGTGCTCATTCTTGCAAAAAAATGATCTCTGTGAAGAATTTCAGTCAGATTTCAGACCCCGCCATAGCACAGAAACTGCACTTGTTAAGATTACAAATGACTTGCTTCTTGCATCAGACCAAGGCTGCATCTCATTGCTAGTTTTACTTGATCTTAGTGCTGCGTTCGACACTATAGATCATGACATACTCGTAGATCGATTACAAAACTATACGGGTATTCAAGGGCAGGCTTTAAGATGGTTTAGATCCTACCTGTCCGATCGCTACCACTTTGTTTATTTAAACGGGGAGTCATCTCAATTATCACCAGTAAAGTATGGAGTACCACAAGGATCTGTCCTAGGTCCTCTGCTATTTTCAATATACATGTTGCCCCTTGGTAATATTATTAGAAAATACGGGATTAGTTTCCATTGCTATGCTGATGATACTCAACTATATATCTCAACAAGACCAGATGAAACTTCTAAATTATCTAAGTTAACTGAGTGTGTTAAAAATGTAAAAGATTGGATGACCAATAATTTTCTCCTATTAAATTCAGATAAGACAGATATTACTTATAGGACCAAATAACAGTACACAGAATCTCTTGGATTACAATTTGCAACTAGACGGATGTCCTGTTACTTCCTCTACAGTCAAAAATCTGGGTGTTATATTAGACAGCAACTTGTCTTTTGAAAAACATATTTCCAATGTTACAAAAACAGCATTCTTCCATCTTAGAAACATTGCCAAGCTACGGAACATGTTACCTGTTTCTGATGCAGAAAAGCTAGTTCATGCATTCATGACCTCTAGACTGGACTATTGTAATGCACTGCTAGGTGGTTGTCCTGCATCTTCAATAAACAAGCTACAGGTAGTCCAAAATGCAGCGGCTAGAGTCCTTACCAGGTCAAGAAAATATGATCATATTACCCCAATTTTACAGTCTCTGCACTGGCTACCTATTAAGTACCGTATCAGTTACAAAATATTATTACTTGCCTATAAGGCCCTAAATGGTTTAGCTCCTGCGTACCTAACTAGTCTTCTATCTCGCTACAATCCATCACGCTCCCTAAGGTCGCAAAACTCTGGACTCTTGGTAGTACCTAGAATAGCAAAGTCCACTAAAGGAGGTAGAGCTTTTTCATATTTGGCTCCCAAACTCTGGAATAGCCTTCCTGATAACGTTCGGGGTTCAGACACACTCTCTCTGTTTAAATCTAGATTAAAGACACATCTCTTTAGCCAAGCATTCACATAATGCATTCATATAATGCATCTCATAATCTTGTACTGCAGTTATATCGGATCAAACGCACATTATCCTTTAGCTTGGGTTGAACAAATAATTTATGCTTGAATGGAACAACAGCTACGCTAATTATGTCTCTTTGTTTCTCTGTTTCTGCCACGGGATTAACATCCCGTGGTAACTAGGAATTACACAAGCTTCAGTCTGGATCCAGCCCTTAAATGATCCGAGATGACCAAACACCTGAGAAGAGATGATGCCAACCCCTCAGAGGACCTCAGAGGATGCCAACCTCTGATCCCCAACAACATGCAGAATTAACAAATTTTGCCATAAGTTAATATATTAAGTTTCTACAATGTATAAATATATTGTAGAAACTTAATTTCCTGTAAAGCGCTTTGCAACGATTGTATCGTAAAAAGCGCTATACAAATAAACTTGAATTGAATTGAATTAACTTTTACAGCATTGACAAAAACACTGAGAAAGATTTTTGAAATATCTTCTTTTGTGTTCCACAGAAAGTCATACCAGTTTGAATCGACATCAGAATTATTAAATGATAACCAAACTGTAATTTTTGGGTGAATTATCCCACCTGTCGGGTGAATCCAGTGGGTTTTTGCTTCCATTTCCTCCTGAAGGATAACCAAAGTTGGCGAACGACTGCGACATGGCCGTTGCTTTCCCGTCACCTTCCGTGCTTTTCTTTTCTCTTCCCACCAAGCCGTGGGACAGACCATCCAGGGTGGGATTGAGAGAGCGGGACATGTAAGTATCTGCCGATTGGGGCCGCCGCAGAGGTGATGCTATGCAGGGCGAGAATTTGGTGAGCAGAGGACTGAGAAGATCCGCGTGACCCGTCCGGACCGGTTTGACGAGTCGGTCTACGTGGATGCTGAGGGTCTTCTGCTCAAACGCGCAAGCGAAGACCGACGGCGAGAGGTTTTGCAGCCAAGACAACAAACTCAAGTCCAATTCCTCGCAACCATTCCCACACAGGACGTCGACGGCGAGGAGAACCTCCTCCTCGCTTATTTCCTCTCCAGTGGCTTTGCTCTGGCAGAACTCAACGCAGCATTCGTACAGGATTCCCTTGATGAGGAGCTGGAACAGACGGTCGCCACTGGCTTTGAATCCGGCTTCGCTCAGTTTGCGGTCGGCAGGGATGAATTCGGCCACCATGGAGCAGGCCTCCTCAAAGCAGTGAACACGGGCCGTGCTGGGGTTCCAGTCCTTGAATTCGGCGTGGTGGGTGAGGCGCGGGAGCGTGAGGAGCAGGCAGAGTTTGCTGTAGTCTTCTTTGGTTGGGCAGAACTCTTCCAGGGAGTGAAGGGACTTCACTGCGTCTTGCATGGTCAGCTCCAGCTGCAGATGGGAAAGAGAGCGGTCATTACGGGATGGTTCATGAATAAAACCTTCTTTCTGACACATTTTTTAGTCACGATTCATGAGGTTTAAAGGGTTACTCCACCCCAAAATGAAAATTTTGTCAATCACTTGAATGAAAACTGGGAGGTCCCATTACCTGCATAGTAAATTACACTGTCAAGGCCCAGAAAAGTATGAAAGACATCGTCAAAATAGTCCATCTGCCATCAGTGGTTCAATCTGAATATAATGAAGCAACGAGAACACTTTTTCTGCACAAAGAAAACTAAAATAACAACTTTATTCAACAATTCGTCTCCTCCGCGACTCCGTAGCGCCATTTTGGAGAGTATCCACTGGACGCAGTCAATGGGACAGTCACAAACCTCCCGGTTTTCATCCAAAATATCTTAAATTGTGTTCCGAAGACGAACGAAGCTTTTACGGGTTTGGAGCGACATGGAGGTAAGTGATAAATGACCAAATTTCCATTTTGGGGTGGAGTAACCCTTTAATGTGAGATTGTCCAAAATATCTTTAAAATCTAACCCATCTATCTATCTTTCTATCAGTATTAAATTATATCTTCATAGATTTTATTTAATAGATTAATTTTCAAGATTTATTCTAAGAACTAAAGGCCATTTTATGGTACAAATAATGTTATACAATTAAACTGTCCATTTTGCATGAAAGAAAATATTATTTATTTATTTAAAATTAATTTATCTATCAGTTTCAATTATGATAACAGTAATAATAATATAAATTAATTAAATTAAATAAACTAAATAATTAAAGGCTATTTCTAGGTAACAACATTACTACTGTTACTACTAATATTAATACGATATACAATTAACTTATTCCATTTTACATAAAAGACATGTAAAGTGGGTCTTTTATAGAATAACATGATGCCATTTTGCACACACACACACACACACACACACACACACACTTACAAACACTCACATTCTCAGAGTCATCTGCAGCAGATATGGCGTTGTTTACACACAGAGCTTCCAGAAACTTCTGTTTTAGGATGATATATCGAAACCTTAAAGATTAAAAAGCCCAAAAGAATGTGAAACAAGCAACACAAACATGAATGTTGGCAAAAGATTCAAAACCGACTGTGCTTACTTCTTTCTGTCAAATTTATCCAGGCACTCCAAAGGCTGGATGAACTGTAAAACGTCCTCCCATTGCCCGTCTAATATAAGCTGCCTAAGAAAAAAGGACAAAAATGAGTTCATCTTCTAAATAATATTGAACAAGACTCATTCATAAGTTAAAATGTCAAGTGTACTCAATACTTCAGCGCCTGAAATAGACGCTGTTTTCCATTTCCACACTTCATTATGCAGCACTACCATTTATTAAGGATGACACAGTTTTTCAAAATATACTACAATAAATGGCTACTAAAATAGCCACTGCAAGTAAAACTAGAAAAACTAAAATTACTTTTGAATTAAAATAATAATAATTAATTACATTTTTACCACAATTTGGATCAATTAAATGCTGCTTTGATTAACATCAAGTTCTTTCAAAAACCTAAAAATGAATGATTCCAATCTTTTGAACAGTAGCCTATTAGCCTACTACTGACCTCAGGAAGAGCATATCATCTGAATAAAGCCCATTAATGATGCCGCTCTCTTTTTCTAGGGCCAGCATACTGATATGGAGCTTTCTGGAGTTCAGAAAGTCCAGGATCAGCTTGATTATCTCTGCTTCTTTAATGTTTATTATCTCCTCTGCAGTCATGGTGTCAGATTCCTGAAGGGACAGAGAGACAAGGTTATCTGTACACAACAGCAGCAGGAGCTCTGTGTGCGTGTGCGTGTGTGTGTTTTTGCCTACACTGTGGGAACCAAATAGTCCCACAAGGATAGTGCTCTACGTTGAGGGACCAGACTAACTTAAAACGGCTAAATTAAAATATAAAATATAATTATGTGGGAGCGAGGCTTGAGGGAAAGAAAATATATAATTTCATTAACATTGAATTATATACAGTAGAGAGGGGGGGGAGACGCATAGTAAATTATATAAAATGTATTTATTCAAACATTATGAATAAATAGATAAATAAAGTGATAAAATATAATATCTAAATAAATGCATTTTACAAAACAAACAAACAAACATAAATATTCTGTGGGATTTAAGAAAAATATCATTATTTTAGTATATCAAAATATTTGTTTAGCTAATACATAATAATAATAATAAAAGCATTAGCATCAAATATTGTGAAGCACCATCCATTCATGTCATTGACTTCAAGCCCCTTTCAAATGTACCATCATTTGAATAAATCATGTGACTCAGACTAAATAAAACCTTTTAAAGACTTGCTTGATTATGCATACAAACAGTTGCATGCAAGTACTGCGACAGCTTGTGCCATGCAGTCCTGTCAGCAAAGAGAAGCATGCATTTCAGTGTGTTTGCACTAGTGCAATGGAGACAGCAGCATTGGCAATTAGGCTGCTGATCTGACCAATTTATTTTCTGACCTATTTCACTGCATGCGACCTCAAATCTGTCATTTTCGCTGACATGCACATGTATAAAGAGCATGCATGTCCTGTCTGGCCCCAAATGCAACGCAATGAAGCTTTAACTCTCTGCATGCTTGGAAGACAACGTTAAAAATCCGTGAAGCATTTCCAAAACCTTACCTAAATCAAGCTTTGGCCAAAGCCGAGTTGTTTATTCAGTCTTCTCCTGCGCGGATTAGCGCGAGCTCAGCGTTCAGCCGCCCGAGCGTGAGGTGCGTTTATCCCGACAATGGCTCGGATGTCCCCACCCACCTTCCGCCTGTCTCCCTCTCTCCCTCTCTCCCTCTCCCCATCAGCGGCAGCAGCAGCGCCGGTCACCGGCGGAGAGACGCGGTGCTCCGGACACACCCACAGCGCACCGCTGCATTGCTGGTTATCATTGGACTCTAAAGGTTATCTTAGAAATTATGAGTTTGGGAATCTAAAATCTAAAAATAGCCTGTGTGGGTTCAAATAATTTTGGTCAGAACAAAATGGACAAAAGACAAAAAATGTTTTATTTTTCCTTATTTGAAAATATTTAACATTCTTTAAAACTATGACACGTAGGAAACAATAGGCTATTATTTAATCGAAGTGTGATTATTATTATTATCATTTTTCTTTTTTAGAAAGTAGAAAACCCTGCTGTTGTGCTGTATGACCACTTGATGGCACTATGAAATCACAAGACTGATCCAAAAGCATGTTTTTGAATTCACCAGGAACTCATCGATGAGAACATTGCTGACCTAATCGGTGAATAGTTGCGCTGAAAGAGAAGCTCATTTGAGATGACTTTAAATAGCACACGTACGTCTTCAAGATGTTTGTTAAAGAGCGTTTCATCTGGAAAACATCTGCTGCGTATGAACATCTGATAAAAGTCTTTATAAAATCAGTTTTAAATCATAAACATCTTAACAACATTTAACATCTGCTGCGTATGAACATCTGATAAAAGTCTTTATAAAATCAGTTTTAAATCATAAACATCTTAACAACATTTTCTAAATGTCTATGTAACATCTGACAGGAAACGTCTTAGAGGCGTATTGCAGATGAGCAAACACTCTCAAAAGTAGGTCTTCCAAATATAAACACACACATTGAATAGATGTCTCTGTAAACTACTGCAAAGTTGAGTTGTTGTGAGAATTACATACATGCTTATAAACTATCTTCTAACTAAATTAACCTAGGAGGCGAGTTCTAAACAAAATCCATCAGAGGTCTTTTTTGGTCAGATCATTTTTTGGACTCAGCTCAACCATTCAAAACTGCTGTCTAGATTATTGTAAGTAAAAATGATTAAAACAATTTCTTTATTTTTATGGGAAATATAGCTACATTTAGCAATAACCAACATTCGGTCTCAGACTTGCCAGCCTCTACCGTATGATTTAAACTAAATGCAACCCTGAACCTTTTTTCTCTTCTTCTTCTTTAGATTGTATACATTTTTTCTTTTTAATTTAATGTTTATTTAATGTGTAATGCTATAAGTAGTGAAGTTACACAAATCCGGGTTATGTTTATACATTCTCAAATTTGGATAAAGGCAAGAAAATGAATAGAAAACAAAAACAGCTCATGAAATATTTGACATATATTATATTTGACATATATTTGATATATATTAATGGTCAAGCTCATGAGGTCAACTATTTCTGAAGGCAAAGCATCTCCTTCAGTGAGCATTTGTGAATTTTAAAATAGTTTTATTCTGTATATGTCAGATATCTCACAAAGTATTGACTTAGTGTCCAAATTACAGTTCAGCAATTGATTCTATCTTTGTGAGTCTTCGTGCTGTTCAGTTTTTGTTAAATCTAGGTCACAAAGGAAGTGCGTGAACTGATATATTTTTGGGCACCAAGTGTCCATCATTTCCTATCAGTGAGCATGACCCTGTTTGGCAAAGGCCTTCATTGTTTTTTCATGCACCTGCAACTGGGACAGAGTTGTTCTCTGCAGGACTGTGTCCTACTTTCTGCCGGTGTAATATTTCTTTGAAAATGGTCCTACCTCTGCATTTTATATAGCTGCTTAATGACCATCAACCTAATGATCTTTTACACCAAAACATACACTACTGTTAAAAGGTTTGGAGATGGTAAGATGTTTAAAATGTTTTTGAAAGAATTATCTCATGTCATTTGATCAAAAATACAATAAAACAGTAATATTGTTAAATATTAATACAATTTAAAATAACTGTTTTGTATTTTCATGCATTTTAAAATGTAAATCATGTCAAAGCTGAACTTTTAGCATCATTACGCCTGTCCTCAGTGTCACATGACTCTTCAGAAATCATTATAATTTGCTGATTTGATTCTCAAGAAACATCCCTTAGCCTATTATTATCAACGTCAAAATGTAAAAGTGTTTACACATTGATTTTAATGAGTTTTTACTGAAAAAAGTATTCGTTTCCTTCCTTCCTTCCTTCAAAAAAAAGGCAACAACAACAACCATAAGTGCATAAGTAGCCTACTCGTTTTCATCCATAAAAATCAGTCATAAATTATTACAGCCAATCAGAAGAGCGTGTGGGCGGGCCCTATCGCTCTCTGAGCAAGAACTCGAAGTACAGAAGTTTAAACAATTTTATTGTTGCTCAAATACATCAGCATTCTTTGTCATGGAATGCACTTGTTTGTTCACACAGAGTTCACAGTTTGAAAGTTCTTGATTCCTTTAAGTTAGATATTGAAGATCTGATTCTGAGGTAAGCGGTTTTTTGACGGCTATTAGAAAGTCACGTTTCCCAGTGTTGAGTATTTCGACAGAAATAAAACGAGGCTGTGAGAGATAGAAGTACAGTGCGTTCAACTGATTATACTCATATTGTTTAACAACATCATTGTTCAAAAACTTTCATTAGACAAAAACACCATAGAACATTGTTTAAATTTATGAGTTGTGAAATTACCATTATACAGTGCATATACCATTGTATCCTTCACAGCCTCGTTTTCATCCGCGTTAAAGTCATGGCGTCTGACACATTAAGGTCAATAACTAAAGTGAGTTACTGTAAGCCTATGTTATAACATGCGTTCAAAGAAAATTCCCAGTTCCTTTAATGACTACATAAGAATTAATGATTCATAACTATGAAACACCTCAATTCCTTATTTGATTTCCTCATTTGCCGCTTTCACAGTATGTGGTTTGTTATCTAATCATGGTAGACTAATCTTTATGTAAGTTCTGAAATACCAATTTGTGCTGATAATGTATTATTAATTGTGAGTGGAAAAAGTGTGGCAGATTTTTATTTTTGGGTGGTTTTCACATTTATTTGTAACCACAGAATGTTTCGGTATGATACAATTGAAAGTCATTAAAGGAAAAATCAGGTTTTCTCATGTATCTCTTTCTGAAGAAAAAAAAACAGCTTTATATTTACAGCTTCCCATCTATCGGGAAATGCTACATTGCAAAATTAAATATGTGTACAGTAAGGTATTTAATGTGTTTTCAGAGGATAAGTCTTTCATATGGAAGAATTATGGTCTTCGGATTCTGTTGCTTGAAAGAGTGTCGTACTTCCTTAGCGGTTTAATGGTGTCAGTATTTTTGGACGCAGGCAGGTCGCAGATGTCCATCTTAGTCCGGTTTCGCCTCCAGCAGCTCGATTCCACTGGTTTGGTGTTCTCATAAATGGTTTCTAGAAACACATAACATTGCTGTTGTGTTACATCAAATGGTTAACAGTAAAGCACAGGCCATGCTGAGGGTCTGGAGGAAAACGGTTTGCTGTGCACGCTGCACCTATCTGCTCGAGTCTAACCACAGACAATGAGAGGCAGTTTAATCGTCATCAACTTAGCTCACTCTCATAGCTCTTAACCACATTCCACCCACACTCATTCAGCGCTCAGTTTGCGACCCAGGAAATGTCTGACCTTGAACAAAGCCTCCTGAGGATGCATTGTTGTTTCTTAGTGGGGTCTCGCATGAGGACCCCGTCAGTCTGTGTGACTTTTAAAGCATTGCTGTGGCATAATTTTGATTACAGCAAGAAATAATATTGATTCCTGCATCAGTTTATAGCAAGAAATGTGATGATAGGCTGTAAACATTCATAACCACAAGGCTTTAGCATTATGTGTGTTGGCTTTAGAGTTGCCTGAGTAAAGTTATATACAATCTTTAAAACATCGTCATGGTGCTGTTACATTGTAATGATTTATTATGCTCATGTCCTCCATTTGAAATAATTCGTATTAGTGTAATTAGCCATACACTGTTAAAAAAAAAAAATTAATGTCATACACAAGAGTATGGTTTACAGAAAGTTACTTCCAAAATTTCACTTTCAATTCAATGTCTTTCTTGCC
Source organism: Schizothorax lantsangensis (assembly GCA_027422415.1). NCBI lineage: Eukaryota > Metazoa > Chordata > Actinopteri > Cypriniformes > Cyprinidae > Schizothorax > Schizothorax lantsangensis. Next base: position 23,782,534 of record CM049843.1, on the reverse strand, counting down.
ATTTTTTTTTATTATTTGTAAAATTTACTAGTAATATCTGAGTGAAAATGGTTTCTAAACTTTTTTTTTTTTTTTCAGTGTATAAAACATTAATCTGGGACGGACAATGAACTTTAGGTTCTCAATGTTATAGCTTTGGTCAAAATTTATATTATGTATTTTTTAAAATAAAATAGTTTAGTATTAAGCACTATTTGGCGAAACGTGGATTTGTAGACGTACCTTTAGGTTTGCGTGACAAGATGCATATGACAATAATTGACACGAGAAGTACTACGCATCCAACTGCCAACGCTAGCCATATCCACCACTGAGTAAAGCTGGACGATGGTGTCGAGGATAGTGTGGAGATTGTTGTAACTATAGCACACAAAAAGATACAAAAAATAGCACATTACCAGATTATTCTTACAAATATCAAGGTTCAAGGTTCTTGTTTATTTGTCACATACACAATCATACAGGGTATAATCAGTAGTGAAATGTAGGTCAGGACAGGTCCGCTCAATGGACAGTGCAAGAAAATAAAAATAAAAGATGATACATAACACAGGAGCATATATTTAAATATAGGTAGGAATAAGATAAAAAAAAAATAATAATAAGTAAAAACAATAAAATAAAATGAGTAAAATGTGCAATGAACTAAAATGTGCAATACAGTCTACTGTGGATTTAATAAATATTAATATAACCAGGGATGTGCAAGAGGAATGGGATGTGCAAGGAATGTGCAAACAGGTTGTACCAGGTATGTACACATAGCAGCAATGCGGAAGATGGAGAAAGATGGGTGTTACAGTTAATTAAATGAATGAATGAATGAATGAATGAATGAAGCATTTATATAGCGCTTTATTGTGTATTGCTGTACACCCAAAGCGCTTTACAATCATATGAGGGGGTCTCTTCTCAACCACCACCAGTGAGTCCTGTAGATGTTAGGAGACTGAGTTCAGGAGCCTGATGGCCTGTGGATAGAAGCTCCTCCTCAGTCTCTCAGTTTTTGTGGTTCCTTCTATAGCAGTATTAACGCTAGATGTATATTCATGAAAAAATTTATCGTAATAAATAAATTGTAATAATAAAAATGTATTACATAAGAAAAAAAAAACAGAAGCTTTTTAACCAGTGGACTCAGGATTCAGGACCACACTATATAGGAAGGCATTTTGTATATTACACTTTATTTCCTAAGGACTTTTGCTTGAGAACAAGTTTACTAATATTTGAGACAAAACCACAAACTGACCACTTGGAATTTAAACCATGTAGGTGTAGTAAAGTACTAATTCATTACTTTGTGGTTACTGTACTTGCGAAGGTCAAATATGTGACCAAAATGTACATTTATGTACAAAATTTTAAATAAAAATGTAAAATGCAAAGAGTCGAATACGTAGTATTTTAGGATAATTGAGTGTAAAAAGCAGAATATGTACCAGTAGATTTACCATTGGTCATGCAAGTTGGTAAATCTCCTGTGGTCTGATTTTGCGTCTGATCCTGAGATTCTGTGGTTCTGGTTCTGCTGCTGGTGCTGGGGGCATCTTTAAGAAGAAGAAAAAAGCAATGGTGAATGTTGTTACAATAGTGACACAATCTGTTTTTACATGGATTAATTTCAATAAAGTATTCTAAACTTGTGCAATTAAAATTTCCGTTTACGCTGGAAAGTTGAAGAAAATAAAAATTTGGATTCTACTCTTTATTTCCCTACAAGTAGGTGATCTGATTAAAAGCCAGAATGCAACATAATAGGTTTTGTGAAGTAGTTTTCATGAAGTAGTTTATATTTATAGAAGCTATTTGTAATCAATAAGGTGAACAGCAAAACAATTCTAAATTTAATTTTACATTTTCAGAATATCTTCAGAATAAATTTGATTTGTTTGTTTAATGACAGCTTTACAAGTTCATGCAACACCTGATGATCTTCTCCGTCATGATTAGAGAATCATCCAAAGAGCATCTGATCAGCTGGAGAGTTTACATGATTTATGTATTTGTTTAGTAATGTAGAAGTAGTTCAGAAACTTAAATATATTTTTTGTATGTTTTAATATTTTTATTTTAAATACAAAATTCCTTTAACTTTCAGGTTTAAATACAATTTCGATTCCCAGATGTTTAGTGTGGTCTCAGACTTTGGGACCTCAATAAATTGTAGGTGTTTGTAGAATACATGATATAAAATTTTCTATAACAAATGTTATTGTATACCATAGACTGCGATGTCCCTCTACTTACCGACTATAACTTGTATCCCATTACTGCAGATTTCCATGAGAACTGGGATATCTTGTGTAACCTTACAGAAGTGCCATCCGCTCTCATTGGCTTTGATAAAAGTAATGCTGAGTGTTGACCAATCTTCATTTTTCTCTCTTAAAAAACGCTGTTCTTCAGGTATCTTGTAAGCTGATCTACAGTCTAAAATAGGTGTCTGGCTATAGTACCAGCTCACTTTGTACTTTCCACTCGGCTGAAAAGTGCAGTTGATTGTGACTGAATCTCCATGACAAACATTAATGTACTTTGGTTCCAAATGGGCGTTCAGCCATTTCTCTTGAAGGGCACGACTGAAACCTCCTGCTATGTCATGAAAAGAAAATAAAGAAATATTATAGTCTGTTGCTTAGTACAAACAATAGATATATAATTAGAATACTGACGTTGTGAAAAGCAAGAAGTTTTAACATTATTTGTTACTAATTGGCAGATTTAAACTTGAATTACACACCTCAAACAAGCTACTCTGGGTCTATCAACCAATGACTTTATTTGTCCTTTTTACATAGTTTGCCCATAACTACACTATAACTACTACGACTTGTCCATAACTATGTAACAACAAGTTATTTAAATACGAATTATTCAACAAACAATTTTAGCAGAAGATATTATAATCTGGATCAGGGCTAATTGTCTTTTTTAGTCCAGTGAATATTTCAAAGGGTATGTTTATTTTTGAAAGTCAATTTCTTTGTCAAATACCATAAAGCCTTGAATACATGCAGTTTATTGAAAATGCCATCTATTGTCCAAGAAATAACATACAGAAAATTGAATTTTTATGTAAATAGTGGGGCATGTTGTCACAATGGGAATTTACCATTAAATGACATGGTATAAGCTATTTAATAGCTTCTCAGCAAAATTTAAACAGTAAAATTGTTGTGAAGCACAAAACAATTCATGAAACAGCAAAAATGCAAAGACCATTGTTTTGGCCCACAAATATAGTTAATAAAGTCCATAAATGTGTAACATGTAAAAAACATGCAACAGAATTTAGAAATTTATGCCAATTTAAGAGTTTTTTTATTTTTATTTTTTTAAACTAGATGCCTGAAACTAACATACAATAGCACTGATAAGTGAAACGCACATTTGTGTAATCAGACTTGGACTCAAAATCAAATATTTACCGAGATAAAGCCTTTGTGACAACTAGCTAAGGGTATACTTTGGTCATGAAGTGTCAAAAACTGTCCTTCCCAAAATATTGACCAATTCTTTGTGGTAGACTAAATCCAAACATTGTTCTTAAACTAGGCTTTTAAAACAGCATGAATTTCACTTACCAGTCAGTAAAAGAACAACGATTATACTGCACAGTCGATCCATGCCTAAATTGGGCACAGAGTGAGTCTTGAATAATAAACCCCCCTCAGAGCAAAATGGTCTAAACAAGAAGAAAAAGACTAATTTAAATGATAGACCCAACTTCAATGAAAACAGCACCTGGTGTCTTTAAATGAGGACGCATGAAGCTTCCTCGCTCGCTCGTGGTGCTAAAGCTCTTGAAGTCTGACAGAGATATCTAGACAGGTTCCTGTGTGATCATGCATACTGTATATGACTAGAGCTATCTATTGATAGCTTACGAAAATAATTAATAGCTGTCTTCCTGTAGAAGCATAAATCTACTAGATATTATTCAAGATATTATTCATTATTCAAGCAAACAGAATGATTTTCAAAAATGGAAATCTATAACAAACAAGATACAATGCATTATATAACACAAAAGATCTGCAGCTGGAAAGTAATGGTTTTAAAATGATGTAAACAGTACGCTTACCGATCTTAAAGTGGGTGAAAATGTGAGAGCTGCTTTGAAGTAATGCTCACAAGTTTACAGGCGTGAAAGCAGGTCAGTGACATGAACATGAAATGAAAATCAGTACCACAAAAAAAAAAAACTCGCCTGACATCAAGACGTATCAGGAACACACCAGAGACACTTTCTGTTCACACGCAGAAACAATACTGCTAAAAATAAAATGTATTTCAACACTTTTGACCACAATGTCACAGTTGTATTTCATTGAAATATATCATTATATTAGATAGATAGCTTTTCATAAAATGAATTGAACTTTTCTGAACCATTTGTGCAATGACTTTTAAATCAACTGATATTTATAGCGAATATTTTAAGTCGGTTCTGTGTACTTTGAAACCTAACAAACATATTTTGGGGAATTATTTTACTCAGAATGTGTTTGTCCTATACTTATAATTCAAATAAATGACACTTACCGATATTTCATCTTGATATATTGTATATAATATTCATGACTTGATTATTTTATATCTAATGTAAGACATTTGGAGATTTTTAAGTGACTTATGTGTCCAAATACGTTTTTGGGGGGGCCCTGTACATTTGTTGGAGTTTTGTTTTGACAACTCATACATGACTTGCTGGGAACTGTGACGTAGGTTGGATGTGGTCTCAATAGTAAACCTAAAGGCAAGCCTAAACCACTGTTTAAAAGTCAAACTAAACATCAGAGATGGAAACTCGAGTCTGCGACTTGGACTCGAGTCGCACTTAAGTCGCATAAATAAAGACTTGGGACTTGACTTGGACTCGTGAACAGCTGACTCGAGACTTGACTTGGACTCGTGACTCGTGAGACTCGTATAAAACGCAAGTCATTTGGTATAGGAGTTTATATGAATGTATCTCTGAGGGAAACTGGCTGTCTTAAAAAAAGTTTAGATGGTATTTTCTTTTCATCTTGCCTCCGTATAATGCATATTAGTGTTCATAATCGCAGCACTGCTTTGTTTACAGCAGAAACCAAGGAAACGATGTTTAATTGATGTTCAAGCGCCACCCGCTGGCAGAGAGTCAATCTGCATTAATTCAGCCTGTGCGGTTTTGTTTATGTTTATGTAGAATAGTTTCACAAAACTAAAGTCAGACCATTTTGTTTTTGCTTCAAATTTCGAAATTATACAATCCAATTTAGATTAGAAACTGCTCATGCTGGATGTACAGGTACATCTCAGAAAATTAGAATATGGTGAAAAAGTTCAAAACACTTCAAAAGTTTTTTTGTTTTAATTTTGATGATTAGAGCTTACAGCTAATGAAAGTCAAAAATCAGTATCTCAAAATATTTACATTTGAGTTTCAATAAATAACCATCCATACAGTATAAATTCTGGGTATCTCTTGTTCTTTGAAACCACAATAATGGGGTGTACATGAGATGATTACATGAGATGTACCTGTATGTAGCCTCTTTGTTTGGATTGTGTTGTTTCAAACACAGCGGTTGCCTCTAATTTTAAATTGAAAAAGAGCACAGACAAAGCCTTAGTTTGTTTATATGAGATTTATTTCATTTGTGTAATTCATTTGATTAATTGGGGTTTGTTTAAAATTTTTGTTTTGTTGTTTGACATATTTTATTTTACAAAGAAATGTGCTGCATTTTATCTGACAATTAATAAATAGACACCTTTTCATTTCTAATTTGTCTTAAATTTTGTTCGTTTTTTTTTTTTGTTGTTGAGAAAATCATATCGTGAAATCAGTATTTCAAAACTGATTTAGCCTCAATAACTAGCTGAAAGAACTGTTGCTAATAAATAGAACAAAGACTTGAGATGTGACTTGGACTTGACCTCAAAGACTTGACTTGGACTCCGCTTTAAAGACTTGAGACTTGACTTAGACTTGACCTCAAAGACTTGAGACTTGACTTGGACTTGGACCTCAGAGACTTGTGAACATGTCTGCTAAACATCAAACTGAAACAAAATGAAGTACTGGCATTTTTCTTTACAGATCAAACATTTTGCATGCGTTTGTATTGCATAATCTGTGTATACTGTATATATCACAAAGAAAGCAAGGGCGAGTGTATCTCAGTCTTTAATAAAAAATAACATTTGCAATCATTATGCATTACATACAGTAAAAGCAGACTTAATTGTAAATGTAAATATTAGTGAGAAATAGTGGTCATAGTCCTTGTCCAAATTCAGCAAGAGCTGAGGTACGTGTGCAAAGCACATTTCTGCTTTCCACAGAGAGATACGTAACACACGGACTGAGGTTATATATATATACTGCTACTACTACTACTACTAATAATGAAATTCTCTGTCAAACTGTGAAAAAGTAAAATAAAGCAAGAAATATCACACAGTATAAAAAAAATTAATAATAAATATGTGTTGAGATGTGAGCCCTGTGCTTTCATGACCTTTGGCTGATGGACTAATTGTCTTTTGGGTTTATGCAGGCTGTGATACATGTGCTGATTACCAGAACTTGTGTTCTTTTACTGCAGATTTCCATGAGAACTGGGATATCTTGTGTAACCTTACAGAAGTACCATCCACTCTCATTGGCTTTGATAAAAGTAATGTTGAGTGTTGACCAATCTTCATTTTTCTCTCTTAAAAAACGCTGTTCTTCAGGTATCTTGTAAGCTGAGCTACAGTCTAAAATAGGTGTCTGGCTATAGTGCCAGCTCACTTTGTACTTTCCACTCGGCTGAAAAGTGCAGCTGATTGTGACAGGCTCCTTCACAAACTTCAGGGTACTTTGGTTCCAGATGGACATTCAGTTCTTCCCATGTTAGAGTATTACTGATCAAAGCACCTGTTGTGGTCATGGAAGAATAGATATTTTATCATCTGCTGGTAAATACAAACAGTAAGTATATGATTGGAATATTGATGATCTTGAGCTTCCTTAGTTAGTTGATACTAGTTGTACAAAAACTTTGAACTGTGTGTGTATATACATATACGCTTTTAAAATAGCATGAATCTCACTTACCTCTGACGAAAAGAAGAAAGATTGAACGGCAGAATCGATCCATGTCTATGTTGGTTGATGTGTTCAGAATAATAAATTGCCCTGAGTCTAAATAAAACAACAGTCAAACAAGAAGACAAAGATGAAGTTACTGTAAATGATTAATTCAACTTTATCAAACTGCTCCAAACAAAAACAGCAGCACCTGGAGTCTTTAAAGGAGAACACCTGATGCTTTCTCATTCACTCGTGATGGTTAAAGCTTTTGAAGTCTAGATGGGTTCCTGTGTGGTCATTGCATGCATATATGTAAGTGTTATATTAATAGTTTCTGAAGCCTTCTTCCTGTAGAAGAGATCTACTAGAAACCTTATTTTCAAACCAAGAGTGTGCGTCCATTTATAACATGAATGTGCGAGACTTCAAGTTTCATCCGCTTTCAGTTATTTTACCTGTACAAAACCTTTTTCAGTTATTTTACCTGTATGCTAATTCATATCTCGAACTGGTATTTGTTGGAGTACCATGTTAATATGTTATTTTAATTTATTGTCATAATTATGAATGCATTGGTTTGTAATGCAAATAGTTTGCCATTTACTGCACTTGTTATTCTTCAGGTTATTTACCTATAGCACAATCTGAAGTCTCACGTATTTACAGAAAATAACTTAACTCCGCATTGTGAAGTAAGGTGATAAACTGTTCATGCTAATGCTAATTATATTTAAAATGCATTCTAGAAACATAAAATATTGGTAACTGGTAAAATAATGGATTAAACAAACAAACATACAAACAAAACAGTACATACCTTCCTTAAAGGAATAGTTCACCCAAAAATGAAAATTTGCAGAAAATTTACTCAGGCCTCAGGCCATCCAAAATGTAGATAATTAGGGCCCAAGCCAGTAAGGCGCAGGGCCCTATTGATTTCCAAAGGATTATTAGGGCCCAAGCCAGTAAGGCGCAGGGCCCTATTGATTTCCAAAGGATTATTATTTTTTTTTTTTTTTTTTTTTTTTTTTTTTTATTCAACCATCCGGGCACTTTTGGGGGCCTTAACATGCTCAAAAACTCTTGAAAATTCGCACACACGTTGGAACCTGTTGGCGTCCGGACGCCACAGAGGCTGGGACCCGGGCGTGGCACAGGGGCTCTACGGCGCCCCCTAGAACACAGTTTGAAAACTTGATGTATAGCTCACACATACTTGCACGTATTCATATGAAACTCGGTACACATATAGATCTCATTGAGCCGAACAAATTTCACGCTGCATGTCATTGGCTCCGCCCAACAGGAAGTCGGCTATTCAGGGCTGTTTAAAAAAGCATGCTCTGGAATTTGATATACTCCTCTGAAGATTACCACCCGATTGCCACCAAACTCGGTGAACATGATCTCAAGACATTGGGGACGCAAAATTGCCAGGATATTTTTGATATCTCGAATGGTTTGCCCGTGGCGAGGCGATGAATTTATGGCGAAAAATGAGAGAAGGAAGCGTCTAATAACATCCACATACATTGTCTGATTTTGATCAAACTTCAGGGTTTTGTTCGTTGTATGATGCCGAGCGCATAGATGTGACTATTATGAGTCAAAGTTATAGCGCCACCAACTGGCAGCAGGAAGTGTGTCATTTTCAAAATGCTTTGAATTCAGCATCTTATTTTTAATCGATTTGCTTCAAACTTCATCAGAATAATGTCAAAACACGGCCGATGTAAAACTGTGAAGGGAATATTGATATCTAAAATACTGTTGCCATGGCAACGTTTCAAACTTGAAAATTTGTTTCTGGTGATTTTGAAGCAGATAACATGTTTAGAATGTCATGAAACTCAACACACATATGAGTATTAATGTTAGTTAGACACTGGAAAAAGCTCATAAACGGGCGTGGAAGAGGCGCTCTATAGCGCCACCTTTTGTCAAAAATGGGGGGGTTAGTTTTAGCTACAGACACCAAACTCGGTACATAAATTGTTCTAATCAAGCCGGACAACTTTCTAATTTACACTCATTAGCTATGACCAACAGGAAGCCGGCTATCTTTTTTTTAATGTCATTTTCGGGGGGAAACAAGCTGTAAATAAATTCATACTCCTCCAAGCAGAAACAAGTAGTTCACACCAAACTTTGTCAACATGATGCCAATATACTGTAGATGCTAAATTGCTAACGGATTTAGGATATCTTGAACAGTGTATTAATGGCGATTTGTTAAAGTTACAGTAAAAAGAGCAGTTATTTTCTTATATCTTTAAAGTGCAGCTTCCAAACACTTCAAAACTTTTTACATACATAGAACAAGTCATTCTGAAGAAGTATGATTAGTTTCATGACTTTACAAAAGGTCTATGAATAACAGAAAATTAATAAACTATCAAGACATTTGATCACACTGGCTCTGTGTATGTGGGGGGATGGGTGAGTCTGTGTGTTAAGTGTGAGTGTGAGGAGGTGGGTGAGAGAGACAGACAGAGAGAGAGACACAGAGAGAGAGAGACTTTTAAACATCTCTTTAATCACTAGAAAAAAATCAATCAGTATTTATTTATTTAATTATACGTTTTATTTTATTTTATTTATTTATTTAATTATTCATTTTATTTTATTTTATTTTATTATTTTTTATTTTTTGCATTATAGCTTAAGAAATCTCCTAGGCCTTATCTTTTTCTGTCAGTCTTAGGGACAAAAAAATATAAAAATCCAAGAACCAGTTAATTTGTAGTGCTCTGACAACATAGTTTTATATAATTAAGTTAATAATTTATTCACCACACATATAATATTTTTTATTTAATTTTTTTTCCATTTCAAATTTGCACGTCAGACCTGGACACACATGATTGTCTGTATTGCATAGTGTTTTTGCTATTTTGTACATTGCCTATTTGTATATTTGTATATTGTTCTTTTGTTGTCTGTGTCCTGTCCCGTTGCTGTCATTCTGTTGCACTGTGGAGCTTTGTCACTATAACAAATTCCTCATATGTGTAAACATACCTGGCCAATAAAGCTCATTCTGATTCTGATAATCATGTTAATTACAACATAAACAAAATCTAAAGATACATACACGTGGTCTTACAACTTTCTAATTTACACTCATTAGCTACGACCAACAGGAAGTCGGCTACATTTATTTTAATGTGGGTATTTTGAAATATCAGGCTGTAAATAAATTCATACTCCTCCAAGCAGAAACAAGTAGTTCACACCAAACTTTGTCAACATGATGCCAAGATACTGAAGATGCTAAATTGCTAACGGATTTAGGATACCTTGAACGGTGTATTAATGGCGATTTATTAAAGTTACAGTAAAAAAGAGAGCAGTCATTTTATATCTTTAAAGTGCAGCTTCCAAACACTTCAAAACTTTTTACATACATAGAGCAAGTCATTCTGAAGAAGTATGGTTAGTTTCATGACTTTACAAAAGGTCTATGAATAACAGAAAATAAAAAAATCTATCAGACATCTGATGTGTTTGCACTATGGTGTGTGTGGGGGTGGATGGGTGTTTCTCTGTCTGTGTGTGTGTGTGTGTGTGTTGAGTGTGGAAGTGAGGAGCTGGGTGAGGGAGAGAGAGAGAGAGAGAGACAGACAGAGACATTTAAACATCTTTTTAACCACAAGAAATAAAGATCAATCAGTATTTATTTATTTATTTAATTTATTTATTGCATTACAGCTTAAGAATTCTCTAAGGCCTTATCCTATTCTGCCCGTTTTAGGGACAAAATAAATCCTAGAACCAGTTAATTTGTAAGGCACTGACAACATAATTTGATATAATTAGGTTAATAATAATATTAATTACAACATAAAAAATATATTTTTTAAATCTTACACGTGGACTTATACATTTTTGTGCTGCAAATAATAATTTGAAACTCATTTGATACTGACCTATGACATCCTGTGAAATGACATCTGAACTTACATCATCTCATGGATGTAACAGTAAAACAGTTCAGCTCACAGATGAAGACTAAGATGAAATGCAGGCAAAACTATTTCACAAATGCTTATAGATCATTAAAATAATTATTAAAAATGGTAATAGATCATAAAAAGTGTTGGCAAAAATTTACAATAAGGTCTCTTTGGTTAACATTATGTAATGCATTAACTAACATGAACTAACAATGAACAATCTATGTTTAGATCATTTATTAATATTTTTAATGTTAGTTAATACTAACATTAAAAAATATTAATTTTATGTTAATTCACATATATAAACTAATGATCAGATACAACTTTAAATTTTAAATTTTAGATTTTTCTTATGTTGTAATTAACATAATTATTAACCTAATTATATAAAACTATGTTGTCAGTGCCCTACAAATTAACTGGTTCTTGGATTTTTTTTTTTTTTTGTCTCTAAGACTGACAGAAAAAGATAAGGCCTAGGAGATTTCTTAAGCTATAATGCAAAAAATAAAAAAAATAAAAAATTACATAAAATAAACATGAATAATTAAATAAATAAATACTGATTTATTTTCTTGAGCTTCCCCTCTTTGAAAGACCAGCAGCCGCCACTGATATATATATATATAAAACATTAGTTAATGCATTGACGAACATGAACTAAAAAGGAACAATATATTTTAAAATAATTTATTAATCTTATTTAATGTTAGTTAATACTAACATTAAAAATATTATTTTTATGTTAATTCACAGTACATAAACTAATGTTAAGATACAACTTTATATTTTAATAATGTATTAATATTTTTTTTTACTTAACATTAATTAACATTAATACATTTTATATAATTATTGTTCATGTTAACTAGAATAGTTAAATAATATCGTTTTTAACATTAATTTATTCGAAACTAACCAACTAAGTATGAACAACCATTGTTTTACTATATTTCTTAAGAAAACAAATTCTAAAAAATAAAGTAAAAAAATCTTTATGTTAGTTCATGGTACAGTAACTGATGTACATTAACCAGACATTTTAATTAATAATGTAGTAGTCAATTTTGAACATATCATTAACCAAGATTCATAAGTGCTATAAAAATATTGTTCATGTTAACTTACATAATGTTAAAAACTAAAAACGTATTGAAAAGTGGTACAAAAGTTTTATGTTGTTCTTTGTGTGTGTGCGAGTGAGTGAGTGTGAGAGAGGCTAGAGAGAGACTAAAATTAATAAAAGCTATATAAATATTGTTCATATGAATTAATATAGTTAATGTTAATATCTGAAACCTTATTGAAAGTGTTACCAAAGTTTTATATATTGTTGTGTGCATATGTGTGTGTGTGTATGTGTCTTTCACAGTATTGACAGTTTGGATTAACCCTTTAGTTGCTGTATCCCTAAAAAACAGACTGCCAGAGGGTTACTGTAAATGCATGTGCCAGCTGTGCCCCTTTTTCGTGATGCCACCAGGATGGCGGTTGCACTGACGGCTTGGGCCCGCCATCGCTGCTTGCAGCTATATTTAGGGCCCAAGCCAGTAAGGCGCAGGCCCTATTGATTTCCTAAGGATTATTATTTTTTTTTTTTTTTTTTTTTTTTTTTTTTATTCAACCATCCGGGCACTTTTGGGGGCCTTAACATGCTCAAAAACTCTTGAAAATTCGCACACACGTTGGAACCTGTTGGCGTCCGGACGCCACAGAGGCTGGGACCCGGGCGTGGCACAGGGGCTCTACGGCGCCCCCTAGAACACAGTTTGAAAACTTGATGTATAGCTCACACATACTTGCACGTATTCATATGAAACTCGGTACACATATAGATCTCATTGAGCCGAACAAATTTCACGCTGCATGTCATAAGCTCCGCCCAACAGGAAGTCGGCTATTCAGGGCTGTTTAAAAAAGCATGCTCTGGAATTTGATATACTCCTCTGAAGATTACCACCCGATTGCCACCAAACTCAGTGAACATGATCTCAAGACATTGGGGACGCAAAATTGCCAGGATATTTTTGATATCTCGAACGGTTTGCCCGTGGCGAGGCGATGAATTTATGGCGAAAAATGAGAGAAGGAAGCGTCTAATAACATCCACATACATTGTCTGATTTTGATCAAACTTCAGGGTTTTGTTCGTTGTATGATGCCGAGCGCATAGATGTGACTATTAGGAGTCAAAGTTATAGCGCCACCAACTGGCAGCAGGAAGTGTGTCATTTTCAAAATGCTTTGAATTCAGCATCTTATTTTTAATCGATTTGCTTCAAACTTCATCAGAATAATGTCAAAACACGGCCGATGTAAAACTGTGAAGGGAATATTGATATCTAAAATACTGTTGCCATGGCAACGTTTCAAACTTGAAAATTTGTTTCTGGTGATTTTGAAGCAGATAACATGTTTAGAATGTCATGAAACTCAACACACATATGAGTATTAATGTTAGTTAGACACTGGAAAAAGCTCATAAACGGGCGTGGAGGAGGCGCTCTATAGCGCCACCTTTTGTCAAAAATGGGGGGGTTAGTTTTAGCTACAGACACCAAACTCGGTACATAAATTGTTCTAATCAAGCCGGACAACTTTCTAATTTACACTCATTAGCTACGACCAACAGGAAGCTGGCTATCTTTTTTTTAATGTCATTTTTGGGGGGGAAACAAGCTGTAAATAAATTCAAACTCCTCCAAGCAGAAACAAGTAATTCACACCAAACTTTGTCAACATGATGCCAATATACTGTAGATGCTAAATTGCTAACGGATTTAGGATATCTTGAACGGTGAATTAATGGCGATTTGTTAAAGTTACAGTAAAAAAGAGCAGTTATTTTCTTATATCTTTAAAGTGCAGCTTTCAAACACTTCAAAACTTTTTACATACATAGAACAAGTCATTCTGAAGAAGTATGATTAGTTTCATGACTTTACAAAAGGTCTATGAATAACAGAAAATTAATAAACTATCAAGACATTTGATCACACTGGCTCTGTGTATGTGGGGGGATGGGTGAGTATGTGTGTTAAGTGTGAGTGTGAGGAGGTGGGTGAGAGAGACAGACAGAGAGAGAGACACAGAGAGAGAGAGACTTTTAAACATCTCTTTAATCACTAGAAAAAAATCAATCAGTATTTATTTATTTAATTATACGTTTTATTTTATTTTATTTATTTATTTATTTATTTAATTATTCATTTTATTTTATTTTAATTTTTTATTTTTTATTTTTTGCATTATAGCTTAAGAAATCTCCTAGGCCTTATCTTTTTCTGTCAGTCTTAGGGACAAAAAAATATAAAAATCCAAGAACCAGTTAATTTGTAGGGCACTGACAACATAGTTTTATATAATTAAGTTAATAATTTATTCACCACACATATAATATTTTTAATTTAATTTTTGGTTAATTATATAATAAGGTTAATAATTATGTTAATTACAACATAACATTTTTTGTGTTTTATGAAAAATCATAAATCATAAAAAGATAAAATCATAAAAGATTTTATGTTAATGTTTTTACTTAACATTAATTAACATTAATACATTTTAGATCATTACTGTTCATGTTAACTAGTATAGTTCAATAATATCATTTTTTTAACATTAATTTATTCGAAACTAACCAACTAAGTATGAACAACCATTGTTTTACTATATTTCTTAAGAAAACAAATTCTAAAAAATAAAGTAAACAAATCTTTGTTAGTTCATGGTACAGTAACTGATGTACATTAACCAGAAACTTTAATTAATAATGTAGTAGTCAATTTTGAACATTTCATTAACCAAGAATCATAAGTGCTATAAAAATATTGGGTAACACTTCATAATAACTGCACGCTATGAATCATTAGGTAAGCATTAGTAAATAGTTAGTTCATCCTTTATTAAGCATTGTCCCAGCATTAATAGTCATTACTAAGCAGTTTATAAATACAGCTATAAATGCCTTGCTCTTTATTTATTAGGCATATCTATTACAAAGGAGATTTAAAGGCTCAGTTATCTTCCTAACAGAAAAATAAACAACCACAACACAGAGGGATAGAGAACTCAGAAATATTTTTTTCAAGATGCAAATAATGAAACTGTACACTTGAATATTTACTTTAATTTATTTTTTTCAATGAAATTGCAGAGGTTTATTTTTCATTTTTTATCAAGTGTACAGTCACCTTGCATCTTGAAAAAATATTTATGTGTTCTGTATCCCTCTGTGTTGTGTTTGTTTAACTTTTCTTTTTGGGAGATAAATGAGCTTTTAAATCTCCTTTGTAAATGCTTTATAAGATATAAATAGTCCTCACTTTAGATGAGCTCACACAAATAGATGGCTGGCAACTACTAAATGCTTTATAACTACCTGACTTAATCATGAATTAAAGCAGGAATATGTGTTAATAAAGCATTTATTCAACACATTGAGCAATTATTATGATGTGTCTAAATAATAAGATTTATAAATGTACATTTAAATAGTTTATTAATCATTTACTTACACTTTCTAAATGATCTTATGAACCACTCACAATAATATATACGTACTGATGCTAATTAATATAGTTAATGTTAAAAACTGAAACCTTATTGTAAAGTGTTACTAAAGTTTTATATATTGTTCTGTCAGTGGCGGCTCCAGGATTTTTTTGTTGGGGGTGCTAAGGGGGGGCTTAACAGTTCAGAGCGGGTGATAAAATCTAATTAAATTGAGAGAAAATAATGAACGCCTAACTTTAGCTATCGTATTTTTTTTATATACAGCAGCTTCGAAAAAGGCATATTTAACTTTTTTCCTGTGGTATTAAACTTCACATATGCCACTGTTATTAGTAATATAACTTCTAATGCCAACTGCCAAATATGACACTTACAAAGTAATATAATTTATGAATATAGAAAAGAAAGAAATTTGGGATTTTTTCTTTTTTCATTGTTTTCTTTTATTTATTTATTTATTTATTTAAGTTATCTTTATTTTTTTACACATATCTAGTAATTTTTTTCTGACCATCAAGTGTCAGTCAATCAATGCCAACTGTTAGGAAAACATGGTAAATTCTAACCATTTACAATAGATAGTGCCGACAATTCATACAACTATTTCCACACTGGCACACATTGCGGGAGATAACCTTCCCGTGCTGATTTGCATCATATCATGTGTAGATGATAGCCAGAGATAGGTCATTGTAAAAAGCTTCAAAAATTGGCAATATTAAGAGGATTTAGCATTTCCAATTAATGTAGGCCTGTTACATTCTTCTTATTATTAGGCCTATTATTATTATTAGATTACTTTTATTATTAAATTACATTAAATTATTTCCCCCGCAATAATTTCATAGCTCATCACCGCATGATGCGCTGTGAGAATAATAAAATAGGCTAGCTTACTCCTCATTGAAAATGTTTTTAAAAACTTTTTTTAAAACAGGTCTATTAATTTATACAATGAATTATAGGCCTATAATTATAACACTGCACTCATCAATGAAAATTCAGAGCAGCTTTATTTCATGCACCGATTTTCAAAAACAACCTGTTTAACGCGAACTATGTTTCTTCTCATGTTTTTTACTATACGAGCCACAAGAGAAATATTAAGGGAATAATTTGAGACAGTTATATACCGTTATCAGCATATGTTAAAATAGATTCGTCTCTCGTTGTCTCAGAGAGAATATGCGCCATTAATGCAGCGTTAGCCGTCAGTTTTTTTACTTTCACTTTCTCTATAGTGAATTGACTGACGTTCACCGTCTTGCGCAAAGAATTGCTTGACCCCTCCCCATATTACCAATTGTTTATAGGCCACATATTTTTTAGGTTTTTAATATTTATTTTTCAATGTTAATGAGAGTGACACCGAGAGTTAAAAAACAGGAAAATCATTTGGAAATCCTTGGGGGGGGGGGGGTAGCTGTGCCGGGGCTAAGCAAGTTCGTGATGGGGCTATAGCCCAGTCAGGACCCGCCCTAGTGCCACCACTGTGTTCTGTGTGTGTTTCACAGAGTTGATGGTTTGGATTAACCCTTTAATTGCCGTATCCCTTAAAACCAGACTGCCAGAGGGTTACTGTAGTGCATGTGCCCGCTGGGCACGGTTGTTTGTTGCCACCGGGGTGGCGTTTGCACTGACGCTTGGGCCCGCCATCGCTGCTTGCAGCTATATTGAATCATTGTTCCCCTAAGTATTATTTTTTTTTTCAACCTTCCAGGGGTTTTTGGGTGCCCTAACATGCTCAAAAACTCATGAAAATGTACACACACATTGGAATCTGCGGCCAATTGGACGCAGCAGAGGCTGGGACCCGGGCGTGTCACAGGGGCTCTACGGCGCCCCCTGGAGCACAGTCTGAAAACTTGATGTATAGCTCACACATACTTGCACATATTCATATGAAACTCGGTGCACATATAGATCTCATTGAGCTGAACAACTTTCATCCTGCATTTCATAGGCTCTGCCCAACAGGAAGTCGGCTATTTAGGGCTGTTTAAAAAGCGCATGCTCTGGAATTTGATATACTCCTCTGAAGATTACCACCCGATTGCCACCAAACTCGGTGAACATGATCTCAAGACATTGGGGATGCAAAATTGCCAGGATATTTTTGATATCTCGAACGGTTTGCCCATGGCGAGGCGATGAATTTATGGCGAAAAATGAGAGAAGGAAGCGTCTAATAACATCCACATACATTGTCTGATTTTGATCAAACTTCAGGGTTTTGTTCGTTGTATGATGCCGAGCGCATAGATGTGACTATTAGGAGTCAAAGTTATAGCGCCACCAACTGGCAGCAGGAAGTGTCATTTTCAAAATGCTTTGAATTCAGCATCTTATTTTTAATCGATTTGCTTCAAACTTCATCAGAATAATGTCAAAACACGGCCGATGTAAAACTGTGAAGGGAATATTGATATCTAAAATACTGTTGCCATGGCAACGTTTCAAACTTGAAAATTTGTTTCTGGTGATTTTGAAGCAGATAACATGTTTAGAATGTCATGAAACTCAACACACATATGAGTATTAATGTTAGTTAGACACTGGAAAAAGCTCATAAACGGGCGTGGAAGAGGCGCTCTATAGCGCCACCTTTTGTCAAAAATGGGGGGGTTAGTTTTAGCTACAGACACCAAACTCGTTACATAAATTGTTCTAATCAAGCCGGACAACTTTCTAATTTACTCTCATTAGCTATGACCAACAGGAAGCCGGCTATCTTTTTTTTAATGTCATTTTCGGGGGGAAACAAGCTGTAAATAAATTCATACTCCTCCAAGCAGAAACAAGTAGTTCACACCAAACTTTGTCAACATGATGCCAATATACTGTAGATGCTAAATTGCTAACGGATTTAGGATATCTTGAACGGTGTATTAATGGCGATTTGTTAAAGTTACAGTAAAAAAGAGCAGTTATTTTCTTATATCTTTAAAGTGCAGCTTCCAAACACTTCAAAACTTTTTACATACATAGAACAAGTCATTCTGAAGAAGTATGATTAGTTTCATGACTTTACAAAAGGTCTATGAATAACAGAAAATTAATAAACTATCAAGACATTTGATCACACTGGCTCTGTGTATGTGGGGGGATGGGTGAGTATGTGTGTTAAGTGTGAGTGTGAGGAGGTGGGTGAGAGAGACAGACAGAGAGAGAGACACAGAGAGAGAGAGACTTTTAAACATCTCTTTAATCACTAGAAAAAAATCAATCAGTATTTATTTATTTAATTATACGTTTTATTTTATTTTATTTATTTATTTATTTATTTAATTATTCATTTTATTTTATTTTATTTTATTATTTTTTATTTTTTGCATTATAGCTTAAGAAATCTCCTAGGCCTTATCTTTTTCTGTCAGTCTTAGGGACAAAAAAATATAAAAATCCAAGAACCAGTTAATTTGTAGTGCACTGACAACATAGTTTTATATAATTAAGTTAATAATTTATTCACCACACATATAATATTTTTAATTTAATTTTTTTTCCATTTCAAATTTGCACGTCAGACCTGGACACACATGATTGTCTGTATTGCATAGTGTTTTTGCTATTTTGTACATTGCCTATTTGTATATTTGTATATTGTTCTTTTGTTGTCTGTGTCCTGTCCCGTTGCTGTCATTCTGTTGCACTGTGGAGCTTTGTCACTATAACAAATTCCTCATATGTGTAAACATACCTGGCCAATAAAGCTCATTCTGATTCTGATAATCATGTTAATTACAACATAAACAAAATCTAAAGATACATACACGTGGTCTTACAACTTTCTAATTTACACTCATTAGCTACGACCAACAGGAAGTCGGCTACATTTATTTTAATGTGGGTATTTTGAAATATCAGGCTGTAAATAAATTCATACTCCTCCAAGCAGAAACAAGTAGTTCACACCAAACTTTGTCAACATGATGCCAAGATACTGAAGATGCTAAATTGCTAACGGATTTAGGATACCTTGAACGGTGTATTAATGGCGATTTATTAAAGTTACAGTAAAAAAGAGAGCAGTCATTTCATATCTTTAAAGTGCAGCTTCCAAACATTTCAAAACTTTTTACATACATAGAGCAAGTCATTCTGAAGAAGTATGGTTAGTTTCATGACTTTACAAAAGGTCTATGAATAACAGAAAATAAAAAAATCTATCAGACATCTGATGTGTTTGCACTATGGTGTGTGTGGGGGTGGATGGGTGTTTCTCTGTCTGTGTGTGTGTGTGTGTTGAGTGTGGAAGTGAGGAGCTGGGTGAGGGAGAGAGAGACAGACAGAGACATTTAAACATCTTTTTAACCACAAGAAATAAAGATCAATCAGTATTTATTTATTTATTTAATTTATTTATTGCATTACAGCTTAAGAATTCTCTAAGGCCTTATCCTATTCTGCCCGTTTTAGGGACAACATAAATCCTAGAACCAGTTAATTTGTAAGGCACTGACAACATAATTTTATATAATTAGGTTAATAATAATATTAATTACAACATAAAAAATATATTTTTTAAATCTTACACGTGGACTTATACATTTTTGTGCTGCAAATAATAATTTGAAACTCATTTGATACTGACCTATGACATCCTGTGAAATGACATCTGAACTTACATCATCTCATGGATGTAACAGTAAAACAGTTCAGCTCACAGATGAAGACTAAGCTGTAATGCAGGCAAAACTATTTCACAAATGCTTATAGATCATTAAAATAATTATTAAAAATGGTAATAGATCATAAAAAGTGTTGGCAAAAATTTACAATAAGGTCTCTTTGGTTAACATTATTTAATGCATTAACTAACATGAACTAACAATGAACAATCTATGTTTAGATCATTTATTAATATTTTTAATGTTAGTTAATACTAACATTAAAAAATATTAATTTTGTTAATTCACATATATAAACTAATGATCAGATACAACTTTACATTTTAGATTTTTCTTATGTTGTAATTAACATAATTATTAACCTAATTATATAAAACTATGTTGTCAGTGCCCTACAAATTAACTGGTTCTTGGATTTTTTTTTTTTTTTTTGTCTCTAAGACTGACAGAAAAAGATAAGGCCTAGGAGATTTCTTAAGCTATAATGCAAAAAATAAAAAAAATAAAAAATTACATAAAATAAAATGAATAATTAAATAAATAAATACTGATTTATTTTCTTGAGCTTCCCCTCTTTGAAAGACCAGCAGCCGCCACTGATATATATATATATATATATATATATATATATATATAAAACATTAGTTAATGCATTGACGAACATGAACTAAAAAGGAACAATATATTTTGAAATAATTTATTAATCTTATTTAATGTTAGTTAATACTAACATTAAAAATATTATTTTTATGTTAATTCACAGTACATAAACTAATGTTAAGATACAACTTTATATTTTAATAATGTATTAATATTTTTTTTTACTTAACATTAATTAACATTAATACATTTTAGATAATTATTGTTCATGTTAACTAGTATAGTTCAGTAATATCATTTTTTAACATTAATTTATTCGAAACTAACCAACTAAGTATGAACAACCATTGTTTTACTATATTTCTTAAGAAAACAAATTCTAAAAAATAAAGTAAACAAATCTTTGTTAGTTCATGGTACAGTAACTGATGTACATTAACCAGAAACTTTAATTAATAATGTAGTAGTCAATTTTGAACATATCATTAACCAAGAATCATAAGTGCTATAAAAATATTGGGTAACACTTCATAATAACTGCACGCTATGAATCATTAGGTAAGCATTAGTAAATAGTTAGTTCATCCTTTATTAAGCATTGTCCCAACATTAATAGTCATTAGTAAGCAGTTTATAAATACAGCTATAAATGCCTTGTTCTTTATTTATTAGGCATATCTATTGCAAAGGAGATTTAAAGGCTCAGTTATCTTCCTAACAGAAAAATAAACAACCACAACACAGAGGGATAG
The DNA here is from genome assembly GCA_027422415.1 of Schizothorax lantsangensis. NCBI lineage: Eukaryota > Metazoa > Chordata > Actinopteri > Cypriniformes > Cyprinidae > Schizothorax > Schizothorax lantsangensis. Next base: position 23,761,008 of record CM049843.1, on the reverse strand, counting down.
AGAACTCAGAAAATATTTTTCAAGATGCAAATAATGAAACTGTACACTTGAATATTTACTTTAATTTATTTTTTTCAATGAAATTGCAGAGGTTTATTTTCATTTTTTATCAAGTGTACAGTCACCTTGCATCTTGAAAAAATATTTATGTGTTCTGTATCCCTCTGTGTTGTGTTTGTTTAACTTTTCTTTTTGGAGATAAATGAGCTTTTAAATCTCCTTTGTAAATGCTTTATAAGATATAAATAGTCCTCACTTTAGATGAGCTCACACAAATAGATGGCTGGCAACTACTAAATGTTTTATAACTAACTGACTTAATCATGAATTAAAGCAGGAATATGTGTTAATAAAGCATTTATTAACACATTGAGCAATTATTATGATGTGTCTAAATAATAAGATTTATAAAATGTACATTTAAATAGTTTATTAATCATTTACTTACACTTTCTAATGATCTTATGAACCACTCACAATAATATATACGTACTGATGTTAATTAATATAGTTAATGTTAAAAACTGAAACCTTATTGTAAAGTGTTACTAAAGTTTTATATATTGTTCTGGCAGTGGCGGCTCCAGGAGTTTTTTGTTGGGGTAGCTACGGGGGGGCTTAACAGTTCAGAGGGGGTGATACAAACTAATTAAATTGAGAGAAAATAATGAACGCCTAACTTTAGCTATCGTATTTTTTTTATTTACAGCAGCTTCGAAAAAGGCATATTTAACTTTTTTCCTGTGGTATTAAACTTCACATATGCCACTGTTATTAGTAATATAACTTCTAATGCCAACTGCCAAATATGACACTTACAAAGTAATATAATTTATGAATATAGAAAAGAAAGAAATTTGGGATTTTTTCTTTTTTCATTGTTTCTCTTTTAATATTATTTATTTATTTATTTAAGTTATCTTTATTTTTTTTACACATATCTAGTCATTTTTTTTCTGACCATCAAGTGTCAGTCAATCAATGCCAACTGTTAGAAAAACATGGTAAATTCTAACCATTTACAATAGATAGTGCCGACAATTCATACAACTATTTCCACACGGGCACACATTGCGGGAGATAACCTCCCCGTGCTGATTTGCATCGTATCATGTGTAGATGATAGCCAGAGATAGGCCATTGTAAAAAGCTTCAAAAATTGGCAATATTAAGAGGATTTAGCATTTCCAATTAATGTAGGCCTGTTACATTCTTCTTATTATTAGGCCTATTATTATTATTAGATTACTTTTATTATTAAATTACATGAAATTATTTGCCCGCAATAATTTCATAGCTCATCACCGCATGATGCGCTGTGAGAGAATAATAAAATAGGCTAGCTTTACTCCTCATTGAAAATGTTTTTAAAAACTTTTTTTAAAACAGGTCTATTAATTTATACAATGAATTATAGGCCTATAATTATAACACTGCACTCATCAACGAAAATTCAGAGCAGCTTTATTTCAGGCACCGATTTTCAAAAACAACCTGTTTAACGCAAACTACATTTCTTCTCATGTTTTTTACTATACGAGCCACAAGAGAAATATTAAGGGAATAATTTGAGACAGTTATATACCGTTATCAGCATATGTTAAAATAGATTCGTCTCTCGTTGTCTCAGAGAGAATATGCGCCATTAATGCAGCGTTAGCCGTCAGTTTTTTTACTTTCACTTTCTCTATAGTGAATTGACTGACGTTCACCGTCTTGCGCAAAGAATTGCTTGACCCCTCCCCATATTACCAATTGTTTATAGGCCACATATTTTTTTAGGTTTTTAATATTTATTTTTAAATGTTAATGAGAGTGACACACCGAGAGTGAAAAAAACAGGAAAAATCATTTGGAAATCCTTGGGGGGGGGTAGCTGTGCCAGGGCTAAGCAAGTTCGTGATGGGGCTGTAGCCCTGTCAGGACCCGCCCTAGTGCCACCACTGTGTTCTGTGTGTGTTTTCAGATGGTTTTGGATTAACCCTTTAATTGCCGTATCCCTTAAAACAGACTGCCAGAGGGTTACTGTAATGCATGTGCCCGCTGGGCACGGTTGTTTTGTTGCCACCGGGGTGGCGTTTGCACTGACGCTTGGGCCCGCCATCGCTGCTTGCAGCTATATTTAGGGCCCAAGCCAGTAAGGCGCAGGGCCCTATTGATTTCTAAGGATTATTATTTTTTTTTTTTTTTTTTTTTTTTTTTTTTTTTTATTCAACCATCCGGGCACTTTTGGGGCCTTAACATGCTCAAAAACTCTTGAAAATTCGCACACACGTAGGAACCTGTTGGCGTCCGACGCCACAGAGGCTGGGACCCGGGCGTGGCACAGGGGCTCTACGGCGCCCCCCTAGAACACAGTTTGAAAACTTGATGTATAGCTCACACATACTTGCACGTATTCATATGAAACTCGGTACACATATAGATCTCATTGAGCCGAACAATTTCACACTGCATGTCATAGGCTCCGCCCAACAGGAAGTCGGCTATTCAGGGAGGTTTAAAAAGCATGCTCTGAATTTGATATACTCCTCTGAAGATTACCACCCGATTGCCACCAAACTCGGTGAACATGATCTCAAGACATTGGGGACGCAAAATTGCCAGGATATTTTTGATATCTCGAACGGTTTGCCCGTGGCGAGGCGATGAATTTATGGCGAAAAATGAGAGAAGGAAGCGTCTAATAACATCCACATACATTGTCTGATTTTGATCACACTTCAGGGTTTTGTTTCGTTGTATGATGCCGAGCGCATAGATGTGACTATTATGAGTCAAAGTTATAGCGCCACCAACTGGCAGCAGGAAGTGTGTCATTTTCAAAATGCTTTGAATTCAGCATCTTATTTTTAATCGATTTGCTTCAAACTTCATCAGAATAATTCAAAACACGGCCGATGTAAAACTGTGAAGGGAATATTGATATCTAAAATACTGTTGCCATGGCAACGTTTCAAAACTTGAAAATTTGTTTCTGGTGATTTTGAAGCAGATAACATGTTTAGAATGTCATGAAACTCAACACACATATGAGTATTAATGTTAGTTAGACACTGGAAAAAGCTCATAAACGGGCGTGAAAGAGGCGCTCTATAGCGCCACCTTTGTCAAAAATGGGGGGTTAGTTTTAGCTACAGACACCAAACTCGGTACATAAATTGTTCTAATCAAGCCGGACAACTTTCTAATTTACACTCATTAGCTACGACCAACAGGAAGCCGGCTATCTTTTTTTTTAATGTCATTTTCGGGGAATATCAAGCTGTAAATAAATTCTTACTCCTCCAAGCAGAAACAAGTAGTTCACACCAAACTTTGTCAACATGATGCCAATATACTGTAGATGCTAAATTGCTAACGGATTTAGGATATCTTGAACGGTGTATTAATGGCGATTTGTTAAAGTTGCAGTAAAAAAGAGCAGTATATTTTCTTATATCTTTAAAGTGCAGCTTCCAAACACTTCAAAACTTTTTTACATACATAGAACAAGTCATTCTGAAGAAGTATGATTAGTTTCATGACTTTACAAAAGGTCTATGAATAACAGAAAATTAATAAACTATCAAGACATTTGATCACACTGGCTCTGTGTATGTGGGGGATGGGTGAGTATGTGTGTTAAGTGTGAGTGAGAGGAGGTGGGTGAGAGAGACAGACAGAGAGAGAGACACAGAGAGAGAGAGACTTTTAAACATCTCTTTAATCACTAGAAAAAAAATCAATCAGTATTTATTTATTTAATTATACGTTTTATTTTATTAATTTATTTATTTATTTAATTATTCATTTTATTTTATTTTATTTTATTATTTTTTGCATTATAGCTTAAGAAATCTCCTAGGCCTTATCTTTTCTGTCAGTCTTAGGGACAAAAAATATAAAAATCCAAGAACCATTAATTTGTAGTGCACTGACAACATAGTTTTATATAAATTATTAAGTTAATAATTTACTCACCACACATATAATATTTTTATTTTAATTTTTTTTCCATTTCAAATTTGCACGTCAGACCTGGACACACATGATTGTCTGTATTGCATAGTGTTTTTGCTATTTTGTACATTGCCTATTTGTATATTTGTATATTGTTCTTTTGTTGTCTGTGTCCTGTCCTGTTGCTGTCATTCTGTTGCACTGTGGAGCTTTGTCACTATAACAAATTCCTCATATGTGTAAACATACCTGGCCAATAAAGCTCATTCTGATTCTGATAATCATGTTAATTACAACATAAACAAAATCTAAAGATACATACACGTGGTCTTACAATTTTCTAATTTACAGCTATAAATGCCTTGTTCTTTATTTATTAGGCATATCTATTGCAAAGGAGATTTAAAGGCTCAGTTATCTTCCCTAACAGAAAAATAAACAAACACACACAGAGGGATAGAGAACTCAGAAATATTTTTTCAAGATGCAAATAATGAAACTGTACACTTGAATATTTACTTTAATTTATTTTTTTCAATGAAATTGCAGAGGTTTATTTTTCATTTTTTATCAGTGTACAGTCACCTTGCATCTTGAAAAATATTTATGTGTTCTGTATCCCTCTGTGTTGTTTTGTTTAACTTTTCTTTTTGGGAATAAATGAGCTTTTAAATCTCCTTTGTCATGCTTTATAATGTAAAATAGTCCTCACTTTAGATGAGCTCACACAAATAGATGGCTGGCAACTACTAAATGTTTTATAACTACCTGACTTAATCATGAATTAAAGCAGGAATATGTGTTAATAAAGCATTTATTAACACATTGAGCAATTATTATGATGTGTCTAAATAATAAGATTTATAAATGTACATTTAAATAGTTTTTAATCATTTACTTACACTTTCTAAATGATCTTATGAACCACTCACTCAAATAATATATACGTACTGATGTTAATTAATATAGTTAATGTTAAAAACTGAAACCTTATTGTAAAGTGTTACTAAAGTTTTATATAGTTCTGTCAGTGGCGGCTCCAGGATTTTTTTGTTGGGGTGCTAAGGGGGGCTTAACAGTTCAGAGGGTGATAAAAAACAAATTAAATTGAGAGAAAATAATGAACGCCTAACTTTAGCTATCGTATTTTTTTTATATACAGCAGCTTCGAAAAGGCATATTTAACTTTTTTCCTGTGGTATTAAACTTCACATTGCCACTGTTATTAGTAATATAACTTCTAATGCCAACTGCCAAATATGACACTTACAAAGTAATATAATTTATGAAATAGAAAAGAAAGAAATTTGGGATTTTTTCTTTTTTCATTGTTTTCTTTTATTTATTTATTTATTTATTTATTTATTTAAGTTATCTTTATTTTTTTACACATATCTAGTCATTTTTTTCTGACCATCAATTGTCAGTCAATCAATGCCAACTGTTAGGAAAACATGGTAAATTCTAACCATTTACAATAGATAGTGCCGACAATTCATACAACTATTTCCACACGGGCACACATTGCGGGAGATAACCTCCCCGTGCTGATTTGCATCGTATCATGTGTAGATGATAGCCAGAGATAGGCCATTGTAAAAAGCTTCAAAAATTGGCAATATTAAGAGGATTTAGCATTTCCAATTAATGTAGGCCTGTTACATTCTTCTTATTATTAGGCCTATTATTATTATTAGATTACTTTTATTATTAAATTACATGAAAATTTGCCCCGCAATAATTTCATAGCTCATCACCGCATGATGCGCTGTGAGAATAATAAAATAGGCTAGCTTACTCCTCATTGAAAATGTTTTTAAAAACTTTTTTTAAAACAGGTCTATTAATTTATACAATGAATTATAGGCCTATAATTATAACACTGCACTCATCAATGAAAATTCAGAGCAGCTTTATTTCATGCACCGATTTTCAAAAACAACCTGTTTAACGCAAACTACATTTCTTCTCATGTTTATATCTTTAAAGTGCAGCTTCCAAACACTTCAAACTTTTTACATACATAGAGCAAGTCATTCTGAAGAAGTATGGTTCGTTTCATGACTTTACAAAAGGTCTATGAATAACAGAAAATTAAAAAAATCTAGCAGACATCTGACGTGTGTGCGCTAGGTGTGTGTGGGGATGGATGGGTGTGTCTCTGTCTGTGTGTGTGTGTGTGTTGAGTGTGGAAGTGAGGAGCTGGTGAGGGGGTGGGTGAGGGAGAGAGAGAGAGAGAGAGAGGAGAGAGAGAGAGAGAAACATTTAAACATCTTTTTAACCACAAGAAATAAAGATCAATCAGTATTTATTTATTTATTTAATTTATTTATTGCATTACAGCTTAAGAATTCTCTAAGGCCTTATCCTATTCTGCCCGTTTTAGGGACAAAATAATCCTAGAACCAGTTAATTTGTAAGGCACTGACAACATAAATTTTATATAATTAGGTTAATAATAATATTAATTACAACATAAAAAATATATATTTTAAATCTTACACGTGGACTTATACATTTTTGTGCTGCAAATAATAATTTGAAACTCATTGATACTGACCTATGACATCCTGTGAAATGACATCTGAACTTACATCATCTCATGGATGTAACAGTAAAACAGTTCAGCTCACAGATGAAGACTATATGAAATGCAGGCAAAACTATTTCACAAATGCTTATAGATCATTAAAATAATTATTAAAAATGGTAATAGATCATAAAAAGTGTTGGCAAAAATTTACAATAAGGTCTCTTTGGTTAACATTATTTAATGCATTAACTAACATGAACTAACAATGAACAATCTATGTTTAGATCATTTATTAATATTTTAATGTTAGTTAATACTATCATTAAAAAATATTAATTTTATGTTAAATTCCACATATATAAACTAATGATCAGATACAACTTTAAATTTTAAATTTTAGATGTTTTCTTATGTTGTAAATAACATAATTATTAACCTAATTATATAAAACTATGTTGTCAGTGCCCTACAAATTAACTGGTTCTTGGATTTTTTTTTTTTTGTCTCTAAGACTGACAGAAAAAGATAAGGCCTAGGAGATTTCTTAAGCTATAATGCAAAAAATAAAAAAATAAAAAATTACATAAAATAAAATGAATAATTAAATAAATAAATACTGATTATTTTCTTGAGCTTCCCCTCTTTGAAAGACCAGCAGCCGCCACTGATATATATATATATAAAACATTAGTTAATGCATTGACGAACATGAACTAAAAAGGAACAATATATTTTAAAATAATTTATTAATCTTATTAATGTTAGTTAATACTAACATTAAAAATATTATTTTTTATGTTAATTCACAGTACATAAACTAAGTTAAGACACAACTTTATATTTTAATAATGTATTAATATTTTTTTTTACTTAACATTAATTAACATTAATACATTTTATATAATTATTGTTCATGTTAACTAGAATAGTTAAATAATATCGTTTTTAACATTAATTTATTCGAAAATAACCAACAAGTATGAACAACCATTGTTTTACTATATTTCTTAAGAAAACAAATTCTAAAAAATAAAGTAAAAAAATCTTTATGTTAGTTCATGGTACAGTAACTGATGTACATTAACCAGACATTTTAATTAATAATGTAGTAGTCAATTTTGAACATATCATTAACCAAGATTCATAAGTGCTATAAAAAATATGTTCATGTAACTTACATAATGTTAAAAACTAAAAACTTATTGAAAAGTGGTACAAAAGTTTTATTTGTTCTTTGTGTGTGTGCGAGTGAGTGAGTGTGAGAGAGATAGAGAGACTAAAATTAATAAAAGCTATATAAATATTGTTCATATGAATTAATAAGTTAATGTTAATATCTGAAACCTTTATTGAAAGTGTTACCAAGTTTTATATATTGTTGTGTGCATATGGTGTGTGTGTATGTGTCTTTCACAGTATTGACAGTTTGGATTAACCCCTTAGTTGCTGTATCCCTAATAAACAGACAGTCCAGAGGGTTTACTGTAAATGCATGTGCCAGCTGTGCCCCTTTTTCGTGATGCCACCAGGATGGCGGTTGCACTGACGGCTGGGCCCGCCATCGCTGCTTGCAGCTATATTTATTTTTTTTTTTTTTTTTTTTTTTTTTTTTTATTCAACCATCCGGGCACTTTTGGGGGCCTTAACATGCTCAAAAACTCTTGAAAATTCGCACACACGTTGGAACCTGTTGGCGTCCGGACGCCACAGAGGCTGGGACCCGGGCGTGGCACAGGGGCTCTACGGCGCCCCCTAGAACACAGTTTGAAAACTTGATGTATAGCTCACACATACTTGCACGTATTCATATGAAACTCGGTACACATATAGATCTCATTGAGCCGAACAAATTTCACGCTGCATGTCATAGGCTCCGCCCAACAGGAAGTCGGCTATTCAGGGCTGTTTTAAAAAAGCATGCTCTGGAATTTGATATACTCCTCTCTGAAGATTACCACCCGATTGCCACCAAACTCGGTGAACATGATCTCAAGACATTGGGACGCAAAATTGCCAGGATATTTTTGATATCTCGAACTGTTTGCCCGTGGCGAGGCGATGAATTTTATGGCGAAAAATGAGAGACAGGAAGCGTCTAATAACATTGTCTGATTTTGATCAAACTTCAGGTTTTGTTCGTATGTATGATGCCGAGCGTCATAGATGTGACTATTAGGAGTCAAAGTTATAGCGCCACCAACTGCATGCAGGAAGTGTGTCATTTTCAAAATGCTTTGAATTCAGCATCTTATTTTTAATGATTTGTTTCAAACTCATCTGAATAATGTCAAAACACGGCCGATGTAAAAACTGGGAAGGGTTTTGATATTGGGGATAATGGTGTGATGTTTTAGGGAAATTGAAAAGTTGATTTCTGGTTTTGTTGAAGCAGATAACATGTTTAAATGTCAATGAAAACTCAACACACATTGAGTTTAATGGTACTTAGACACTGGAAAAAGCTCATAAACGGGCGTGGAAGAGGCGCTCTATAGCGCCACCTTTTGTCAAAAATGGGGGGGTTAGTTTTAGCTAAAGACACCAAACTTGGTACATAAATTGTTCTAATCAAGCCGGACAACTTTCTAATTTACACTCATTAGCTACGACCAACAGGAAGCCGGCTATCTTTTTTTTTTTATTTAATTTTCGGGGAATATCAAGCTGTAAATAAATTCATACTCCTCCAAGCAGAAACAAGTAGTTCACACCAAACTTTGTCAACATGATGCCAATATACTGTAGATGCTAAATTGCTAACGGATTTAGGATATCTTGAACGGTGTATTAATGGCGATTTGTTAAAGTTACAGTAAAAAAGAGCAGTTATTTTCTTATATCTTTAAAGTGCAGCTTCCAAACACTTCAAAACTTTTTACATACATAGAACAAGTCATTCTGAAGAAGTATGATTAGTTTCATGACTTTACAAAAGGTCTATGAATAACAGAAAATTAATAAACTATCAAGACATTTGATCACACTGGCTCTGTGTATGTGGGGGGATGGGTGAGTATGTGTGTTAAGTGTGATGTGAGGAGGTGGGTGAGAGACAGACAAGAGAGAGAGACAGAGAGAGAGAGACTTTTAAACATCTCTTTAATCACTAGAAAAAAATCAATCAGTATTTATTTATTTAATTATACGTTTTATTTTATTTATTATTATTATTTATTTATTTAATTATATTCATTTTATTTTATTTTATTTTAATTTTTTTTTTTTTTTTGCATATAGCTTAAGAAATCTCCTAGGCCTTATCTTTTTCTGTCAGTCTTAGGGACAAAAAAATATAAAAATCCAAGAACCAGTTAATTTGTAGTGCACTGACAACATAGTTTTATATAATTAAGTTAATAATTTATTCACCCACACATATAATATTTTTAATTTAATTTTTTTTTTTTTTCAAATTCAGTTGCACGACAACCTGGACCTGTATTTTGAAATATCAGGCTGTAAATAAATTCATACTCCTCCAAGCAGAAACAAGTAGTTCACACACCAAACTTTGTCAACATGATGCCAAGATACTGAAGATGCTAAATTGCTAACGGATTTAGGATACCTTGAACGGTGTATTAATGGCGATTTATTAAAGTTACAGTAAAAAAAGAGAGCAGTCATTTTATATCTTTAAAGTGCAGCTTCCAAACACTTCAAAACTTTTTACTACATAGAGCAAGTCATTCTGAAGAAGTATGGTTAGTTTCATGACTTTACAAAAGGTCTATGAATAACAGAAAATAAAAAAATCTATCAGACATCGATGTGTTTGCACTATGGTGTGTGTGGGGGGGGGTGGGTGTTTCTCTTCTGTCTGTGTGTGTGTGTGTGTGTGTGTTGAGTGTGGAAGTGAGGGGGTGGGTGAGGGAGAGAGAGAGAGAGAGAGACAGACAGAGACATTTAAACATCTTTTTAACCACACAAGAAATAAAGATCAATCAGTATTATTTTATTTATTTTATTTATTTATTGCATTAAACAGCTTAAGAAGTCTCTAAGGCCTTATCCTATTCTGCCCGTTTTAGGGACAAAATAAATCCTAGAACCAGTTAATTTGTAAGGCACTGACAACATAATTTTATATAATTAGGTTAATAATAATATTAATTACAACATAAAAAATATATTTTTTAAATCTTACACGTGGACTTATACATTTTTGTGCTGCAAATAATAATTTGAAATTCATTTGATACTGACCTATGACATCCTGTGAAATGACATCTGAACTTACATAATCTCATGGATGTAACAGTAAAACAGTTCAGCTCACAGATGAAGACTAAGATGAAATGCAGCAAAACAATTTCACAATGCTTATAGATCATTAAAATAATTATTAAAAATGGTAATAGATCATAAAAAGTGTCCTCTTGGTTAACATTATGTAATGCATTAACTAACATGAACTAACAATGAACAATCTAAGTTTAGATCATTTATTAATATTTTAAATGTAGTTAATACTAACATTAAAAAAATATTAATTTTTATGTTAATTCACATATATAAAACTATGATCAGATACAACTTTAAATTTTTAAATTTTTTAGATTTTTCTTATGTTGTAATTAACATAATTATTAACCTAATTATTATAAAACTATGTTGTCAGTGCACTACAAATTAACTGGTTCTTGGATTTTTTTTTTTTTTTTGTGTCTCTAAGACTGACAGAAAAAGATAAGGCCTAGGAGATTTTCTTAAGCTATAATGCAAAAAATAAAAAAAATAAAAAATTACATAAAATAAAATGAATATTAAATAAATAAATACTGATTTATATTTCTTGAGCTTCCCCTCTTTGAAAGACCAGCAGCCGCCACTGATATATATATATATAAACATTAGTTAATGCATTGACGAACATGAACTAAAAAGGAACAATATATTTTAAAATAATTTATTAATCTTATTTAATGTTAGTTAATACTAACATTAAAAATATTATTTTTATGTTAATTCACAGTACATAAACTAATGTTAAGATACAACTTTATATTTTAAAATGTATTAATATTTTTTTTTACTTAACATTAATACATTTTATATAATAATTGTTCATGTTAACTAGAATAGTTAAATAATATCGTTTTTAACATTAATTTATTCGAAACTAACCAACTAAGTATGAACAACCATTGTTTTACTATATTTCTTAAGAAAACAAATTCTAAAAAATAAAGTAAAAAAATCTTTATGTTAGTTCATGGTACAGTAACTGATGTACATTAACCAGAGACATTTTAATTAATAATGTAGTAGTCAATTTTGAACATATCATTAACCAAGATTCATAAGTGCTATAAAAATATTGTTCATGTTAACTTACATAATGTTAAAAACTAAAAACTTATTGAAAAGTGGTACAAAAGTTTTATGTTGTTCTTTGTGTGTGTGCGAGTGAGTGAGTGTGAGAGAGGATAGAGAGAGACTAAAATTAATAAAAGCTATATAAATATTGTTCATATGAATTAATAGTTAATGTTAATATCTGAAACCTTATTGAAAGTGTTACCAAAGTTTATATATTGTTGTGTGCATATGTGTGTGTGTGTAATGTGTCTTTCACAGTATTGACAGTTTGGATTAACCCTTTAGTTGCTGTATCCCTAAAAAACAGACTGCCAGAGGGTTACTGTAAATGCATGTGCCAGCTGTGCCCCTTTTTCGTGATGCCACCAGATGGCGGTTGCACTGACGGCTTGGGCCCGCCATCGCTGCTTGCAGCTATATTTTTGTTGTTGTTTTTTCATCTGAACAGATTTGGAGAAATTTAGCATTACATCACTTCCTCACCAATGGATTAACTGCGGTGATTGGGTGCCGGTCGGAATCAGAGTCCAAACAGCTGATAAAAACATCACAATAAACCCCAAACTGAAACAAAAAAATGTAATACTTTTTGTAATCGCATAATCTGTTTTATATTAACAGTTTATTTTACCTGTATGCTAATTCATATCTCGTTGTATCATACATTGCAGATATGCTCACTGAATATAACCCAACAGACCACTCAGATCATTAGGATCGAGTCAGTTAGAATACCAAGGGTTCACACAAAACAAGGGAGTCCGCTTTTAGCTATTATTGCCACCCACAGTTGGAACCAGCTTCCAAAGAGATCAGATGTGCTAAAACATTAGGCACATTTAAATCCAGACTGAAAACTCATCTGTTTAGCTGTGCATTTGTTGAATGAACACTGTGCTACGTCCGAACTGACTGCACTGTATTTTATGTATAATCATATTCTATTTAACTGTTTTAAAATTTCATTTTAAATCAATTTCTATAACTTTTTAAAATTCCTTGTTTTTATTATTTTTAATTCCTTGTTTTTATTGCTGTGAATGACTATTTTCACTTTCTTTTATGTAAAGCACTTTGAATTAACACTGTGTATGAAATGTGCTATATAAATAAACTTGCCTTGCCTTGCCTTGCCTATATATATCACAAAGAATGCAAGGACAAGTATATCTCAGTCTTTTTTTTAATGCAAGCATTGTGCATTACAGACATTAAATAAATGTTAAATGTAATTAAATGTAACTGTTAAATGTAAATATCCGTGAGGAAAAAAGTGTCCATCATCCTTGTTCAAATTCAGCAAGAGATGAGGCTATTTTCAATTTTCATATTCTGCTTTCGACAGGAAGATACATAACACGAGAACTGAGGTTTTATATGCACACAACACAACAACACAATAATAATGAAATTCTCACAAACTGTCAAGAAACAATAAAATATCAAATATCCTTCTAAAAAATCATTTAATAAACAGGCATTGACACGAATCCTGTGCTTTCGCTCTAATTGGCTAATGGACTATAACTTGTCTTTTGGGTTTACGCAGGCTGGTGATCCTACATTTACATTTATGCATTTAGCAGACGCTTTTATCCAAGCGACTTACATTGCATTCAAGTTACCGTTTTAACATTTTTATCAGCTCTTGCTTTCCCTGGGAATCGAACCCATGAGCTTGGCGTTGCTAGCGCCATTCTCTCCACCATTGAGCTACAGGAAAGCTTGTGCTGTACATGTGCTGGTTACCAGAATTACTGCATTTTTCTTCGAGAACAGGAATGTCTCTTGTAACCTTGCAGAAGTACCATCCATCCGCTGTCATTGGTCGCAATGGAAATTGATGTATGAGGGTTGCCTAAGTGTCATTATTTTCTGTATAAAAACGCTGTTCTTCAAGTATCCTGTCAGTTACACAGTTGCAGTC